>CM035435.1:63245335-63765335 GCA_020310875.1 Ceratopteris richardii
GTTAACAACCCCATCAGACTTCATGTGCAAGCTTTGTTGGTCAAGAGATCTTCATAAGAATTTGTACCTTTTGAAACTTACACATAACTTTCTAAATTGAAAAGCTATTAAAAAGGGTGTGTTATCTTTATGTGTAGCTAATATGAACATTCATCCTCTTCATAAGACCTCATACTTGACACTCAGCTCATAATTGTTGAAAATCAAGTCTCAATTGAAGGAAGGCTTTCAAAATACAAGATATACAGGTGAACCAATTATGTAGAGCATCTAAATCCATGGAATCAATTATTATGATCCACTAACAATAAAAAAAAAATTGAAATTCAAACTCATTGGCCACTAAAAAAGTGCACCTACACTGATTGGTGGCTAGTTTCCAAGATACTAGGAAAAGTAAAGTTTCTATTTAAGAACCATTGCATCTTTTGTGCATATCCCCCACAAATGCATTGCATTTTACTTCACTTTTACTTGATTTATTCATTTCTAGAAAGTAGGCCCCTTGTTCTCTTAATTAATTTATCTCATATTTAGGTTCCTCTGTATAAATATGTAGCTAGCTACTCATCTATCCAATTGTATATATTCATAATGTAGAATTTCCATTTTGATTGTATTCAATTTTGGAAATTTCATGTATTTTTTGACTTCTCATATGTGCTAAATTATGCAGAAGACTCAAGTTTTTTCCATGCGTGAATCATGAGAAACAACTACTTTTTGCATCTATATCTCTGCACCTAGGCAAAGGGAGTTGCAATACATGTACTATCTTGTTGTGAATGATTCTCTATGATAGAGCATCCAATTGCTTTGATTCAAGAATTTTTATTAATTTATAGGATCTACTTGACATGTGCCAAAACAAAAGTTGATTATCTAGTTATTCATAGAGAAAAAAACAAAATAGAGAGCAGATATCTTCGTGTAGGCACTTAGTAGATTAAAGCCATCTTCCAAAGCTGCACTTGGGTGTTTGTCTCATCTTTTCTAAGCTTGGAGACATCAAAGGAAGTTTCATAAAGACTTGGAGCAAAAAAAACAACTTGAGACATAAAGAGAGGAGCTATTCATCAACCAACAAAGACAAGAAGGCTTCAAAAGGGGGGCTACATCAAGACAAGTCATCTAGAAATCAAAGAGTATCAAGGGAGAACACATCAAGAGGCAAAAATTACATCTTTTAAGGCATCAATAAACATCAAAAGAAGTTAAAGGAGTACATTTTAGATGGATATGAAGACTACAATGCACAAATAGAAAAGTTAGAGAAAGTGGACTATAAACCTTGGAGATTTAAGGTTAGTCACTATCTAACGGGCAAAGGATTGCAGGAATTAATGAGTGGCATGGAGCCATTGTTCTATGCAAATGATCCAAGATTTTATGGGAAAATTAAAGCATTCAATGAATGGATAGAAAGTGATAGACGATTTATATTTATATTGTCCCAAGATATAAGCAATAGTATGATTGGACGCATGTAAAACTTGGACACATCCAAGAAGGTTTGGGAGATCCTAGAGACATTATACTCATCCTTCCCAAGGCAAGGAAGATCTATCTCAAGAATGAGCTCAATGATTTTAAGAAAGCACCAAGAACTAATATCAAGAAGTAGATTTTGAAGGTTGAAGAGCTTATAGATGCCTAGGCTCGATTGGGAGCCCAATTGAAGATGATGAATTGATTAACTACATGTCAATGCATTAACGGAAGATGAAAGATGGTGAATCTTCACTACCTCAGTTTATGTGGGGGATTCCTTGCTAGATTTAGACCAATTAGTCACACTAATGTTGACTGAAGGCATGAATCAAGGAGGATCACAATCAAATGGCAATAAATCATAAGTTTTCTATGTACATAGAGGACAAAAGCAAAAGAGTTGGATAGAAATCTCAACGTAAGGGAAGAGAAAGATCAAAATCAAAGTCAAATAAAAAAGTCAACTCCAAACAAAGCTATGGATCAAGAGGATGAGGAAGAGGCTAAGGAAAAGGTGGATGATCAAAATGATAAGAAGCGTCTAATGGAGAATGCTACAATTGTGGAAAGTCGGGTCATTATCCCAAAGATTGTTGGTCCAAGTGAGGAGAAAATTAAGGATACAAGAAAATTGAGGTAATTATGTTACTATCTCAACAAATTTAGAGACTGAGAACTTTCTCATGATGCATGGTTCAAATGAAAAGGTTAGCATGGATCATACATTGTACATAGATAGTGGTTATAACAATCACATGAGTTGTAGTAGGTACATTTTCTTTATTTTACATTTACCCACTACTTCAAGAAATGTAGAGATAGTTGATGACATTGAGCTCAAGATCACACGTGTGGGAGATGTCCCATTGGATGGATCTCAAAGTGTCAAAGTGTTGAAGGATCTGTTGCATGTGCCAACCATCACTAAGAACTTGGTGTCAATCGGACAAATTTTTGAAAGAGGCTAAGAAGTGAGGTTTAATTATAATGGCTAATTTTTTGAAGACCCCAAGGAGTATTAAAATCTCATTACAAGAGGATGGTAGCAAGGCGGGCTCTTCACCATGGAGGTAAAACGATCAAGAACTCACAATGTCTATTTGTTCATTGGAAATAAGAAGATTACAAAGATTGATTTCTAGCATAAAAGAATTGGTTGTATCAATCTAGAGAGGTTGATGGAGATGCAAAGAAAATCTTTGTGAGTGTTCTAATGGCTAAGAAGTGAGGTTTAATTATAATGGCTACTTTTTTGAAGACCCCAAGGAGTATTAAAATCTCATTACAAGAAGATGGTAGCAAGGCGGGCTCTTCACCATGGACGTAAAATGATCAAGAACTCACAATGTCTATTGTTTGATAAGAAGATTAAAAAGATTGATTTCTAGCATAAAAGAATTGGTTGTATCACTCTAGAGAGGTTGATGGAGATGCAAAGAAAATCTTTGTGAGTGGTCTACCTGATTTCACATCTCACAGTATGTAGCATTTGTGACATGCTTGTCCATTAGGTAACCAAACCAAATTCCATTCAAGAGAGGAGCAAATGCTACCAATGAAGTGATAGTTGAATCTCATACATACACGTGTATGGGGACCTACAAGGGAGTGAGCTAACATGTATTGTTGGTGCATTTTACCCAAGCCTACATGCTTGATATGTTTGATATTATCCTCATTTGTAAGTCACATGTGTAGTCATGTGAACACCTCTTGTAAAAGAGTACATTTTATCTCTTGTAAATGAAAAAAAAAAAAGGGAAAGGATGGCTTACCTCATCCATGATGTAAAAGCAAATTCGTGGCTCTAACTACCTAAAACCACGAAATTTAGAGTTGAGGGAATCTCTCCTAACTTTGGGGATCACTTTTAGGTGGAGCCATTCGAATTCGAATTCAAAACTCCCTCCAAGAATAGCTATAAAAGGAGCAAGAAGGAAGAGGCGATTAGCAAGCCTTGTACGTGACCACTTCATGTCATTTTGTAGGAATTGAAGAGCTTACTCCATAGCTCTATCATTCTACTCCCATTGTGCAAAGATTCATTGCCAATTTGGTTGTAATCATATGTGAATCTATACATTTATCATCATCTACTTCTCTGTTTTGTTCTCTGCTATACTCACTCAGAGCAGTAACTTCAGAAGGTCATATCTCGAGTTCTACTGAACCTTTTTCAGTTATTTAACTTGCGTTGGATAGATTGTACTGTCTACTTTGTGCATATAAGTTTTCAAGGTCATTGGATTAATACTTTTGGAGATATCTGCATTTTACTGCTTACTGGTCTATCTTTGCAGTGCCCCGAGAATTGTGGGGAGGTTCCAGAAATTGTTGAAACTTGTTCTCAGTGCTCAGTCCATCATTTGAAGTGTTTTAACTTGGATTGGGAAGCTTACTAAGTCTATTTGCTATGCCCAAAAGGAATTTTTCTAATTCGTTCCAGGTTGAGAGCACTGTTCATTTTTTCTAGCAGGTGTATGTCCAAAAATAGCAAGTTTTGGGAGCTAGTCATTTTGCAACTAGTCTGTCTTGACTTAAACTTTTGGGATACATGTTCCAAAGTACTTGGCTGATATTTTGGTGGATTTAGGAAGCTCAAAGGGTCTAATAATCAACTCTGAAGTCTCAGTTGGCTGGTGTGAAGCTGGTTGTAGCAGGACCTACTCATCTTTGGATTGCATCCACCATCTCTCTTCACAGTGGTATCAGAGCATAGTCAAGCAACATGGGAGATGGATTTCCATCAACAATTGACAAATTGGATCAAAACAACTACCCGGCATGGTCTCTAAGGATGGAGGCTTACCTTCAAGGGAGGAATCTATATGGATTCATATCCGGAGATGAAGCAATGCCAACCATGAGGAACAAAGGGCAACCATCACATGAAGAAGTGGAAGGACTTTCGAATTGGTGTTCGAAGGATGCACTTGCAAGGTCCTATATTCTAAACTCAATCTCTTACTTTCTTTTACCTCATGTCAAGGGATGCAAGACATCAAGAGAAACCTGGAATGCACTTGCTTCTTTCTTCTCTTCCAACACTCGAGCAAGGAAGAACCAATTGTGGATGGAGTTCACAAAAATGAAGAAAAGCCCGAAGCAAAATGTGACTGATTATGTCACAAAGATGAAGGAGATTTCTGACCAACTTGGAAGCATTGGAGAGGTAATTGAAGAGGAGCAAATCATAAGACAAATCATGAATGGAATCAAAGCAGACGACAAGTGGGAGTCATTCACAACAGCCATGGATTTATACATGGATATGCATGTACCCGACCTCAACACACTCATGGGCCAACTCTTCACTCATGAAGCAAAGATTAGCAAAGGTGGTGAGTCCTCAAGAGGTAATCAAACTTCTGCCTTATATTCAGATAAAGCTAAGGTCAAGGACAAGTCAAAGAATAGGAAGAATGAAGATGAAGGAAGCTCTTTCCAAGCAAACTTTGCAGGTAGAGGAAGAGCTAGAGGAAGAGGCAGAGGTGGAAAGCAAGGCAGAGGGAGATTCCAATCATCTCAACCTTGCAACATATGTGGCTTATCTAACCATACTAAGAAAGAATGTTTCAGGAACCCGAGGAACTCAAGAGGAAGAGGATTCAATAGAGGTGGCTATGGATCAAATAGAGGTAGATACAATGGAGGCTACAACAACAACAACTACTACAACAACAATTACAACAACAACAACTATCAAAGTGGCCATAGAGGAAGAAGAGATTACAATAACTATGCAGAGGACCAAAGTCAAGAAGATTCATTATTGATTATGAATCTATCAGCGAAGAAGGGTAAGGATGATGATCACATATTTTACATTGATTCAGGATGCTCGAACCATGTAGCAGGAAATGTGGCTTTACTTTCTGATTTGGAAGATCCTCATAACAAGCATGAAGTGCAGACAGGAGATGACACAAAGCACTCAGTGGAGAAGATAGGTAATGTGAAGACATCATATGGGAATATGAACCTCTTAAGCAAAGTCTTGTATGTCCCTACAATTACCAAAAATTTAATAAGTGTTGGACAGATTGTTGAAAAAGGATTGCAGGTTAGATTCAATCGATTTGGAGCATATGTTGAAGACCCAAGGCAAGGCTTTCAAAGGATTGCCAAAGGAGAAAAGACAAGAAGGCTTTTCACTTTTGAAGTGGAAGATACAAAGAACATAGCTTTGTTTAGCTATGGATCTCAAACTCTAACAGAGTTGGAGATATGGCACAAAAGGCTTGCTCACATTGGTGAGAGGACACTCAAACAAATTTGCAGGGACCAAAGTGTACTTGGTTTGCCTAATATCACAAGGCAACACATTATTTATAAGTGTGAAGCTTGTCAACTCGGCAAGGCTCATAGACAACCTTTCAATAAGAAAGGATATATGTATCAAAATCCTTTGGATCTAGTACACACGGATGTGTGGGGTCCAAGTAAGGAGCCATCTATATCAAGCTCAAGATATTATGTGTCTTTCATAGATGATTGTAGCAGGTGGACCATTCTGTTTTTCATGAAGCACAAGGATGAAGTGTTTAATTGCTTTAAGAAGTATATTGCTCTTGTTGAAAACCAAACAGGTAGGACTTTGAAACAACTCAGATCAGATGGTGGAGGAGAATACTTCTCTTCTGAATTTGATGCCTTCTTGCATGAAAGAGGCATTAAAAGGGAAGTCACTACAAGGTATACACCCGAACTCAATGGTGTAGCAGAGAGGAGGAACACAGCTATTGTCGAAGCTGCAAGGTCCATGCTCAATGAAAAGGGATTGTCGAACTACCTATGGGTAGAGGCTGTGTCTACAGCCACATATCTCATAAATAGACTTCCATCTAAGTCAGTAGATGGAACCACTCCATATGAAGTGTGGAATGGAAGAAGACCTAGTCTACAGCATTGTAAAATCTTTGGATGCTTAGCCTATGCTCACATTCCTTCTCAAGTAAGAGGGAAATTGGATCCCAAGGCAGAGAAGTGTGTATTCATTGGTTATGATCAAAACCAAAAAGGATATAGATTGTACAATCCAACCAATAAAGGATTTTCTGTGAGTAGAGATGTAATTTTTGATGAAAACAAATAATGGTTTGATGATGACAGGAAAGTGAAGCTGCCATATGACTTGGATTAAGATTTTCCATCACTTCAACCAAAGGAGCCAAAGCAGATTGAAGAAAGTGATTCGGAGATTGACCTAGAAGACTTGGAAAGACTAAAGCTATGGAGGAACAAAGGTAAAGCAAAGATGCAGGATTCTACATATGGACCCGAGAGCTCACATCAACCACTTAGAAGGTCTTCAAGGGAGAAGAAGAAACCAG
Organism: Ceratopteris richardii; assembly: GCA_020310875.1. Classification (NCBI taxonomy): domain Eukaryota; kingdom Viridiplantae; phylum Streptophyta; class Polypodiopsida; order Polypodiales; family Pteridaceae; genus Ceratopteris; species Ceratopteris richardii. The sequence goes on from CM035435.1 coordinate 63,252,160, forward strand.
AGAGGTTTGGTTATGATACTTCTTTGGTCACCAAGCACTCAATCTACATTGCAAAGGATTCAACCAATGAAGAACCTAACACATTTGAAGAAGCACAAAGCAAGAAAGCTTGGAGAGATGCAATGGATGAAGAAATGGAAGCCTTGAAGGAGAATGACACTTGGGAGCTTGTACCTAACAAGCCATCTATGAAGATAATCGGATCTCGATGGATATACAAAATCAAGAGGAATCCAGATGGAAGTATAAATAGACACAAAGCAAGGTTAGTTGCTAAAGGGTTTGCTCAAACCCATGGTATTGATTATGAGGAGACTTTCTCTCCTGTTGCAAAAATGCCTACAATTAGGGTTCTCATAAGTCTTGCTGCATCTAGAAATTGGAATCTTTATCAACTTGATGTAAAGAATGCTTTCTTGAATGGATGGATTTCTGAGGAAGTGTATATGGCACAACCTCCTGGATATGAGGATGCACATCATCCTAACTATGTATGCAAACTAAAGAAAGCTTTGTATGGATTGAAGCAAGCTCCAAGAGCTTGGAATTTCAGATTGGTGACTTATTTGCAGGACCAAGGATTCAAAGCTAGCAAGGCGGATACCTCTTTGTTCATAAAGAGGAATGGATCTGAAGTGATCTATTTATGTGTGTATGTTGATGATATTATTATCACAGGCAATGATCTTGAAGGAATCAAACAGGTAAAGAGTCAAATGAAGGAGGAGTTCAAAATAAGTGACCTCGGACCACTCACTTATTTTCTTGGATTGGAGTTGATCTACATAGATTCAGGTATATACATCACACAAAGGAAGTATGTCCATGACATGCTCGTCAAGTTCAAGATGGAAAATACCAAGTGTGCAGGTACACCTATGGAGCAAAATCATAAGCTTAGTGCTTATGAAGGAGATCCAATTGAAGACATCACAAGCTATCAAAGCTTGGTTGGAAGTTTGAACTATGCAACACTCACAAGGGTGGATATATGCTATAGTGTTAGCATATTGAGTCAGTTTATGCATAAGCCGAGAAGACCCCATATGGAAGCGACCAAGCGAGTCCTCAAGTACCTAAAGGGGACTATGAATGAAGGTTTGTTTTATTCATTTACTTCAGATATTGAGCTAAAGGCCTACTCAGATGCAGATTGGGCCGGATCTAGAGATGATAGAAGAAGCACATCCAGGTATATATCATTTGCAGGTTCAAAAATCATTTCTTGGTCATCGAAGAAGCAACCAACCGTGGCATTATCTTCTACCGAAGCTGAATATAGAGGTTTGGCTAATGCAACTCAAGAAATCATGTGGTTAAAGTCTTTGTACACAGATCTTGGAATTCATTCTTCAACACCTCATATTTTTGGTGACAACACAAGCTCACTACATCTAGCAGCTAATCCGGTATACCATGCTAGAACCAAGCATATTGAAGTCCACTACCATTATGTAAGGGAGAAGCTAATGAGCAAGGATATTCAACTATCCTATGTCTCTACAGATATGCAATGTGCCGACATGTTGACTAAAGCTCTTGATGGTACAAAGTTAAGTAGATTCAAGTTGATGATTGGCTTGCAGGAAATCAAGGACAATTGAAGACTTATTTGGAGGTCAAGCATGTTCGGCTTGAGGGGGAGCTGTTGGTGCATTTTACCCAAGCCTACATGCTTGATATGTTTGATATTATCCTCATTTGTAAGTCACATGTGTAGTCATGTGAACACCTCTTGTAAAAGAGTACATTTTATCTCTTGTAAATGAAAAAAAAAAAAAAGGAAAAGGATGGCTTACCTCATCCATGATGTAAAAGCGAATTCGTGGCTCTAACTACCTAAAACCACGAAATTTAGAGCTGAGGGAATCTCTCTTAACTTTGGGGATCACTTTTAGGTGGAGCCATTCGAATTCGAATTCAAAACTCCCTCCAAGAATAGCTATAAAAGGAGCAAGAAGGAAGAGGCGATTAGCAAGCCTTGTACGTGACCACTTCATGTCATTTTGTAGAGATTGAAGAGCTTACTCCATAGCTCTATCATTCTACTCCCATTGTGCAAAGATTCATTGCCAATGTGGTTGTAATCATATGTGAATCTATACATTTATCATCATCTACTTCTCTGTTTTGTTCTCTGCTATACTCACTCAGAGCAGTAACTTCAGAAGGTCATATCTCGAGTTCTACTGAACCTTTTTCAGTTATTTAACTTGCGTTGGATAGATTGTACTGTCTACTTTGTGTAAATATAAGTTTTCAAGGTATTGGATTAATACTTTTGGAGATATCTGCATTTTACTGCTTACTGGTCTATCTCTGCAGTGCCCCAAGAATTGTGGGGAGGTTCCAGAAATTGTTGAAACTTGTTCTCAGTGCTCAGTCCATCATTTGAAGTGTTTTAACTTGGATTGGGAAGCTTACTAAGTCTATTTGCTATGCCCAAAAGGAATTTTTCTAATTCCTTCCAGGTTGAGAGCACTGTTCATTTTTTCCAGTAGGTGTATGTCCAAAAATAGCAAGTTTTGGGAGCTAGTCATTTTGCAACTAGTCTGTCTTGACTTAAACTTTTGGGATACATGTTCCAAAGTACTTGGCTGATATTTTGGTGGATTTAGGAAGCTCAAAGGGTTTAATAATCAACTCTGAAGTCTCAGTTGGCTGGTGTGAAGCTGGTTGTAGCAGCACCTACTCATCTTTGGATTGCATCCACCATCTCTCTTCACATGTATTTTGTTAAATCATAGATGATCATTCAAGTTATTTGGGTCTATTGTATGAATGTCAAGTGAGAGGTGTTTTAACACTTTAAGAAGTTCAAAACCCTAGTGGAAAAGGAGGCAATGAAGTATATAAAGATCCGCAGATCAAATGAAGGGGGCTAATATTTCTGAAATGAATTTTCAAAGTGGTTAGTGTAGTGTTAAATGAAATGAATGTTCCTTATTTGTATTGGGAACATGCATAATAAATAGGTTTCCAAACTCATGAGAACATGTTGTCATACCTTATGAAGCTTAGTATCATAAGAAAGCCAGCCTTTCACATCTCAAGATGTTTGTTTGTGTATGATGTATTGTTCATATACCCCAAGAATTGAGGCATAAGTTAGACCCCAAGGTTGATAGATGTAAATTTATTAGCCCTTCTCGAGAGGAAAAGGGATTTAAATGTTATAGCTTGTTGCATATTACCTTTGGGACATGTATTTTAGTGTTGCTAGAAGAATGGAGAAGATACATATCACAAATAGTGCACCCGCAAAAGGATATAGTCTTAACTTTAAGCAATAAAGTAATTACAACAAAGTGGAAACCGTGAAATAGAAAATGGATGCATGGGAGTGAAAGAGGAAAAAATAGAAAGTACCACCAAGCACTTCCAAGAATGAAGAAGTAAAACAAATTACAATGAATTACACTAAGTACAATACTTGTAGGTACAAAGACTTTACAAGTAGTTTCCTCTTCCTTGGCCACCATGCTTGAATCTATGCAACCTTGCCCTCAAGGCTTCTTCCAAGTGTCAAAGAAACAAGTACAACACTACCTTCATGATGAGCCTTGTAAGTGTCTCCTTCGAGGTTGCATGCCCATAGTACCGATGACTTATCCTTTTTTGGACGAGCATGATGGAATGAATTAGAAGATGTCTCTCTATTCCCTTGTCTTAACTTGGTTCCTCTCTCACTCTAGCTCTCCTATTGTTCTCATTATGTCCCACACAAAAGTATATTCTTCTACTTTTCTATCTTATCATATGTCTCTTTTTATGTGTACACACTTTTCATTTGTCCATGTATCTCTTCCAAGATTTTTGGCTTGGGTTAGGCATTCTAGACTTTGGAACTTTGTTCCATTTTGCACACATATTTCCCAATACTTTGTAATAGTTCATGATTCCCTTACTTCAAATGAATACCTGTTGAGGGAGAGTCAAGTAAAAAGAAGAAAAGAAAAAGACAAAGAAAGAAGCTTCATTAAAAAGATCATATCTAAAGATACATCTCTGTAAGAAGCCCTGCAGGGGTGCAACACCCATCTCTGCATAGAGCCCCGCAGGGGCACATATCAAGGAAAAAGCACGTAGGTGGAAGGAGGAACCACGGCCAGGAAAGTATCCATGAAGAAGTGCAAGAAGATATCCAGCGGTTCCGAAACCACAAGAAGGTCCTTCAACATCTGGGTCTTTGGAAGGTCCAGATCGAAGGCTGAAGGATCACATCCTCATACCCTTCCACTAGTGGCATGCGTGGCAACCCGACTTAACAGGCAACATAAATGCATCAGGCCCAGAGGATGTAAAAGAAAAATCAAGAAGAGGCCATCAAAACTGAACACATGTTTAACAAACAGGCAGAACTGACCATAAGATGCATGCGGTTAACAAACTGAAGACAAGAAGTAAAGCCTGTCAAGGGACGACAGAGACAAAGAGGGGGAGAGTGTTGTAGAGCTAAGAAGAGCACAAGGCAGAGAAAAAGATGGGCCCCAAAATTTTTCCGATTTGGACACCTTATTTTTGTATCATAATCATTTTGTAATATAATTTTCGGTGTAAAAGCACTAGAGGAGTCCTCTAGATGCATCCCCACAGAAGATTAGTAGCTTACCCATGTAAATTAGTAGGAAATTAGCCTTTTAGTGAACAAAGTGCTGGTCTCTTGTGTGAAAGGACCATTTTTAGGGCACATGTATGTAAGTCAATTTGTGACTCTTTGTAAAGACTTTTTGCCATTGTGAGAATCAAGAGCACAAAATTTCGAATTTGTGTCTTCTCCTCTCTGTATCTTCTTCTTTGTGAGCTTGTATGCATGTGTGTTTCTTGAAAAGAGTGTTAGGAAGTGTTGTCTATCCATGAAAGTGTTTGTTTGCTGTGGTTAAGGTGTGTGTGAAGTGTAGGAAGTGTTGAAGTGTAGGAAGGTCATTCCTGTGACTCAGTATTTTGCTCATAACTTGAAGCAGAAGTGTCAGAATTGAGTGACAATACCACCATTAGATGCGTCTTCTCGAGAGCTTCGAAACGCATATGCTATTTTCTATATTCAAAGTTTGGAGCTGAGAGAAAAGCTCAATTTACTGTTGGCTACTGCACCAAGTATCACGACACCATGACTGACAGATGAAGCTTGTTTGGTTTAGTTCTTGCCTTGTTTGCACTCTTTGGGAAACTCATGTGCGTTGATCGTCATTTGAATGCATGTCTTCATACACTCGGCTAGGTTTTGATACTCATCGGATTGATAAATAAAGCGTGAAACCCCACTATATGTACTTGAGGGGGATTGAGGTATAGTCTCTTTCTCCACGAGTCCCTAAGTTGGAACTTAGGTACACACATTTTTGGCATCGTTGCCGGGGAATGTCGAATCAAACCGAGGCATTCGTGTGATGGTAAGTAACTTTTTGCATTGAAGTGAGTGGAGGAGTGGTGATTTTCTCTTCTTTAGTAAGCCACATTCATCCGCACTTACTACTTCTCACTCTTGAAGTGTGTGTAGTGAGTTACTAGTCTAGGGAAGTGAGTGGAGTGAATAGAGTAGTGAGGAAGTTAGAGTAGCCATTAATTCTAGTCTTGTGAGTTTTTGTAGTTAGAAAGAATCTTTCAAAAGAAAAGAGTATAAAAACCAAAAACATTGCTTTTTCAAATCACTTGTTCCCAAACCAAGTATCATGTGCGCACTCTGTCGAGTATCGTGAGCTAAGACCAGGGATTTTTGGAGCTTTGTAGAGCAAGCCAAAGGGATAAGGAAGTTGGGAAGAGCTTCCAAGGTGAGCACACTACTGAATCTTTGTGCAAAACCACTTTTGAAATCAAGTTTTCAGAAAAACGACCTGCGGTAAGTATCGTGAAAGGTAGACAGGGGTGGGGACAAGTTTATTTCTGTGATACAGTTGGTGAGGAGAGGGTAAATGAGCTGGAGAAACACATATGTGCATTTAAAATTCAAAATATACTTGCAAAAAATTGAAAAAGTGCCAAGTATCATGTTCTCCCACGGTTGAGTATCACGATACCTAGGTATCGTGAACTCCTGTGGTTGAGTATCACAATACTTGAACTGGTTGAATATCGTATATCATTGAGAAATCCTCACGATATTTGTCATATATCGCATATCGTGAAATTCAGATCACGACACTCGTCGAGTATCGTCTATCGTGAATCTCATATCACGATACCTGTGCAATATCGTGTATCGTGAGGGTAACTCTTCGCGACACTTGTTGAGTATCGAGTATCATTGGAAATTTTTCCACGATACTTGGGAAGTATCGTGTATCGTGGAGGCAACTTTCCCGATACCTGACAAATATCAAGTATCGTCTTGAATTTCCTCGCGATACTTGTTGTGTGTCGAGTATCGTGGACATTTTCTCGTTGAATATCGTGTATCGCGTATCTCTAGATCTCTGATTGCGATACCTATCAAGTATCGTGTATCGAGTTCCTCAAGTATCGAGTATCGTGTTTGGCACGCGATATTGGGAAAATATCGTGTATCGTGTTTCTGGAGTATCGTGTATCGTGTTCACCAAGTATCGTATATCGTGTTCTTGGAATATCGTGTATCGTCTGGTTCACATGTCGAGTATCGTGGCACCCTTCTAGTCTGTCAGGTATCGAGTATCGTGACATACTCTGTTTGGGTGAAATATCGAGTATCATGGATTAGTTTGGATCAAATATCGTGAGTTGTGGATTCCCTGTCAGTCCTTTTCCAACCAAATTTTCTCTAGAATCCTGACCCTTAGTGAAGAACTCTAGAAGCTGGAGGTTGGCTAAGGCTAAACAGAACTTTAAAGTGAATGAACCTGAGATCTGGAAGAACCCTAGGAAGCCGAAGAAGTGTAATCTCTTCAGTGGGAAGTGTACCCAAACCCAGTAGTCACTCACATTATTCTGAAACCTCTAGTGAGTCAGAGGAAGAAATTCCCATGGCTTCCGACGACATGCAGAATACAGTGCCGATGATTGGCCTGATGTCAATTATTGAGGGAGAATATCGGGCATCTTTAGAATATGTGACCACCAATCAACATGAGATACCCATATACCTAGATGGTCTAAACCGATCCGTGGCCAGACTGAAGAAAGCTTCAGATGCTTACATAGTGCGGAGGCCAGCTGTTAAGTATGCAGGAGGATTTTTTATGGACAAAAGGGATATCTAGTATGTTGTTACAGAACCCTGAAAACATCAATGAACTTGGGGAAGAAAACAATGCTCAAAACTTTAATGAAGAAGGAACTGAAGAGCAAGTAACCACGCCCAGAGGGAGATCTACTGTGGCTAGGGTATGGAGAGGAGACCTAGTTCCTCAAGATGACTCATTAATGGATGTGTATTTGATCAATGGAATGGAGCATCTCCTTAGAGCCCACTCTTCATTATGGGAAGTAGCCCCTAACCCAGTTACTGTCTATGAGTTATAAGACCCTGAATTCCCCACCATTATCACATATTTGGACAAAAATCATAGGAGATACTGGCCTCTAACAGAGTCAGAAAGAGCAGGGTTGAAATATCAGAACATTCCAGTATTCCCCCCTAGGGATCAAGCCATTACTTCACAAAACCCACATGGAACCTCTGAGAATAATTCATTCCAACAGTCAGGACAAACACAACAAACACATATTCCGGTCATACCACATGTACAGTTCGCTATGTCGTCAAATAACCCTAACTATCGACCTCAAGCACCTGTTGACCCAAGGAACGGAATTCCTGCCCCAGTCCGACCACCTATGGTAAGAGGACCAGGTATACCCATTGGAAGACCAGTTTTCCCAGTGATGCCGAGACCACCTGAAGCAGGAAGAAGATTGAGACCTATTCAAGTTGCCAAATGTATGAGAAACCATTATGATGGCTCTAGCGAACCTTACAATCATATAGCTGAATTTAAGCAAGTACTCAGAGCTGAACAAGTGGAAGAATTTTTGATCCAATATGAATCTTTCGGTCTAACTTTGACAGACACAGCTTTAGCTTGGTTTCAGCCATTAGACCCAAATAATTTTCAAAATATGGAACAAGTCTATCAAGAAATGATTGAGGAATTCACTAAGTCTAGGATTAAAAACAACTCATCATCATTGATCCATAGTTTTAAGCAAGCTCCTATAGAATCAGTGAGATTGGCAGCAAGAAGATTTAAGCAATATGTGGATAGATGCCCAATGGAAGAGAGACCTACCCAAAACAAGATGGTGTCATTATTTTTGGAGGGATTAGTGAATAGATCATTAAGATCATTAGTATATGTGAAAAGAGTTCAAACTTTGCAAGAGTGTATGAAAGAATGTATCGACCTAGAAGACAATCTAGCAGAAGATCTGAAAATACCTCAAGGTAGTATCAAAAGTGAAGATTCAGCCAGCAGCACATCAAACCCTAAGAACAATGTAGAGGAAATAGCCGACTTAGTAGCAAAGAAGTTGAACGTTCAAGGACAGAGGAACTAACCCAACAACCCAATGAGAGTGCCCATGCTTCAAAGATGTATGCATTGTGGAGGTGATCATCCTTCTCATTTGTGCACTAGGGGAGTGGTCCCACCACCTGCTTATGCTTACAATAGACCACCTATTCCGGGCCCTCTACAATATTGCAGCATAGAACAAAAATACACAAATCACAATGCAGAAAATTGTCCTTACAATAGACAATCAAGACCAATACAACTGCTCATGAGACCTTATGGATACCCTCAGAGAGATCTAGGAGGAGAAGCCTTAAGATATCCCACATATCAACAACAGACACCAGCACCCCGACCTTATGCCTATCAAAGTTACACTCAACCACAACCGATGTTAGGACAACAACCACCCCATCCCAGAATGTTGTCCCAGTGAAGGTGGCCCAACCTGAAGAAAACTTAGAAAGAGCAATCGTTCCAGCCACACCTTTTACTAGTAATGAACCATATGATTCATCCGATGACCATAGTCAAGGAAACTATCCCACTTATGAGAGCTCTATGATAGAATATGGACAAATGTACGACCCACATGCATATGGCATGGAAGCACCGGATAATTTTTACGGATATGAGCAGGATTATGTGTCATTGATGTACACAGCTCCCAGAGCACCCATACCCCCCCGACCTATGAGTAGATCGCCTGTACCTAGAGGACCATGTTATAGATGCGGAGGTGACCATTATATCAGAGAATGTACACTACCAAACCCACCACCACCACAGAGAGTTTGGGAAGGATACTGTAGTGATTGTGGTAAGGAACACCTTTTCAAAGATTGCCCCAAGAACCCCAACAAGGTTAAATCTAACGTGCGGATTAACGTGATAGAAGTGATAGAGTCATCAGAGAGTGATAAGGAGTACACTGTGCCATTGAAAGCAATAACAAGAGCTAAAGCTAGAGAGACCCCAGAAAAAACTGAAGAAAATAATCAAGGTGACAGAGGAATGAGTATACATGTACCCCAAGTAGCTGAAGACTCGAAGGAGCCTGGAAAAAGTGTTACAAGTAAACGAACACAGAGATGGAAGAATCGTAGAGACAGGATAAAGGAAAAGAAATTACAACAACAGATGGAGAAGAAAAAAAATGATGAACAAAGTCAAAAAGAGAAACAAGAAGCGGAAGGAGAAAATCGGAAGGGAACGTCTAAAAAAGAAGAGGTAGGATCAGTTTTAGCAGATCCCATGCCAGAAGAGTTAGCCATGTGGATTCAGGCATACAAGGCATGAATAAGAGTGGGACCAACCATTGAACAACATGAAAAAGAATATCCTAGAGGTGACTTAGAGAAAGAAAGGTTGGAGATATGCAAAAAGTTAATTGAAGTAGCTCAATAGACCTTAGAAAAACCTGCTCTTCAACTACCCAATTCACGAATTCCCAAAAAAGAATTCCAAAAGTGTGTCACCCCTAATGACCCCGAGAAACCCGAAGCAGGTGAGACACATAATAGAAATTACTACGAAAATAAAAGGGAAGGATCCATTGTTCCCGAAGTAGAAGGGGAATGGCCTAAAGATTTGTGGGCAAGAGTCCAAGAAGACAGATGGAAGAAAGTGGAAAGAATTGAAGTATCATTTGAAGAGCTAGAAGTAGAAGGTGAAATTGAAGATTCCATACCTGAACTGAATTCAGAAGAATTAATACCCATTGACCAAAGTGAAAAGGAAAATGACAGTGAAAAGGTCTTGTCCAATTACACAGGAGAATACGAGCATAATTCAGAATTATACTGCATCCCCTCAATAAGAAAAAAAGAACAGAATCCATCAGTCCAAACATCGAACATCATACAACACCTTAAAAGAGTAAAAATCCCTTGCACTCTGACATTGGAAGAACTTTTAAAGGCCAAACCACATTTGAAGGAGAAATTAACCAGTCAATTGGAGACCAAGACGAAGGAAAAGGAGATGCCTGATGAAGTAAACACAATAAAAATCCCAGTCGATAAGGTTGGAGATTTTAGTGAGGGAGATGAAGGAAACACGTGTCTTCCAATTACCTATAGGGGTTACACCACTAAAGCTATCTTAGATTCTGGAGCTGGAGTAGGAATCGCAACTAAAGAAATCTGGGAGAAATGGGGAAAACCTGTTTTAAGACCAACGCGCATGAAGATACAAATGGCAGACGGACACACTGAATGACCCTTGGGATTATTGGAACGAGTAATTTTTACCACATGTGGAGTTGAATTCGAACACACCTTAGCGATATGTCAATTTGAAAGGGCTAGCAATTATGAAATGATACTTGGAAGACCCTTCATGAGACAGCTAAAGGTAGTGCAAGATTGGGGAAAAGATGCGGTATAGCTACAGCATGAAGGAACCACCACAAGAATAAATCTCCACACATATACATATCAAGATGTTCCCCCCTTACAATGGAATTAGATTCATAAAGAAGAAGATGAGCAGTCGATTCATAGTATAGGTTCAAGTGATCAATCATGGATGAACGCAGACACTCATCTGTGGATATGCCAAACTACGAGAAAGGAAGAGGATAGGAGGAAAGGATGGCAGCACAGGCAGGGAATCGCTAGATCGGGACAAGATCCAGCCTATATGCCTCAAATATTCCTAGATGAAGAATTCGAACCTCATGGTTGGATGGAGATTTTAGCTACTCTCGATGTGCGTGTAAACGAAGAAGTGATAACCATGAATGAATGTATTGACGAGGAAGGCTATGACGTTAGTCTATATGTGGTAGTTCTTCAAGAGGCAGAAGAAGGGGAAGTAATTGAAAAAGAATGGAAAGAGGATTACGAGAGCATTGAAATGGAACTTGAACATATGGAAACGGAAAATGAAACTCAAGAAGTAAGTGTCATAGCTAATGAAATAAATCACGAACCAACACAGGAAAAAAAGCTTGGATTAGATAGAGTAAAAAATGATGAAGACAACAAGCCTCAAGATCAATTTGAAGTGCTTGCCCACTTCAAAAAATATGAAGTAGAAGAGAGAAAAATTGCTATTCAAATGCCAAGACGAGAAGCTCAGTCAGAAATAGCATATGACAACAAAGAACAGACCAATAAAATAGTAGTAACTTTAGAGGAAGGAGAAGAACGATGTACTTTTATAGGCCAAGAGTCTCAAGGAAGAAGAGCAAGAGTTGATACGACTCATTTGAGAATATAGGGATGTCTTTGCGTGGACATATAAGGATTTGAAAGGAGTAGATCCTTCCATATGCGCCCATAGAATCCCTATGACATCTAAAGCTAAACCTTCCAAACAAAGACCTTACACATATAATGATGTTTACTTAGCAAAGATCAAAGAAGAAATAGATAAGTTGTTAGATGCTGGGTTCATTTATGAGATCGAACACACAGAATGGGTGTCACCTTTGGTGGTTGTACCGAAAAAGAATGGAAAGTTAAGGGTATGTATTAATCTGAAAAAAGTAAATGCTGCCACCATAAGAGACAGTTACCCATTACCCATCACGGATCATCTTTTGGAAATAGTGGCAGGGAAGGAAGTTTATAGTTTTTTGGACGGCTTTTCAGGGTATAATCAGGTAGCCATTGCTCCTGAGGACCAACATAAAACAACCTTTGCAACTGAATGGGGAGTATACGTCTTTAGGGTTATGCCTTTCGGCCTAACCAATGCCCCAGCCACTTTCCAAAGATTGATGTGCCATGTATTCAAGGAGTTCCTGAGAAAGAGTATGGCGGTATATGTGGATGATTTATGCACTTATTCAGCTATACGATCAGAGCATATCCCTGAACTAGGAAAGATCTTTGCCAAATGTCGACAATATAGAGTATGCCTCAACCCAGAAAAATGTGTCTTCATGGTTCGACAAGGAAAAATATTAGGACATATTGTCTCTAAGAATGGAATCTCAACTGATGAAGACAAAATCAAAGTAATTCTGGATTTACCGAGACCAAATACTGCTAAAGAAGTACAAGCATTTATGGGACATTGCGGATACTACTGAAGATTTATACATATGTATGCCATAATTGCTAGACCTCTTTATGCATTATTGACTCAGTTTAACTGGACTAAAGAATGTGAAAAGGCCTTTAACGAATTAAAAAGTCGATTGAGTTCAACTCCAATCCTTCGAGTACCTAATTGGAACAAACCCTTTCACATTCACGTAGATGCTTCCAAGTTTGCCATTGGTTGCATCCTAGCTCAACCCGCAGATATAGGAAAGTTAGATCACCCTATAGCCTATGCCAGTAGACAATTGAATCAAGCAGAACGCAATTATACTACGATTGAAAGAGAAGTTCTAGGAATGGTATACGCAGTGAAAAAGTTTCGACACTACTTATTGGCAAACAAATTCAAATTCTTCATTGATCATCAAGCCCTACTGTACTTAGTTAATAAGCCTTGTAATACGGGATGACTAGTACGATGGTTCCTATTGTTGATGGAATTTGATTTTGAAGTAGTAGTCAAGAAAGGAAATACCCATATTAGAGCAGATCACTTATCAAGAATGACACATGGGGAACCACCCATAGGAGTATCAGATGATCTGCCGGATACGTACCTGTTCAACCTCGAAGTATGTCCCCAATGGGCAGAAAAGTTGATCCCTATACTCACGCAGGGACCTAAAGATGGGATCACACCAAACCGAACCCAAGACCTATGGAAGACTAAAAACCTTCATATCATTGCTGGAAGTTTGTATCACCAAGACTCGAGTGGATTACTCATGAGATGCGTAGAAGAAGAGGAACAAGAAATGTGGCTTCAAAAAGCACATGTAAATCAATGGAAAACTCATTTAAATGCAAACGGAACATGGCAAACATTGAAGAGATTAGGCATATATTGGCCAACCATGCAAAGGGATACATATAACTATGTATCAGCCTGCCCAACTTGTCAAGAACGAAATCCAGAAGAGAACTCTAATTTATGCTACTCCACTGTAGCACCAAGATGGAGCATGCCTCTGGTGAAGTTCTTAAAGACCCAAGAGTACCCAGAAGGAGCCACTCTAGCAAGGAAACGTGCACTTGTAGAACAAAGCAAGGACTATGCTCTTATAGGAAAACAACTCTTTAAACGAGGAAGAGATAATCATTTGTGAATGTGCATTCATGAAGACGAGTATCTTGCTGTTTTAGAGATGGCACATACAGGAGCTGCAGGAGGACATTTTTCTGTAAATAAAACAGCAAAAATGATTCTTTTTGCAGGAATGTGGTGGCCAACTCTACATCAAGATGCAGTCACATATGTTCAACGGTGTGATACCTGTCAACGAACGGAATATCCAATTAGAAGAGATGAAATGCCGCTGAAACCCATGATGAGTGCCAGAGCCTTCACTAAATGGGGAATAGACTTCATAGGACCTATTAGCCCACCAGCTAAAGGATCCCATGCTGAGTACATAATCGTAGCCACAGACTATTTGACCAAATGGGTTGAAGCCAAAGCAACCAAGAAAAATGATGCAAGGACTACAACAAAGTTTCTCTTTGAGAACGTTTTCACTCAATTTGGACTACCAATAGAAATTGTGAGTGATAGAGGCACACACTTTGTGAATGAAGTTATAGAAGCCTTACTGAATGAATTCTTGGTAATTCATAAGAAATCAGCCCCTTATCACCCACAAGCCAATGGACAAGCCGAAAGTTCAAATAAAATCTTGTGCACAGTTCTCACAAAAATTGTGAACAATGGTAGATCGGATTGGGATAAACAATTACATCATGCTTTATGGGCATTCCGAGTAGATTACACGACCACCATAGGAACTACTCCTTTTAACTTAGTGTATGGACAAAATGCTATTTTGCCACTTGATTTCTTAATACCCACTCTCAGAGTAGCGACAACTTAGGAGTGGACGGGACATGAACTATCAGCTCAATTGGATCAAATAGAAAAGCTACATGAAACTAGGTTACAAGTAGTAGCAGGGATATATGCTGCGAAAAGGCGACATAAAGCCTATTTTGATGCTCATATCAAAGATAGAAACTTGAAAGAAAGAGACTTAGTTTTGGTATATACCCTGAAACAACATGCTAAGAAATTACAAAAAAGGGGATATGGCCCGTTAATCATCAATCGCATATCCACAAGCAGAGCCATCAGTTTAGCAACTCTAGATGGAGATGTATTGCCAAACTATATCAATGGTTGCCGAGTAAAAAAATATTTAGAGCCACTGACTGAAGAAATAATGTCACGACTAATAAGGGGTAAAAATAGGCATATAGAGAAAGAAAGAATACGAGAAGAAGCTAGACAAGAAGCGCTAAAGCGGATCAAGAAACGAAAAGAGTGGATGAGAGAGAGAGATGAGAGATATCACCTAGGAGAGGAACTCATCCCACTGGCCAACTTTAGGGCCATTGAAAACCTAGGGCAACAAAGGAAGCAACCATATTTGAATTTGGGAGCTGAAAAAAAAGAGTACCACTTAGTGGATGCACTCATTGACACAGGAGCTGCTATAAGTTGTATCTCATTTTCATTAACCCAAAAACTTAAGGAAGAATTACGTCCATCTAAGGCACAGCTGATTGGAATAGGAGGAAAGATCACATAGTGTATCGGAGAGATCACTTTACTTCTACATCTTGGAAACAACACTATGGAGCAAAAACTCTTAGTATGTCATGATTAGGACTTATTAGAAGAGCTCGTGTTAGGTCATGACTATATATACGAATATGAAGTGACTATTCAATTGGCCTTAGGATACATCTCGGCAAAGATAGGACATCGTGAAGTATTCAGCATGCTAGAAGAACGACCAATCAAAGCCAAAAGTATAGAACCAAGGATGCACTCAAATGAGCACAATGATGAATGTACGATCACTCGCACTATGGAAACTACTTCATCGAGTACTTCATGTGAGGATGCCCCGAGTTTCGAGTGCACACAATCTTCTAATCCAGTCAATCACATGATTAGTGTCCTATCCGAAAACAGTCTCAGTGAGGAACCGAGCACCAGAAAGACAAGTCAGTAAGACTCTTACGAATCAACACACATTAGGATATACCCCATCCCTTACACTAGATAGGCTTGGATCCGAAAAGATCAAGTGAAAGCGTATCTTCAACAACAGAACTACTCACGACATCAGAAGGAACGACAAAATAAAAATACATATCATGTTGGACACCTAGTTCCACAAAACATCGCTAGAGTATAGATTCCGAAGAAGGTGATAGCTGCTCAGCCGGCCCAAACACAAATATGGATTCCCAAGTCATGTACTCAAAGGACAATCCTCAAAAAGGACGAGTCAATGCATAAGGAGAATCAGTATGATCTAAAGGCAAAAAGACAGAAGATAAATTTCTACAGGATAGAGCAGGAGTCTACATACGATTCATCCATCATTCTTCAAAAAGCAGACAATGCAGAAGCATCATATGAGAAGCACTACATTCACCAGGAATGTTGGGAACACGATTTCTACCAACAGAATAAAGCAGATTTGGATGCCGAAAGACAAGACAAGTTGTATACATCGAGTTGCACACATTTGGAGTTACCAGAACCCAAAGTATGCATAATAGGGCCACATTACAAGGCCAAGCATTCGTCACAATTTTCTTCTATTTCAAGATAGTGAAGCACATTTCCCTCTTGGGAAATAGGAGAGCACATGTACACAATCTAAGAAATCACTCAAAAATTAATAACTGCTTCGGCTATGAACTAACTTTTCTGTTTTTCTTTCAGGCAAAAACATAAAAAATGTAAATAAGAATGAAAAAAAAATCCCAGGTATTACCCTTCTCACACCCACGGGGAAGGGACGACACTATTCACGCGGAGCATTGCCAATCTAATGAAAGACAAATGAAGGATGATTTTTAATACCATCTTGCCACTAATTACTGCTCTATCTCAAGTGCAGATGGCATCTTCTAATTCCGAAGCTACGCAAGAGAAGAGGTCCAACTTCTTCCCTTGGAATCAATAACTAAGGCAAGAGGTCATTGGTTTCTTGATGATCAACCAGTGTCCGAGTTTCTTTTCATGGCAACCATCAAGATCATGGAGAGAGATCACTACTTCGCTATCATGTCACAGGATTTCAAGACGATCATACAAGGATTACCGCGCATGACAGATGTCTGGACACAAGCTGGAATTGATGCATTCTTAAGACTTCCAATATATTTGCCAGATTTTCAGAGATGTACACAAGTGATGAATACACTCCACTCAACATCGAATAAGATCTCAGTCTCAGAGGCAAGAGTACTGGATAAAGTGGGTGCATGGAAAACCATTCAATTCACTCATGAGCTCATTAACAGAGCTTTCAGATGTAATCAAGAGGGGCTCACGAATGTCAAAGATGAATGTCATGATCCGAAAAAGAGAACATTTTTGGAAATCAACACAACAGATATTGAAGACTCTGTTCACTTAGTTCACCAGCATTTTTGCTTTCCAAGTATGCATAGATACACAGCACCTCAAAAGATTGTTGTGCAACTACTCTCACATGCTATGAGGCAAGTAGGAAATCAAGTCAACATGACTCCATATGTTCAAGAACGCCTATTTGAAGCGAAGAAGAAGTGGAGTCAGAAAAAGTTCTTGAATGGAAGTTCGGCATTGACCTTACTCATTTATGAGGCACTTGAAATAAAGGATTGCTTACGCTTGATGCCAACCTCAACTGAGATGGCCAAATACGTAAAGTCAGCAACTGTTCCAAAGAAAAAGAAAACAGTCATCGCTGTTGAAGAAGTAGGAACCAGTTCAAAGACACCTATGAGAGGAACTAAATGCCTAAGAGAGGAAGAAGCTCAAGAGACACCACAATAAAAAAGAAAACATATATTGCCAAAGATTCCAATGACACAACAACCAATTACGAAAAGAGACCTCTCGGCAGCTCTAGAAGAGACACATATGTACATGCAAGGGCAAGTAAATTTGAATATTCAAGGTCACCATTACAGACAGGCAAGCCAGGAAAAGAAACAGAAGGATAAAGAACATACTCAGAAAGTACCTTCCAGATACAAAGAAATAGGGTTGGAGGAATCAAGCTCTAATGAGGGATCAAGCCTTGAAAAAGACACCCTGGATACTGACATATGAACAAAAACACACAATGAGGACTGGACAGAGATCAATCAAGTCGAAGTCATACCTGACAACCAACAGGCAAACACAAAGAGCTTGGAAGAATCCACTAAACTAGTGCACGTAATTCAATTGAATGATAAGTCAAAGATAAGCATCAAGGAAGTTCCAATGACTAATAAAGATGTAGTGCCACCTATCAAAGAGGAAATACAAACTCCAGTGGACCAGGACTCAGGCCTACAACCACATAAGGAGCCAATTATGATTGAAGTGCCTGATGATACACCTTAAGGCAAGATTGACCACATAGAGGCTGAGCCAAGGATCCAACTTCATATTAGGTAGCCCCATGATACTACGTTACACGTGGCACAAGGGAAAGATGTGACAACAGGAGCAGAACCTAGTATCCCTACCACATGGTTAAATGTGGATGTTACTTAATTGAAACCTGTTGTCAAGCAAATGATACAAACGGCCATGGACACGCAACAACAAATGATGGACATCGATGCAGATTATGACAAGGCTATGCGGGAGAAGAATCAGTTTCAAATCATGAGTGAACAACTGTCCGCAAAGCTCATCCAGGCCCAGAAAGAGATTGCAGCCAAAGGAACGGAGTTACTCGCAGTAAAAACACAATGTGATACATTGATGCACCAACATCATCAACTCCAGGCACGACTGACAGACTTACAAAGATTACATGAAGCTAGTGAAGCCGACAAAGAGAGAATGAAAGCTCGAAGCAACTTGCTCGAAACACAACTTAAGGTGTATATGGAGGAAAACGATAGCTTATGCAGCCGCAATAAAGAACTGATGAAGGCATTACTATATGACCAGCCTATCGAAAAACAAGAGACTACAGCTATTGACCAGAAAGAATTAAGAGATCAAATTTAGAAATATGCAGATTTGCTGAAACAAGAGCAAAACCTAAGAGAAGAATGGGAACACAAATACATGAATGACACTAAGGAGCTCACGAAACAGTTAAACATCACCAATGGAAAACTTGCAGTGAGTTATAGTGAAAATATGGATCATGTAGCAGAAATTGGTAATGAACTGCTTGTAGCAAAAGAAGCACTCAGAGAAGCTATGCAAGAAATTAAAGAAAAGACTGAACACATAGCACAATTAGAGACTAAAGCAGAAGAGAAAGCATCAATCGGGACACCAGTAGAGCCGACAAAAGAAAATCCTACTGATGAGATAGAGGTACGTCCTCTATCTCCCCCGACTTATAATTCTCCAATGAAAGAGCAGATGGCGAAAACACATGATGATCATCCAATGCCATACACTGCAGAAATAGGTCAGAAGGAACAGGCACTATTGGTGTCCCGGTTGACAGAAAATTTTGAAAATGAACTCATCAAAGTCATGAAAGAAGCAAGGATTAAAGGTAAAGACTTGGAGACGATCATGAAGCCTTTCAACATTCCGTATGGACTATTGAAAGAGAAAACAAGGCAATACATAAAGAAGATCACACAGAAAAATCCAAACGAACAACTGCAGTTCAACAATGACACGTTCAACTATACTCAAGAGGAATTTGAAGCAGCACAGCCTGTTTGGAGGAGAAAATTTTTGGAGAGACATCCTACATTACGGGTGCATTGGCAAGCAGCCCCATACTCATTACAGGTAAATCCTTCTTTTTGTCCAACACCACGTCGACGAGAAGCTAGAGAATTTTTGGGCATGCAAGAGAGTGGTGCTATCAATAAACAGTGGCTAAATTATCCACTACTCCCAAGTCCACCTCATAATTATCTACCAACAGAAGACTACATGGTAAAAACCATTGAATTTTGGCTGCAGAGTTATGCAACAGTTCCTGTTTTAACTATCAAGATGACCAATAAAATACTCAGTATGATACTTACAGTATTAAAGGTCTTCAAACACGCGGCATATACATTTTTGAACTTCATTGGCATTAATCAAGGAACATATATTCTTGTTTTTTATTTATCTGTTATGCCTAGCCAACCCACAATAATGGCATATTATTCTAGGCTTATGTTTTTATTGAGTACATATATGCAAACCTTCGAAGAAGCATTTTTTACAGGGTTTTTTGAAATTGATTCAGAAATCTTTTTAAAGATGTCATCCAACTTGAATGCCCGATTAGAGGCATATGAGCTAAGCTTCTTCGCTGATCACAGACAGCCGCCACATGATGGTGTGAAAGCAGAATAGTGGAAGCAACTTATGATTCGTGAAGCTAATCTGCTTAATGAAACAGAGCAAAAAGTATACAGAACATACTCCCGTCGACTTCCAAAGCCTGTCGGGGACGACAAAGTTCAAGAGGGGGGCAGTGTTGAGGGAGAGTCAAGTAAAAAGAAGAAAAGAAGAAGACAAAGAAAGAAGCTTCATTACAAAGATCATATCTGAAGATACATCTCTGCAAGAAGCCCCGCAGGGGTGCAACACCCATCTCTGCACAGAGCCCCGCGGGAGCACATATCAAGGAAAAAGCACGTAGGCGGAAGGAGGAACCAGGGCTAGGAAAGTATCCATGAAGAAGTGCAAGAAGATATCCAGCGGTTCCGAAACCACAAGAAGGTCCTTCAACATCTGGGTCTTTGGAAGGTCCAGATCGAAGGCTGAAGGATCACATCCTCATACCTTCCACTGGTGGCGTGCGTGGCAACCCGACTTAACAGGCAACATAAATGCATCAGGCTCAGAGGATGTAAAAGAAAAATCAAGAAGAGGCCATCAAAACTGAACACCTGTTTAACAAACAGGCAAAACTGACCATAAGATGCATGCGGTTAACAAACTAAAGATAAGAAGTAAAGCCTGTCAAGGGACGACAGAGACAAAGAGGGGGAGAGTGTTGCATAGCTAAGAAGAGCACAAGGCAGAGAAAAAGATGGTCCCCAAAATTTTTCCGATTTGGACACCTAATTTTTGTATCATAATCATTTTGTAATATAATTTTCGATGTAAAAGCACTAGAGGACTCCTCTAGATGCATCCCCACAGAAGATTAGTAGCTTACCCATGTAAATTAGTAGGAAATTAGCCTTTTAGTGAATAAAGTGCTGGTCTCTTGTGTGAAAGGACCATTTTTAGGGCACATGTATATAAGTCAATTTGTGACTCTTTGTAAAGACTTTTTGCCATTGTGAGAATCAAGAGCATAGAATTTCGAATTTGTGTCTTCTCCTCTCTATATCTTCTTCTTTGTGAGCTTGTATGCATGTGTGTTGCTTGAAAAGAGTGTTAGTAAGTGTTGTCTATCCATGAAAGTGTTTGTTTGCTGTGGTTAAGGTGTGTGTGAAGTGTAGGAAGTGCTGAAGTGTAGGAAGGTCATTTCCGTGACTCAGTATTTTGCTCATAACTTGAAGCAAAAGTGTCAGAATTGAGTGACAATACACCATTGGATGCGTCTTCTCGCGAGCTTCGAAACGCATATGCTATTTGCTATATTCAGAGTTCCAAGCTAAGAGAAAAGCTCAATTTACTGCTGGCTGCTGCACCAAGTATCGCGACACCATGACTGACAAATGAAGCTTGTTTGGTTTAGTTCTTGCCTTGTTTGCACTCTTTGGGAAACTCATGTGCGTTAATCGTCATTTGAATGCATGTCTTCATACACTCGGCTAGGTTTTGATACTCATCAGATTGATAAATAAAGCGTGAATCCCCACTATATGTACTTGAGGGGGATTGAGGTATAGTCTCTTTCTCCAAAAGTCCCTAAGTTGGAACTTAGGTACACAATACCAAAAGGATCCTTTTTTTTAAGACGATGTTTGGGACAAAGCCTAATTTCCCTAATAGCTTGAATTAGATTCAAATAACAACTATGCAGGTGAATGGCATAGTACCCATGGACCCCTTGTATCCCACAAAACAGGGGTTAAGACTACCAAAGGCAATACTATGAAAGAACTACCTCAAGGCATCTAGCTTAAACTTTGTCAAAGGCATTACAATGGCCTAGGGCCCACAACTATCTAGTTGGTGTATGAAGGGGTTGAACCCTCACCCCACCCTCAAGAGGCAAAGGGCCCAATTAGACAACCTAACAAGCATCTGCTACTAATATGATCTTCATTCACATACCTTGCCTCTCTGTTTGGAGTGATAGTTTTTTTTGTCCTATAGTGACCTTATTATACATAATCCAAAAACAAAAATTTTAATGGGTGGATGTTGAAATGAATGTCAATTTAGATTTAAAGGGAAAGTTTTTGTAAACAAAAAAGAGAAAAGTATACTTTTTGATAGGATAAATGATTCAAAAGTTTGTAAAAATGTGAAAGAGCCTTCTTCATGATAATATGTATCTCATACATTTTTTATAGAGTTTTTAGGGATCTCTAGAGTATAGATTTTTAGATTAGAAGTAGAAGAGGAACAATTTTAAATGTGAACCTGGACACTTCAAATGGTATAAAAGAGAGTTGAAGTCATTTTTGTAGGGTGAATCATTTTTGAAGATTAATGAGATCTAGAGAGATCTTGGGAAATTCCTTTCTCATCACCTTGCTAATTTGATAAATTAAACTAGATTTTGTGGTATCTTTCATGGATTTATCTAAGAGATTAGTGGTTTTATGTGTGTATAATAGTTTCATTGGCCCATCTTCATCTTAAATGCTTGAAATCAAAGTATAAGTTGTTTTCTTTAGACTATGTGAATCTGGAGAAATCGCGATTCTCTCATCAAGGGGTTACAATTATAGAAATTTGAAATATCATCACCTATGTCTTCTTTATGAAAAATAGCACACTTTAGGCACTAAAATCATTGAAAATGCTTATTCCTATCATTAATTACACTCAAAGGATTATTTTTATTAGAAAATAAGAAGTTCTTTAAATCCATTTGATTGTATGAAGTAGATGGATGAAGCTGCTAATCACATATCTTGATTATAAATGTGATTCTTATGCATAATAGCTACTCAACCCTATAAGCCACCATCCTCTAAGAGGAATTTTTCTAATTGTAATCAAGCTGGGAGCACTTGTTAGTGCATTTTACCCAAGCCTACATGCTTGATATGCTTGATATTATGATCATTTGTAAGTCACATGTGTAGTCATGTGAACACCTCTTGTATAAGAGTTCATTTTATCTCTTGTAATTGTGAAAAAGAAAAAAGAAAAGGATGGCTTACCTCATCCATGATGTAAAAGCAAAGTCGTGGCTCTAACTACCTAAAACCATGAATTTTTGAGCTGAAGGAATATCTCCTAACTTTGGGGATCACTTTTAGGTGGAGCCATTCGAATTCGAATTCAAAACTCCCTCCAAGAATAGCTATAAAAAGAGCAAGAACGAAGAGGCGATTAGCAAGCCTTGTACATGACAACTTCATGTCATTTTGTAGAGATTGAAGAGCTTACTCCATAGCTCTATCATTCTACTCCCATTGTGCAAATATTCATTGCCAATGTGGTTGTAATCATATGTGAATCTATACATTTATCATCATCTACTTCTCTGTTTTGTTCTCTGCTATACTCACTCATAGCAGTACCTTCAGAAGGTCATATCTCGAGTTTTGCTCAACAATTTTCAATGTTTTAACATGCGTTGGATAGCTCTTACTGTCTAGTTTATTTTACATAGATTCGGGATGCTCAAACCATGTAGCAAGAAATGTGGCTTTACCTTCTGATTTGGAAGATCCTCATAACAAGCATGAAGTGCAGATAGGAGATGACACAAAGCACTCAATGGAGAAGATAGGTAATGTGAAGACATCAGATGGGAATATGAACCTCTTAAGCAAAGTCTTGTATGTCCCTACCAAAAATTTAATAAGTGTTGACAGATTGTTGAAAAAGGATTGCAGGTTAGATTCAACCGATTTGGAGCATATGTTGAAGACCCAAGGCAAGGCTTTCGAAGGATTGCCAAAGGAGAAAAGACAGGAAGGCTCTTCACTTTTGAAGTGGAAGATACAAAGAACATAGCTTTGTTTAGCTATGGATCTCAAACTCTTACAGAGTTGGAGATATGGCACAAAAGGCTTGCTCACATTGGTGAGAGGACACTCAAATAGATTTGCAGGGACCAAAATGTACTTGGTTTGCCTAATATCACAAGGCAACACATGATTTATAAGTGTGAAGCTTGTCAACTCGACAAGGCTCATAGACAACCTTTCAATAAGAAAGAATATATGTATCAAAATCCTTTGGATCTAGTGCACACGGATGTGTGGGGTCCAAGTAAGGAGCCATCTATATCAGGCTCAAGATATTATGTGTCTTTCATAGATGATTGTAGTAGGTGGACCATTCTGTTTTTTATGAAGCACAAGAATGAAGTGTTTAATTGCTTTAAGAAGTATATTGCTCTTGTTGAAAACCAAACAGGTAGGACTTTGAAAAGACTCAGATTAGATGGTGGAGGAGAATACTTCTCTTCTGAATTTGATGCCTTCTTGCATGAAAGAGGCATTAAAAGGGAAGTCACTACAAGGTATAGACCCAAACTTAATGGTGTAGCAGAGAGGAGAAACAGAGCTATTGTCGAAGCTGCAAGGTCCATGCTCAACGAAAAGGGATTGCCAAACTGCCTATGGGTAGAGGCTGTGTCTACAGCCACATATCTCATAAATAGACTTCCATCTAAGTCAGTAGATGGAACCACTCCATATGAAGTGTGGAATGGAAGAAGACCTAGTCTAGAGCATTATAAAATCTTTGGATGCTTAGCCTATGCTCACATTCCTTCTCAAGTAAGAGGGAAATTGGATCCCAAGGCAGAGAAGTCTGTATTCATTGGTTATGATCAAAACCAAAAAGGATATATATTGTACAATCCAACCAATAAAGATTTTTTGTCAGTAGAGATGTAATTTTTGATGAAAACAAATCATGGTTTGATGATGACAGGAAAGTGAAACTGCCTTATGACTTGGATGAAGATTTTCCATCACTTCAGCCAAAGGAGCCAAAGCGGATTGAAGAAATTGATTCGGAGATTGACCTAGAAGACTTGGAAAGACTAAAGCTATGGAAGAACAAAGGTAAAGCAAAGATGCAAGATGCTACATATGGACCCGAGAGCTCACATCAACCACTTAGAAGGTCTTCAAGGGAGAAGAAGAAACCAGAGAGGTTTGGTTATGATACTTCTTTGGTCACCAAGCACTCAATCTACATTGCAAAGGATTCAACCAATGAAGAACCTACCACATTCGAAGAAGCACAAAGCAAGAAAGCTTGGAGAGATGCAATGGATGAAGAAATGGAAGCCTTGAAGGAGAATGACACCTGGGAGCTTGTACCTAACAAGCCATCTATGAAGGTAATTGGATCTTGATGGATATACAAAATCAAGAGGAATCCAAATGGAAGCATAAATAGACACAAAGCAAGGTTAGTTGCTAAAGGGTTTGCTCAAACCCATGGTATTGTTTATGAGGAGACTTTCTCTCCTGTTTCAAAAATGCCTACAATTAGGGTTCTCATTAGTCTTGCTGCATCTAGAAATTGGAATCTCTATCAACTTGATGTAAAGAATGCTTTCTTGAATGGATGGATTTTTGAGGAAGTGTATATGGCACAACCTCCTGGATATTAGGATGCACATCATCCTAACTATGTATGCAAACTAAAGAAAGCTTTGTATGGATTGAAGCAAGCTCCAAGAGCTTGGAATTTCAGATTGGTGACTTATTTGCAGGACCAAGGATTCAAAGCTAGCAAGGCGGATACCTCTTTGTTCATAAAGAGGAATGGATCTGAAGTGATCTATTTATGTGTGTATGTTGATGATATTATTATCACAGGCAATGATCTTGAAGGAATCAAACAGGTAAAGAGTCAAATGAAGGAGGAGTTCAAAATAAGTGACCTCGAACCACTCACTTATTTCCTTGGATTGGAGTTAATCTACACAGGTTCAGGTATATACATCACACAAAGGAAGTATGTGCATGACATGCTCGTCAAGTTCAAGATGGAAAATACCAAGTGTGCAGGTACACCTATGGAGCAAAATCATAAGCTTAGTGCTTATGAAGGAGAGCCAATTGAAGACATCACAAGGGTGGATATATGCTATAGAGTTAGCATATTGAGTTAGTTTATTCTTAAGCCGAGAAGACCACATATGGAAGCGGCCAAGAGAGTCCTCAAGTACCTAAAGGAGACCATGAATGAAGGTTTGTTTTATTCATTCACTTTGAATATTGAGCTAAAGGTCTATTCAGATGCAGATTGGGTTGGATCTAGAGATGATAGAAGAAGCACATCCGGGTATATATCATTTGCAGGTTCAAAAATCATTTCTTGGTCATCGAAGAAGCAACCAACCGTGGCATTATCTTCTACTGAAACCGAATATAGAGGTTTGGCTAATGCAACTCAAGAAATCATGTGGTTAAAGTCTTTGTACACAGATCTTGGACTTCATTCTTCAACACCTCACATTTTTTGTGACAATACAAGCTCACTACATCTAGCAGCTAGTCTGGTATACCATGCTAGAACCAAGCATATTGAAGTCCACTACCATTATGTAAGGGAGAAGCTAATGAGCAAGGATATTCAACTATCCTATGTCTCTACAGATATGCAATGTGCAGACATGTTGACTAAAGCTCTTGATGGTACAAAGCTAAGTAGATTCAAGTTGATGATTGGCTTGCAGGAAATCAGGGACAATTGAAGACTTATTTGGAGGCCAAGCATGTTAGGCTTGAGGGGGAGCTGTTATTCTATCTCTTGTAATTGTGAAAAAGAAAAAAGAAAAGGATGGCTTACCTCATCCATGATGTAAAAGCAAAGTCGTGGCTCTAACTACCTAAAACCACAAATTTTTGAGATTAAGGAGTATCTTCTAACTTTGGGGATCACTTTTAGGTGGAGGCATTTGAATTCGAATTCAAAACTCCCTCCAAGAATAACTATAAAGAGAGCAAGAAGGAAGAGGCGATTAGCAAGCCTTGTAGGTGACCACTTCATGTCATTTTGTAGAGATTAAAGAGCTTACTCCATATCTCTATCATTCTACTCCCATTGTGAAAATATTCATTGCCAATGTGGTTGTAATCATATGTGAATCTATACATTCATCATCATCTACTTCTCTGTTTTGTTCTCTGCTATACTCACTCAGAGCAATACCTTCAGAAGGTCATATCTCGAGTTCTACTCAACATTTTTCAGTGTTTTAATGTGCTTTGGATAGCTCTTGCTGTCTAGTTTCTGCATACCGGTTTTCATTGTCATTGGATTTACAATTTTGGAGATATCTGCATTTTAATGCTCACTAGTCTATCTCTACAGAGCCCTGAGAATGGTGGGCATGTTCCAGAAATTGATAAATCTTGTTCTCAGTGTTCAGTCTATCATTTGAAATGTTTTAACTTGGATGGGGAAGTTTGCTAAGTCTATTTGCTATGCCCAAAAGGAATTTTCCTAATTCTTAGCAGGTTGAGAGCAATGTTCAGTTTTTCCAGCAGGTGTATGTCCAAAAATAACAAGTTTTGGGAGCTAGTCATTTCGCAACTAGTCTGTCTTGACTTAAACTTTTGGGATACATGTTCGAAAGTACTTGGCTGATATTTTGGTGGATTTAGGAAGCTTAAAGGGTCTAGTAATCAACTCTGAAGTCTCAGTTGGCTGGTGTGAAGCCGGTTGTAGCAGCACCAACTAATCTTTGGATTGCATCCACCATCTCTCTTAACATCACTCAGCATTGGAAATATAAATAGCAAGTTCCATGCACTAGCTTATGAACAAACATCTTTTGGATCAATTGTTTCTCAATGATCTTCCACAACACTAAGTGTATTCGATTGAATCAACTTGAAGTTTTTAAGGTTTTTAGAATCTTGGATAGCTAAAGGGAAGATCTTAAGCTGGTTAGTTGAACCAAACTTCAACATCTTCAACCACAAATTTCTACTAACATTCAATTTCTCCAAGCACTTTAAAAAAGAAGCCCTATGAGAGCCTAAACAAGTACGATATGATACAGGTGCATCTAATTTGCTATCTCTCAAAGTCTGCACCAGAGATGACAAGAAAACAGAAAAGCAGAAATTGTTTTGCAAGTACTATAAAGCAAGATCATGTCATAAAGAATTGTCCAAAACTTGCTGCAAAAGAGGAAAAGAAAAAAGAGGCTGGAATGGTTGTTGTAGAGGCCTCTACACCAAAAATAGAGTTTACTAATCTAGTGCAGAATGAAGAATGGATGTTTACTATTGTTTGTAGTTTTGAACCATCTTCTCTTGAACAATGTATGTCTGTAGTAGACTCAGATGTTTCTTTACTTCACTCGAGCCTGCCCCTACAAGGAATACTATCACATGCACCAACAACTCCTCTTATCCTGTCATGGGAGTTGATAAGATCATTCTGACTACTACTGATGGTAGTTCTTTTACATTGTCAGATGCATTATTTGTGCGAGGGATCAAGAATAATCTGTTATCAGTTTCAACTTTAGCCAAGATTAGCTTGGTTGTGAAATTTGTTGATGACAAATGTATAGTTCATGATCTATCAAATGGCAACATGATTATTGCTTCTCGCATTTTATGTCATGGGCTATATAAGCTCATACACTATGACAAATCTGTGAATCATTTAGCATGTGCAGTACATGATTCTCAGGCTATGTCAGATGCAAAGCTTTGGCATGCACACTTTGGTCATCTGAATTTTACTAGTTTGCTACGCCTGCAAAAATATGATATGGTTATACTGTTGGACTTGAAAGTCAGTTTATACAGGTCCCCAGGAAGCCACATTTGGATGCTCTAAGGTGCACTCTACGTTATGTGAGTGCTACTTTGGATTATGCATTGTTTTATGAGGCTGGTGTAGATTTGCAGGTTTATGGATACACCGATGCAGACTGGGCTGGTAGCATTCCAGATACAAGATCTACTAGTGGTTTTCTATTCTCACTTAGGAGTGCAGCTGTTACATGGAGCAGCAAGAAGCAACCCACTGTTGCTTTATCGAGTATAGAGGCTGAGTATAGAGGTGCTGCAATGGCAGCATGTGAGGCATCATGGCTAGAAATGCTACTTGCAGATTTAGGTGTGGAAGTGGGAAAGCCTATCACTATTTATTGTGACAATCTTAGCAGCATACAGTTAGCATGGAATCTTGTTTTCCATGCTAGAACAAAGCATATCAAGGTACATTATCACTTCATCAAAGAGAAGGTATTTGCAGGTGACATTGATCTTGTTTATGTGAGAACAGATGAGCAGGTTGCTGATATTTTCACCAAAGCACTTGGAGTTGAGAAGTTGAAGAAGTTTCAAGAGATGCTTGGATTACAGGATTTTCGTTTCTTTGGCATGTATAGTGGTCACACCGGTATATGTCAGGGATACTTCATTGAGCTTTATTAGATTGATCTATCGAGAGTGATGGCACATCTGTTCCTTGCCAGCTCACTCATTCACGAACATTAGGTTTTTCCTTATGTATTGATCTTTATATGTTGCACTTGTGTTCTTGTTTTTAGGTCATTCTTGTACATTCTTTTTTATGTAATAGAAGAAGAAGATCATTCTTCCTTGCCTCAATCTGTGTGTGTGCTTCTCCTTGAGAGTGAGCGTGTGTGTGAGCTCTCTTCCTTATCTCCTTCCTCGTGACACACATGGCGTTTGTTCTGCACCATCCATAGACAAATTAGGCACATACAATAAAAATGTGCAACCATCTTTAGGCTCCCACCTTGGAGAACATGAATATTGCTTTGTGAATAAAAGAGTAATGTCATTAAGCCTCCTCATCAAGAATACATGGTTGAAAATAATGTTGTGCAATGGAGCCAAAACCTTAGTACTGTTATCAATATCTACTAAACAACTTAAAGTCATAAATCTATGTAAGGTGTTGAACTTTAGGCTTTGGAGTATATGCTTCAGAAATCAACAAAGATAATATTGGAAGAAAAAGCATTATGGCATGCCAACCCCTTAGAGAACATACTGAACATTTGATCGATGTGATCATGAGTGTGCCCAACCAAAAGGAAATTTGCCTTAACCTTTTGAAAAGCACTTGTCTATCAACAAGCATGCATAAATATCCAAAGATTATAGAATTTTTATTCTCTCTAGTAGTATTATCAAGATGTGAATACAAATTTGGTGGCAAAAGACCCTCCAATGATTGCAAAACGTTATGAATCTTAGTAACCATAAGGTTTGGATCATAATGCATGTTGGGATATGTGAAGAAAACCTTTGATTTTACAGTCCCATTGTATACCAAAGCACCAACCAAATGCATTTGCACAAGGACTTCATCTCCAATGTCCTTAGGAATGCGAGCAAAATGGGGTAGGCATATTTTCTTTTGATCCATACCATCATTCAACAAACACATATAACACTCTAGATTTATGAGTGCTTTACTTTGATGATGAATTGCTTTCTTTCTTTCTAAAGCTTGAATCTTAGGATGGTTCTTTAGAAGACCTTTAAAATTATTTTTTTCTTGTGGTGTTGTGGCCCCTTTGCCATGTTTCTCAAAGTGGCATAAACTGACCATTCACCCATTCTAACTTTACGAGGAATACTCACATTCTTTAAAATCTTAAAGTGGTGATCCAAAACATACTTCTCATTTTTACTTTCCATCTCTTCTTTATAGACTTGAAATACTTCTCTACTAAAGTAATATGATAAATGTAACCTTCTAGTTGTAGGCATAACTTCGCAATGCAAACTAAACTAGTTCATCATCCAACTCATTGCATGAAGACCAATAGATCCTTTTGTCCCAACTCCCTGATATGTATAAAAAAGG
Organism: Ceratopteris richardii; assembly: GCA_020310875.1. NCBI lineage: Eukaryota > Viridiplantae > Streptophyta > Polypodiopsida > Polypodiales > Pteridaceae > Ceratopteris > Ceratopteris richardii. Next base: position 63,282,531 of record CM035435.1, read on the forward strand.
AGATCTCCACTGATAAGCCCTTGTTGAATGTTATGTATTTTGCAATTCCCCATGCCCATCACAATTTTAAATGTAGCTCTACAACATCAGATCCTTGAAATAAAATAGTATTCAAAAGCAACATGTTATTCACATGTTATCCTCAATCATTTGCATGTGAGAAACAAGGTATATGTCTTGCCTTTCACTATCTAAATGGAAGAATTTCTCTCTTAGCTGCCTTAGGTTCTTCATTCCTAATTTATACAAAAATTTCAAACCACAACAATGCTTCACAATGTCCAATGCATTTTGTCTATCTGACTTAAGGAATTAGAATCTTCTTTGACTTAATTCATGAGGCCTTTGCTTAAAATGCCACATGATTTGTATATACTCTCTCTCTCTCTCTTCCTCCCTCTCTCGCTCTCTCTCTTTGCTGACATACTTTGCTCCACATGCACTTGAATTCGAAAAGAGATCAACGGGTGGATCGGGTTCAATAGATGGATCAAATTGAGCATTGTTGCATTGAGAATCAACTTAAATGACTCAACTGAGAACACAGAACCATTGATACATTCAAATCCATGGACATCATTCATGAAAGGATCCACTGAAAACAATGAATTTGAAGGCCTATCAAGATCACTAGAGATAGGTGCTACCCAGGCATCTACGAAAAAGAGGGAGCTCATCTTCATTGACAGTGGAAGGGTAAGAAAATTCCCTTTGTAATATATAAACATTGGAAGTGTAACATCAAGTGATTATATCTCCCAAATCACATATCTAGATAATTATGAAGATAGAATGTGCCCATTATTATGGGTTATATGATTTGACTTTATGTCACAATCAAGAATCATTAAGAGGTATGATTTGATTGCTCATTAAAAATTGGAGAAGAGCGACATGATAGGCAATCCATCAATCTTTGAAAACAATGTACAATCCATCAATGTGAAATTGAAAACAAGATGGGAACCTCCAAATCACATTTTGATATCAGATAACTCTTTTTGTGTGTGATCAAGTATGTATAGCATTTTACAAGCGGGCTACTTATTTAAAATTCCTTTTACACAAAAACGTGCGAATTTTTGAAAGTTTTGAAAGCAGGATTGTTCATGCTAGTTAAGTTCTCCAAGTCCTCCAAGTAGTGAAGATAAGTCAGAAACCCCTCGTGGAGCACTTACACATAATCCACACTACCCGTTTGATTTGAAATGCCTTTGTTTCGATGAGTGCCAGAAAGAGTAGGAGAAAGCACTTCCTTATGCAAATTTTCTTGATACATGCCTTCCAAACAAGTAAAGTTGGACTGCTACACCCTCTCAAATTTCCAAGAATGGGCTTACTTCTGTATCAAAAAATTGATAGTGGCTCGACACAAAATTATTAGCAAGTCAGTGGTCATCAACACCTTAATTCAGATTTTCTTTATGATGCTTCTATTTGATTAGGACAAGAACTTGTTGAAGCTTCAAAAGATACTTCCATATCCACCTTCTAACCAATCAATACTTATAGCTACAACACTTAGCACAACATACACTTAGTCCAAGTCTACCAGCCATAAGAGTGAGCGTATGGACACAGAAGATGGTTTGATATTTCTTGATCCTATTAACGGAGTCACCTCAAAGAGGTAAGGTAGGTAAGAGATTAAACAACCATTTTTGGTTCAGCCTGAGCGCTTATTAGTGAACATTTCTTTGTTCCAACTGTGCATTGAAGTGCAATCCTGAGGTAGTTAGGACTTCTCCAGCATGAAAGCCTGTGAATTTTAGGGATTTGGAGAATAAAGTAAGTAATCATGTGGTTCAAATAGGTGATAATACAAAGCACAATGTGAAGTCAATTGGATCAGTGAAGGCTAAGGATGGGAGCACTCTTCTGAGTAAGGTTTTGTATGTTCCTACAATTCCAAAGAATCTGATAAGTGTAGGGCAAATTGTTGAGAAAGCTTATGAAGTAAGGTTCACTAATGATGAAGTTTTTGTGGAAGACCATAGCAATGGGTATAAACAAATTGTTTTAGGGAAGAAAGAAGGAAGGCTCTTCACATTGAAGATTCAAGGCAATGTTGGTCATGCCTTGTTCACTTATGGAGGACATAAGATCTCTAAGTTAGATCTTTGGCATAAAAGGCTTGGACATTTCAATGAAAGAGGTATTAAGGATATGGTTAACAATGGTTCAGTTCTTGGATTACCGAATGTTGTAGGTCAACATATGACATACAAATGTGAGGCATGTCAATTAGGTAAGGCTCATAAGCAATCATATAATAAGCATGGATTCATGTATTCAGAGAAGCTTGAATTGGTACACACAGATGTGTGGGGACCATCAAAAGACTTTAGCATTAATGGTTCAAGATATTATATTATTTATGTTGATGATGCTACCAGGTGGATCACCATATATGTGATCAAAGATAAATCAGAAGTATTCAATACATTTAAACATTATCATGTGTATGCAGAGAGAATCACAGGTCAAAAGTTGAAGAGACTAAGGTCAGATGGAGGGGGAGAATATTTCTCTAGTGAATTCAGTGATTACTTGTGGAATGCAGGTATAAAAAGGGAAGTTACTTGCATGTACTCTCCTCAACAAAATGGTGTAGTAGAAAGGAGAAATAGAACTATTATTGAGTTTGCAAGGTCAATGATGAAGGAGAAAAATTGTCCCAATGATTTGTGGGTTGAGCTGTAAATACAACCACATACTTGGTTAATAGGTTATCATGCAAAGCTTTGCAGGGTATTGTACCATATGAAGCTTTGGTGGGGTAAAAGACCTACCTTAGATCATTGCAAAGTGTTTGGATGTTTGGCTTATGCATATGTGCCATCACAATTGAGGCATAAATTGGAACCTAAAGTTGAAAAGTATGTGTTCGTTGGTTATGATGATAAGCATATGGGTTATAGGTTGTGGAGTCCATCGACAAAGCAATTCCTTATGTCAAAAGATGTTACATTTGATGAGAAAGGTACTTGATATGAAGGTACAATTAACATTCATGTAGGCAATGAAGAAACTTTGAATCAGAAGAAAGGTAAATCAAAGGTTCAAATATTTGATGAAGAAGAGAACAATGAAGCACAAGTTGAAGTTGAAGAAATGCCAAGGTTTGATCCAGAATGTGATGAACCAGAAACTTCAAAGAGTGGAGAACCCAGAAGGTCATCAAGGCATAAATGGCAACCTACAAGGTATAGCTATGACACTTCTTTTCTGACTACTAAAGATTATGCTTACATGGTGAAAGTAGAGGAAGACCCTTCTACATATGAAGAGGCAAAAGGTAAGGAAAATTGGGAGAAAGCTATGCAGGAAGAGTATGATGCATTGATGGAGAATGAGACATGGGCCTTGGTTCCTAAACCAAATAGTCAGAAGATCATTGGATGCAAATGGGTCTACATGACAAAGAGGTATGAAGATGGAAGTGTGTCTAGATATAAAGCTATACTTGTTGTGAAAGGGTATGCTCACACATATGGTATAGATTATGATGAGATTTATAGTCCTGTGGCAAAGATGACAACTGTAAGGACTCTCATAGCTATTGCTGCATGTAAAGGTTGGAAGATTTGTCAATTAGATGTGAAGAATGCTTTTCTAAATGGTTACATTTTAGATGATGTTTTCATGGAGCAACCAGAAGGTTTCAAAGATAAAAGGTATCCAAAATATGTATGTAAGCTCAAGAGAGCTTTGTATGGTTTGAAGCAGGCCCCAAGGGCATGGAATTATAGACTTGTGAAGTTCTTGAAGGAGCTTGGTTTCCAACTGTATAAAGCAGATAGTAGCTTGCTTGTTAAAGCAAGTGATGATGGGTTCATTTACATGTGCATATATGTTGATGACATAATTCTTACAGGTACAGATGAGAAGGGCATACAAGGTCTTAAGAAGCAAACGGAGAAAGAATTCAAGATCAGTGACTTAGGAGATTTTTCATATTTCTTGGGCATGGAGATTCCATATACTCAACATGGAGTATATGTAACTCAAGAAAGGTATTTGAAGAACTTGCTAATTAAGTTTAAAATGGAAGATTGCAGGGTAGCACCTACTCCAATGGAGGTGAATCACAAATTGAGCAGACATGGAGGAGAAGAATTCAAGGACATGAAGCTATATCAAAGTTTGGTTGGTGGTTTAATCTATTGTACATTAACTAGGCCTGATTTGTCATATGCAGTTGGAGTGTTGTCTAAATTCATGCATTGTCCTAGGAGAGAACATTGGGTTGCAAGACAAAGGGCGTTAAGATACATTAAGGGTACACTCAAGGAAGGTCTGTTTTATGGTTTCACATCAGATACAAACATCAAGATATATAGTGATACAGATTGGGAAGGTAATCATGATGATAGGAGATCAACCTATGGGTACTTATGTTATGTGGGAAATAAGTTAATCTCTTGGTGTTCTAAAAAGCAACACACAATTGCTTTGTCATCTACAGAAGCAGAGTATAAAGGTATGGTTGAAGCTGCAAAAGAGGTCATATGGTTGAAGACTCTCATGAAGAGTTTTGACATCATTCAGAGTACACCAACTATTCATGGAGATAATATGAGTTCATTGTATCTAGCTGCTAACCCTATTTTTCATGACATGACTAAACATATTGAGATTCAGTATCACTTCTTGAGAGAGAAGGTGATTGATAAGGAGATTGAAGTCATACATACTTCAACAAAAGATCAAATTGCAGATATGCTAACCAAAAGCTTGGATAGACCAAAGCTACAAAGATTTAAAGACATGGCAGATATAAAGAAGATGGAGAAAACCTCAATTGATGATTGAGGGGGAGCTATTGATGCATGAAAACCATTTTGTACAAAGGTTTGAAGTCAAAGGATGAAGCAAAGACCAATAAATGAAGCTTGAAGTTAGTGTATGATTAGAGAATGAAGACTTGTATATACATGTACACTAAACTTGTAATTAACTCACTTATACTTTTGTTATGGTGAACTTGTACATATATGCCTATACATACAAGTAGAAAGTCAGGGCATGTAAGAGAGATGATGAATGACAAGTTTCAAGAGTCATTTAGACACTTTAGAAGTGAAGAGAATATCTCTCATCAAACATATGTAAAGTTTTCCAGAATAGAAGAAATGTTGCACCCGATATTTTGCTCAGAGCTCCTTCTGTGTTTATCATCTTGTGAAATGCTTTTGTACAAGTTTAAGTCTATAGTTGAGTGACATCTGTACAAATTTTTAGATTCTAATTGTGATCAGGTTGAGAGAATTGAAAGTAGGAACATTTACATGTGTAAATGTGAAGAAGAGAAGACTATAGCAGGTGCAAATTCCATGATAATGTTTTGGTCAGTTTTCCTTCCACAGTGTAAAGTTTTGAGCAACAAAGCACTCATTCTTTAAGTTGGAAGGTAAGCTACCTATGGTTAAAAGCATTTGAATAAATGGGATCTACTTTAAGAGAACTATACATTAGAAGTTGCAGGTGTCAAAGTTGACTGTAGAGAAGTACAGTTTTAGACATAGGTGAATTATTTGGAGTAAATCTCAAGATTTACTAAACCTTTTGAGAAATTTTAACTTGGACAAGGAACCTTTAGATGACATCTTGTAAAAAGTTTCATTAGAAACTTTACACATTTGGTCAACCAATGAATGAGTTAAGTGCAACAAACTTTTCTATGTAGTGACTTCCTTCATAGTTAGATAGAATCTTGATGAGTTTGGCATTGGTCTTCCAAAATTGGTTAAGGTTTTGAGTTTTTCTTGATATAGAGGTGCTCTACCATCAAGGATAACTTGTTCTTTTGGAGATTAATACTCTCCATCACAAATGCTAGAGATGGGGTATTGGCAATAGCCAAGGATGTCAAGGTGGCTTGATGTAACAAGAAAGCATGTGAGAAACCAGTCAGACATAATCAAAATAATGAGAAGGCCAAGCAAGAACAAGGAGACAAGGAAGTCAAAGAAGATCTAGAAACTAGGTGAATTGAATTTCCGAAATTCCCACTTCTTCTAAAACAATGATTTTGATCACTACATGCCATTGTAAATTCTATTTTTGACAATCCCAACTCCATTTTTTCAAGCCAAGAAGTCTTAGAGCTTGAGGAATACTATTTCTAGGTTCACACCGATTTTTGTAATTTTTAGAGCTTGTTAGAGCCTCCAAAATAGACTAGGAACCTAATTTTTAACTAGGCCAAACACTAGGTCTAGATAGGGCCGAAGCTAGTCAAAAACTATAAAAAGATCTAGAGAGCTCATTTTGGAGGAGATTTTTTGGAATTGAAGTAAACTAAGCTCATTGTAAGCTTGTCTTTTTTGGTTAATCAAGCATTCCATTGCTCCATCTCTTTGTCTTATCGTGTGTATGTGTGCATGTATGTGTGTGCATGTTGGTGTGCTTCTCACTCACACATTTGTACTCTCACTTGCTCATGGTCATCATACCACCCTCATGTCTCCTCAGATTGACAATTATGAGGTGGATCTCCTCACATTGATAGTGATCATTGTGTTGGAGTGACACTGGGATTCTTCTCGTATCCTTCTCTCTTCTTCTTTGTGTTTCTTAGACATGTTGAGTCAGCTTAGCACATCTTTAATCAAAGGCTCTTGATAGAGAATGACTTGACATCCACTGATATAGTTTGGTAGCACATCTCCTTCTAATGTGGTCAGTAGGACAACTCCAATAGTAGATATTCTATGATAATTATGGGTCCATAGCCACGCTTCTCTAATTTACATGTATGTTGCTTCAATGTGTATATCAAAACTAAATTGCAAACTTTCAATCCCTTGCCCTTCACGTGGACATCAAAGTAAGATTTTTGTTTTTTCTATTCCATGTATATGCCTATAGATGCTTTCCCTCTAGTCTCAGATAATTGTTCTAAATCAAAGATCCATGAGGATAGCTTGTGGCCTATCCACTGATGCTCTTGTGCAACCTTAAGTGTGGGTATCAAAAAATCTAAGGAAGCAGATCATTCTAGCCAAATACCATTTGAAAAGGGGGTGGCATGGAGTACCCTTTTGTAGGCAAATCCATATGCATAAACAACATGATGAAGCTATTTGTCCCAATTAGAATGCTTGTTATTTATGAGCTTGGTAAATATAGTGCATAGGATCTTGTTTGTGCTCTCTACTTATCCATTTTCCCATGGGTGATAGGGAGTTGAATTCTTGTGGATGACCATGAAATCTTGTAACCCATATCTTGTAACATTTTGGACTTGATCGAGTGATCAAGGAAATTTTGTTTTGAGGTCTTTGGTGGCCTAACCTTCATATGGATGTGCATACCTATGTGAAGAGGTGTGACATTTGTCAAAGGACTCAATATCCTGTAGTTGAATTCCACGATCACTTAATAGTTTTGTAGGCCCAACCCATATCTTGTGAGTACATTTTTGAACAAGAATTTAGTTGTTGTTTGTGCATCATTCTTCCTATTTTCTTTCAATCTACCCATTTGGTAAGATAATCTATTGCTACAATGATGTATTCGACATGGGATCTCTTAGTTGGGGGAAAAATAGGACCAACAAATTCTATTTCCCACCTTGAGAATGCAGGTCCTCCCATCATGGGTCTCAATGGCATCTCATCTTTACCAATAGGATATTGAGTGTTTTGAAAAATATCACACCTCTTCACATAGGTATGCACATCCATAAGAAGGTTAGGCCACCAAAGACCTAAAAACAAAATTTCCTTGATCACTCGATCAAGTCCAAAGTGTCCTCCTACAACATCTTGGTGTGCAATTCCTAAGATCTTCAAGTATTCTTTGTTATGTACATATAGACTCATATATCCATCACATCCATGCCTATATAGACTATCTCCAATGAGTGTGTATTCTTGAGCCTCTTGCTCTAGAATTCTTTGACATGCTAAAGTGATCCCTTGAGGGAATTTCTTTGTCATCAAAAATTCAACTAAGGGATTGCTCCAATATGTTATTAACAACACTTGATATAATGTTGCATGCTCAACAAGTGGTTTATTAATACAATTTGGACAATCCTTGAACAACCTATAGATGTTTGCTTTTATTTTTGGCCAATACATACCTAATCACTTCAGAGTCTATAGGGTTCTATTTCTAGAATTGTGTTGCCCTAATGCACCTACATGTGCTAATTGCAAACACTTATAATGCTCTTCTTTCTCTACACAACAAGCTAAGATTCCTTGATCATTTTGCTTGTATATACTACCTATTAGTAATGGTATCTTTGAGATTTAACAATTTCCTTGTCCTTTGTCCTAACCACAGTGTTTTTTGGACCAACTATAAGAATAGGCACAAGTGATTCAGCCCAATTTGGTACTACTTCCAAGCTAAAAAAAAAGCATTAGGAAGTTTTTTTGATACTCCTTGTGGTGCTTTGCCTGAAGTAAGTCTAGAAAGGTGATCTGCCTTAAGGTGAGTCTTACCCTTCTTTACGACTACTTCAAAGTCATATAATATTAGTAAGAGAAACCATCTTACTAATCTACCTGTATTGCAAAGCTTGTTCACTTAATAGAGCAATGCCTGATGATCTATAAATAATTTTAAGCTTATTTTTAAGCAAATCATGTCTTCATTTCTTCACTACATATACCATGCATAATCTTTTTTGTTCTCTGGTTGTATAATTTCTCTCTACTGCATTTAATTGCCTACTTGCATAAACAATGGGAAGGTCAATGTTTCCTTCACCTGTCCATTGTGATAGCACACCCAATAGAAAATTGCAAGAATCCACATGGACATGGAATGGCTTGTTCCAATTTGGCATTGTCAAGATTGGGGCTGATCAAAATCCTCTTTTCAGATCATTGAATGATGTCTCATGTTCTTCCATCCACTCAAAGTTAGTCAACAAGTGGTATAGAGGCTTTGCAATTATAGCATGCATGTGGACAAAGCATCGATAACATCCACAACAACCCATGAAAGCTTATACTTCCTTGATTGTCTTCAGTCTAGGTAATTCTACAATGCTCTTACCTTATCTTTTTCTATTGAGATTCCATTCTTTTCTATTATGTGGCCTAAAATCTTGCCTTTCTTGACCATGGAAAACAATTTACTTGGTTCAAGCAGACTTGATATTCTCAATGTCTGTCAAAGATCTGTCTGAGCTCTAGGATGTGCATTTGTCTAATGTGACAATGAGTGCACATATCATCCACATAGACTTCTAAGTTCTTCCTTAATATGTCCTTAACACATGACCAATGAGCCTTTGAAATGTAGCAGGTGCATTGGTGAGCCCAAATGGCATCACACAAAGTACGGATATATCCCATTCTATAGCAAAAGCCATCTTATGTTGATCCTCAATGGAAATCAGTACTTTATTGTAACTTGAAAATCCATCAAGAAAGTTGTAAACTTCCTTGCGTGCTACTCATTCTAATAGGTGTTCAGTGATAGGAAGCAGATAACTATCTCCTATGGTGGTGGTGTTAGCTTTTTTCAAGTTAATATGCACACATAGATTTCCATTCTTTTTGGGCACCACCACAATGTGGGATACCCATTCAATATGCTCAACTTTAGAGATGAATCCTGCTTCTATCAGACAATCCATTTTTTCTTTCATTTGGTTGCATACTTATCATTATAAGTGTAATGCTTCTACTTTTTTGGCTTAGATTCTAAAGTCATTGGGATCCTATGACAATAGATATTTGGATCCACCTTGTGAGACATAACTTCCAACAGTCGAATGACAGAAACATACAATATGAAGGATCGTTTGTGAATAAATACATTGATTGAAGGAAGTGATTTGTAAGTGCTTAATGCAAATTAAATTTGATATTTAGGATGATGTTGTATCCATAGCTTATTCAAAATCTAATCGAGAATTGATTGATTTTTTTTCCATATTTTATTTAAACTTGTAATTAATTTCAAAAAGTTTTAATTGAAAAGATCAACTTGATTGAAGATGGATTTGAAAATTGGTAATTCCAAGTGCAAACTCATTCCATTCACCCTTTTGCAACCCAATTTAGCTATCCTCTTACCTTGTGAAATTGATTTTAATAAATATTTTATTACTTATGTCCTTTTTTCAAGTGCTAGAGTATGCCCAGCCAAGCGTAAATGGGATGTTCTTGAATTCACCTGAAGCACCCTACTGCGTCGTTTAATTGGGGGTTGACCTGATCCATCAACTGAGCATTTTACTTTTGAAAGCGACAAAACATGGAGAAAGTGTAATGTGAAGGTAGAAGGTGTCAAAATGTTTTTGTTAGTTATCTCTTGTTTTTTCTTAGTTTTCTATTTTGAAGCCATCTCGACCTTTGTTTCAAGCCCCCAAGGTGGGGCCCACAAAAATGACACATCAATTTGCAAAACTACAACGTGTGTTCTATTCAACAATACTGAAATATTATAGATATGAAACTTCAAGCAATACCATTTACTATTGATACATGAAAAGTGTTGGGTGTGTGTAGAAGTGCGAGAGACACACGAGAAGCACACACAAGGAGCACAAACGTAGCAAGACACACGGAGAAGATGATGGCTGGAATAGTTGTCTCTATTGACGATGAACTAAACTCAAGTAAGAGCTTAATAATAATCCCTAATTACAAAGTACCACCACATATGAGAGTATCAAGTATGTGGTAACCTGGGGAAAAACCCTCTAGCCTGCACTAGAGTAAAAAGTGCCCATGTATAGGGAAAAGGTTCACATCAAAGCTACTCGAGGAACACATAAGTGTAACAAACCCTCCTAGAGTGAATGATGTGAACACGTACAGGGAGTGACAGGTCAGCCCCTACAAGGCAACAAGCCTAAAGCTTTGCGAAAAGCTTCAAACTTTTCCCATGGAAGAGCTTTGGTGAATATGTCTACCACATTATTTTGTGTAGGCACATATACCAAATCAATATCTCCAGCACGAAGGCACTCTCTCACATAGTGATAATGCACCTCAATATGTTTGGTCCATGCATGAAACACTGTGTTTTGTGCAACAACCAAAGCACTCTGTCTATCAGTGAGAATATGCGCAACAACATCAATCTCTATGCAAAGATCCATCAATAAGCATCTCAGCCATATACACTCCACTGTAGCTGTGAAAACTGCCCTTTAGTCAGCTTCACAACTCGATGTCGCCTCTGTAGGTTGCTTCTTACTCAACCAAGATATACATGAGTCTCCAAGGAAAAAGCAATTACCACTAGTGGACACGTGACTATCATAACAACCAGCCCAATCACTATCTATAAAAGCATGCAAGCATGGCTGAACATCTCTGCCATAAAAGAGACCTAAGCTCAAAGTGCCTCTGAGATACCTAAACACACATTTTACCGCTTGTCAATGCTTAGTGCCAGGGCTATGCATGAATGGACTCAACTGGGAAACTGCACACTGTATATCCGGCCTTGTGTTGCATGCATATATAAGACATCCCACAACTTGCTGATAAAGAGAAGTGTCAAATGCATCACTGGAATCCTCAATTGAGAATCTAAATCTTGTCTCAACTTGTGTGGAAACTGGCTTGCAATCCTCAAAGTCAAAACGCTGAAGTAACTTTTCAACATACGTTGCTTGATGCATAACAATTCCCCCCTCGGTGGATACAAACTGGATCAAAAGACAAAAGCTCAAAAGAACAAGATAAGTGACATCAAAAGTATGTTGTTGATCAGCCATAAGAATGTCAACTTTTGCATCACATGACCCAGTCAAGAGCATGTCATTGACGTAAAGAACAAGCACTGTAAGATCAGCCCCATTTTTGCATACAGAGAGTGTGCTTTCAATTGGACTACATGTGAAGCCAAGAGCAATCAAGTGCTTATGGATTTTTTCATACCATGCATGTGGAGCTTGCTTGAGACCATAGAAGGCTTTCCCTTTCATAGCAAATCCAGAAGGTTGCTTCACATAGACCTCTTCTTGCAAATTGCCATTCAAGAAGGCTGTTTTTATGTCCAATTGATGCACTTTACAACCTTGACGGGCAGCCAATGCAACCACGGTACGAATGGTAGTGAAGCGTGAAGTAGGTGCAAAAGTTTCCTCATAGTCAATGCCATATTGTTGTGCATATCCTTTGGCAAACAATCTAGCTTTATAGAGATCAATGCTACCATAAGACTTTCTCTTAATCTTGTAAACCCACTTTGTACCAATGGCATTCTTTCCTTTTGGCAATTCACATAACTCCCAAGTACCATTCCTATGTATGGAATCCATTTATGTTTGGATAGCACTCATCCATTGTGGATCGTCACATGCATCTTCAAAAGAAAGTGGCTCTTCATTACATACTGTAGCAATAAAAGAATAATCCACAAAATTACTTGATGCATGGTGAGAGCTTGATCTTGTTCTACCAAGTAAAGGTGCACTAAATTTGTTGTCCTGGAAAGTTTGGTTTAGCCATTTTGGCATAGTTTGTGCACTCTTGATAGACATGCATTCATTATGTAAAACATCTTCAATATGTACATCATGTGTGGGTTGAATTTCATGCTCATTTTCAGCCATATTTTGATGCAAATGCTCACCCATATGTGGCTGGAAATTTCCAGCAGTTTCGACATTTTTCGGCTGAAAAATTTCAGCCATGTTTGGTTGGAAATTCTCTGCATTTTCAGCTCTATTTTGCTAGAATTTTTCAACCCTTTGAGCCTCACTTGGCTGGTCTACATGGCCATAGTCAAGCGCACCATTTCGGAACAAAGGCATGAGTGTATCAAACACATCTTGTGAGCTAATTGTTGGCTGTTTTTTGCATTCAAGTAGAGGGAAAACAGAATTTTCAGCAAATACCACATCTCAACTCACAATAATTGTGTTTGTCAATGGATGGTACAATCGATGTCCCTTACTTTCAGCACTATAACCAACAAATATACATTTCTTTGCCTTGTCATTAAGTTTGTGACATTGTTGTGATGGCACAAGAGAATATACCAAACAAGCGAACACACGCATATGACTAACCATAGGCTTATCACCATTCCAAGCCTCATAAGGAGTGGTGAATCTCAATGCTTTTGTAGGGTAGTAATTCACCACATAGTTTGCACACATGACTGCTTCCATCCAAAACTTATCAAGAAATGCTTTCCTTTAACCATACATCGTGCCATTTCAAGTAGAGTTCTATTTTTATGCTCGACAATACCATTTTGTTGAGGTGTATATGGAACCGTTCATTGGTGTGAAATACCTCTTTCACAAAGAAAAGCATTAAAATCATGTGACATGTATTCACCACCACGATCCGTGCATAGAGTCAAAAGCTTTTATGAAGAAAAATTTTCAGCCATAGCTAAAAATGCTTTGAAGCAAGAAAATACCTCATTCTTTGCTTTCATAGGATACACCCATGTAGCATCATCAATGAAGGTAAAAAAATATACATGCTTCCCAAAAGATGGAGTCTTGACAGGACCACATATATCACTATGAACAAGCTACAATTTTCTTGTAGTGTGCATATGACTATCTTTTGGAAAAGAAGCACAATGCATTTTTCCAAGAATGCAACCTTCACATGCATGCTTTTCAATGGACTCAAGTGTAGACAAACCAATAACCATGTCCTTCTTTTGCAAGTAAAGCAAACTATTGAAGTTCAAGTGACCAAAACGAGCATGTCAAAGCTCCATTTCAGCCATCGAAGAAGTATGCGCAACCAAGGCATTCAAGGTAGCTCTCTTGTATGTATCCATGCGATACAAACCATTACATAATGTATTGGACATCACAAAAAATATCTCTATTGCTGAAATCATGAACCATACACTTATCATCAACAAAGTGTACATGAAGTCTAGCTTTGGCAATCAACAGAATTGAAATTAAGTTCTTCTTGATTGTTGGGATAGATGGATGGACACTCCAAGAGATTGAGTAGGTACTGCCGAATCCTGCTTTGTACCAGCCCTTTGATGCTTTAGAGTTGATAAGTAGATCTCCTTAGCTTTCCAATGAAACCATAAAATGGCCTATGTACTTTGGAAATAATGTGCGTAATGATTGAACCAAAACAGATAACTTTGAAACTCAAAATCTCAAGAAAACCTTCTATTTATGTCTTGACACCTGCTGGATCTTTTGCTCAGTATGACCAGCACGGTGGGAATTGGAAAAATTACTTTTAGGGGTATCTAGTTAGCTTAGCAAGCTAACTATTCCAAGTGGAATGATATAACAAGACTAACTATGCTCAGAGACATCACTTTAGCAAATTAAACTTTACCCCCGATTTTTTGGGACTGTAGCAGACATTGACCAGTGATCACCTCGATGAGCTTTTCTCTGCAATGGCTGAATAGAATCTCTTCAATTTTTGAAAGTATGTAGAAAACTTGGAGCTGAATCCAACAAGCTTTGAATCTTTGAATTTGGTGGAGAAATGACTGAGATATGCACTCCACAAGTTGACAGACTTTCAAGTAGTATGACAGAGAACTCAAAAATGACTAATGAAGATATATGTAATAATGAACACTCGTATACAAATCCATTGACATGAATATCATTGCCTAATGGTGTAGATAGGTGTGGGCTAGAGTGTAGGCCTCACACACACTCAGAAACAGTAATGAGAAGCGCGGGAGTGATGAGTTCTAGCCGCAACTTTTTCATGACCATTTTTATAGAGAGTGAGTAAAAATTTGAATTCAAATTCAAACTTTTGGCTCCCTATGATTAAGCTCCTATATCCTAGGAGATATTCCTTCAATCAAAAGCCAAATTTAGCCACGAATCATTTTGGTAGGTGTTTAAAAAGATTCCAAGTCAATTTGACTTTTACAAAGAGATAAAGTGGTAATTAACCACTAGCAATAGTTCCTATGCTTCTCCATATGTGTATGGACTTCAATGTATCCATCAAGCCAAATGTGTAGGCTTGTGAATTACACCAAAAGCTCCCCCTCAAGCCAAATATTTTGGCTTGTTCTTCATCCTTTATTCTTTATGTATGTCCTGCAATCCAATCATTGCTTTGAACCTGCAAAGTTTGGTTCCATCCAAAGATTTAGTCAACAAATCTGCACACTGCATGTTAGTTGATACATAGGTTAGTTGAATATCCTTGTTTAGTAACTTCTCTCTCACATAATGTATGAACCTCTATATGTTTGGTTCTAGCATGATAGATAGGATTAGCTGCAAGGTGAAGTGAGCTTGTATTATTTCCAAAGATCATTGGTGACCTAGTATATAAACCCAGTTCTGTATACAAAAGCTTGATCCATATGGCTTCTTGTGTGGCATTAGCCAGTTCTCTATACTCTGCTTTTGTAGAAGACAAATCAACAGTAGGTTGCTTCTTTGAAGACCATGAAATTGGTTTGTCACCTGCAAATGAAATGTATCCTAAAGTGCTCCTCCTATCATCCTTGCATCCTGCCCAATCTGCATCTGAATAGATCTTGATATCAATATCTGAAGTGTAAGGGAAATACAAACCATGATGTTGTGTACCCTTGAGATACTTCAAGATTCTCTTGGCAGCCTCTAAGTGAGGTATCCTTGGCTTGTGCATAAACTGACTTAGCACACTCACTCCATATGCAATGTCTATCCTTGTTAAGGTAGCATAGTTCAAGCTACCCACCATGCTTTGATAACCTGTAATGTCATTAATTTCATCACCTTCGTGGGCACTTAGTTTTAGGTTTACCTCCATTGGAGTACTTGCTACTTTGGCATCCTGCAATTGAAACTTCCTCAACATATCCTGTATGTACTTTTTCTGAGTAATGTATATTCCTGAGTTAGTATAGACTAACTCAAGTCCAAGAAAATACTTTAGTAGACCAAGATCATTGATCTTGAACTCCTTCATCATCTCGTTTTTGATTTGTCTGATTCCATTAACATCATTACCTGTAAGTATGATGTCATCAACATAAACACAAAGGTATATTACCTCTGAATTACTTCTCTTGATGAATAGAGAAGTGTCTGCCTTGCTCATGACAAAACCTTGGTCTTGGAGGTATGTAGTTAATCTGTAATTCCATGCCCTGGGTGCCTGCTTCAATCCATATAAAGCCTTTTTTAATTTGCAAAAATATGTTACCTTCTTAGGGTCCTCATAGCAAGGAGGTTGTGACATATATACCTCCTCTGAAATCCATCCATTCAAGAAAGCATTCTTGACATCCAATTGGTACATGTTCCAATTTTTTGATGCAGCCACACTTACCAACACTCTAATAGTTGGCATCTTGGCCACAGGTGAGAATGTCTCTTCATAGTCAATGCCTTGGGTTTGTGCAAAACCCTTGGCTACCAATCTGGCTTTATACCTGTTGATTGACCCATGAGAATTTCTCTTGAGTTTATAGATCCATCTGGATCCTATTACCTTCATGGAGTCCTTCTTTGGTACTAGTTCCCATGTGTCACTTTCCTTGAGTGCTTCAATCTCCTCATCCATAGCTTCTTTCAATTCTGTCTTGGTTATTGCTTCTTCATATGATCTTGGTTCTTCAATTGACAAATCTTCGGCAAGATAAACAGTGTTTAGTAACAAGAGATGTATCATACCCATATCTGATAGGTTTTTTGCTCTCTCTTTGTCATCTTCTGATTGACTGATTTGAAGATTCAGGTATATCTTCAAGTTTCTTCATTTTGACTTTTCCCTTGGACTTCCATGTCTTGAACTCTTCAAGGTTGATAACATCTTCATCATCTGAAGTTGAGTTTTCATTCTGAGTAGGTTCCTCCTTTGCAAGACTTGGAAACTCCTCTTCCAAGTCATAGGGTAGTTTAAACTTCTTGCATTCATTCTCATACCAAGAATCATTTTCATCAAAGACAACATCTCTATTAACCATGAATCCCTTATTGGAAGGGTTGTAAAACCTGTACCCTTTTTGATTCAGATCATATCCAATAAAGATGCACTTCTCAGCCTTAGGGTCTAGCTTACCTCTTATCTGAGAAGGAATGTGTACATATGCTACACATTCAAATATCTTGCAATGGTCTAGTGAGGGTCTCTTACCATGCCATGGTTCATAAGGTGTCATCCCATCAAGGGATTTAGATGGTAACCTGTTTATGAGATAAGTGGCAGTTGAAACACTTTCTGCCCATAGATAGTTAGGTAATTTTTTCTCATTCAACATAGACCTAGCTGTCTCAACAATCAATCTATTCCTTCTCTCTGCTACCCATTATGTTCAGGAGTATACCTTGTGGTGATTTCTCTTTTGATGCCTCTTTCTTGCAAGAAGTCTTCAAATTCATTGGAGAAGTACTCACCTCCTCCATCTGACCTTAGTCTCTTCAAGTTCTTTCCTGTCTGATTTTCAACTAGTGCAACATATTTTTTAAAGCAAATAAATACCTCATCCTTGTGCTTCATGAAGTACAATACAGTCCACCTGCTATAATCATCAATAAAAGATACATAGTACCTTGATCCTAAGATTGAGGGGTCTTTGCTTGGTCCCCATACATCTGTGTGAGCCAGTTCTAGGTAGTCTTCATGCATGTAGCCTTTCCTTTAGAAGGGTAACTTGTGAGGCTTCCCAAATCGACAAGCACTACATTTATATATCATATGTTGTTTGGAAACATTGGGTATTCCAATAACACATTGATCCTTGACTACAAACTATGGTGCTCAAAAATGCCATTATCAATAATTATGAAAATGAAATATAGATATAAAAAACAATGATGGTTATGATAAAATAGAAGATTAAAACTTGCAAAACTTAAAGTGATGAAAGTGACAAGAAAATGAGAAACACACGTAGTGCTTAGAAGCACTCATATTGAGATATGGGAGGGAGGGAGGGATTAGAAACAATGTATATCCTAGTGATGTCCAAGCAAAATGTGAACATAAACTCAAAAAAAAAAAAAAACTATGCTCTGATACCATGTTGAAATAAAAAAGGACTACTCCTACTCTACTCACATGCACACATCTAACAAGCTAAGGAGGAAGGAACAAAAGATAACAAAACATGATGAATGAATTAAAATAGAAATGGAAATGACTTACATAAGATGCTCTATGAGCATGGAGCCTCCATGAGGAGGGGATGCACACTTTTGGCAATGAGCTAGAGTGGAATGACTTGTGTGGAGTGAAGGAGAGGCCTTGCTTATATGGAGTTTGGGAGAATTCCCTTGCATGTGGGATAAGTGAGCTTGCATGAGAATGAAACTAGGTTTGGGCAAAAGGGTGGAGCATGGATCTCTCAACAAAAATGACATAAGAGTGACTTTAGAGTTCGGAGGCACATGCAAATCCTCTACAATAAAGAGACCACGACCAGCATTAGTAATAGTGGATGGAGCAATCATATAGCGATTACCCCAAAAGTTGAAAACCTCTCCATCTAAAGGAAGTGGTCCTCTATTCCATCCTCCATATCTTCTTCTATCATATGTTTGTACTAAAGAACGATCACGAGCTGGCAATGGATAATCTCCAGCCGTTTCATTCTCTAAACCAGGAGGTAGAGGATTTCTAGAAACCTCTGCTTGTAATTGATGAACAACAAGTCCATGACGTGTACGAGGTATATTAACATTATGAGAAAAATTATCATCATCATCATCATCGAGCGAGTATTCCTGTATATCAACAGTAAATTGATTTTGTATATGGTTTTTAAATAAAATAATGACATTAATATATATAGAAAATACATACCCAAGCATTATCACATTGACCAGGTGATGGTGCACGCTCAAAAGTACCATACTCTGCCTCATGTTCAATACATTCCAATCATGGTCTTCGATATGTGCCATAACAAGAGTTACACCAACATATAATATGCTCTTCATAGTAAAATTCATCATAATTCCTATCGGAGGACACATGTGAAGTCGTTGCATGGGTAGGAGGTGGTGGAGTACCCTCTGATTGATCAGAATCTACACATAATAAGAAACAAAAAAAAATATAAGTTATGTATCCATCAAATATATTTAAAATTAAATGTTTGATATACTTACAGTATAAAGTCGTTGCACGATGAGGAGATGGTGGTGGAGTTCCATCTAATTGATCAGAATCTACAAATAATGGTATTTGATATTAATAATCTGATTATCTACATACACAAAAAATTCACATATACAATTACACATACACACATGTTCACATATACACATTTACACATACACACATATTCACATATACACAACTACACATTATTGTGGGATAAATGCATGTATTTTGTATGAATGAGTGTATATGCATGCATGTGTGTGTGCGTATATATGTGGATATGTATATGTGTGCTTATGTTATATGTATGTATATGTGTATATGTATACATATATTTATGCGTATATGTTTGCATGTATATGTGTATGTGGGTATGTGTATGTGTATGTGTATGTGTGTGTATATATGTGTATGTATTCTGAGTTTTTTTTCTGTTTGAGATTAAATTAACAGGAGATATTGTATGGTGGAAAAAAATAAGAGGCGAGCTAACATAACACATGAGACATGGGAGTTTTTTCATAGACAACTACGTCTTCAAGAGTCATTTCCTCAGCAGAAGGTACACAAATTAATAGTTTATATTTATAATTTTTATATATTTTTGTAATTTTTTATATTTAATTTATGTATTTTTTTTGTATGAGTATGTGCATGTGCATGTGTATGTGTGTGTATATGTATGTGCATGTATATGTGTAACTCTATGTCTATATGTGTGTATGTGCATGTATATGTGTATATGTAGGTATGTACATGTGTGTGTGCATGTGTATATGTGTTTTAATACTTTAATTATATAATTCATTCATATATGTGTACCTAAGTGTATATGTATGTGTGTGTATATGTATGTATGTGCATGTGTATGTGTATGTATATGTATGTATGTGCATGTGCATGTGCATGTGTAAGTGTATATGTGTGTATGAGTATGTGCATGTGCATGTGTATGTGTGTGTATATGTATGTGCATGTATATGTATAACTCTATGTGTATATGTGTGTATGTGCATGTATATGTGTATATGTAGGTATGTGCATGTGTGTGTTCATGTGTATATGTGTTTTAATACTTTAATTATATAATTCATTCATATGTGTGTACCTAAGTGTATATGTATGTGTGTGTATATGTATGTATGTGCATGTGTATGTGTGTGTATATGTATGTATGTGCATGTGCATGTGTAAGTGTATATGTGTGTATGAGTATGTGCATGTGCGTGTGTAAGTGTATATGTGTGTATGAGTATGTGCATGTGCATGTGTATATGTGTGTATATGTATGTGCATGTATATGTGTAACTCTATGTGTATATGTGTGTATGTGCATGTATATGTGTATATGTAGGTATGTGCATGTGTGTGTGCATGTGTATATGTGTGTGTATGTATGTGCATATATATGTGTATATATGTGTATAATGTATGTATATGCATGTGTATATGTATTCCATATGCATGTGTATATGTATTCCATATGCATGTGTATGTGGATGCATTTCCATTTGCATCCATGTGCATGCATGTGAATGTGCATGCATGTGGATGTGCATATACATGTATTTGCATATATGTTAATGTGTGTATGTGTATATATGTATATATATATAAATATATAAATAAATAAATAAATAAATAAATAAATAAATAAATAAATAAATAAATAAATAAATATATACACACACACACACACACACACACACACACACACACATATATATATATATATATATATATATATATATATATATATATATATATATATATATATATATATATATATATATATATATATATATATATATATATATATATATATATATATATATATATATATATATATATATATATATATATATATATGCAATAATGCATGCATGTCAGTCTTTTTATGTGGTTGTAGAAATGTTTGTGCATATGCATGTGTATATGTGTGTATGTCTAAGTGTATGTGCACATGTATCTGTGTGTATATATGTGTGTGTATGTGCATGTGTATATGTGTATATGTTTGAAAGTGCATCTTCATCATGTATAAGTGTATAAGTGCATATCAATAAGTGTGAGTATGCTATCTAATGAAAATAACACAATTCAAATGATATAAAAATAATAGAAATTGTACTTACAATAGTTAGCCATACTTTTTGCTTGGTTAGCTTCTTGAATAACCTGCAATAAAGTGAGAAAGGAGAGAGAGAGCGAGCGAGAGAGAGAGAGAGAGAGAGAGAGAGAGAGAGAGAGAGAGAGAGAGAGAGAGAGAGAGAGAGAGAGAGAGAGAGAGAGAGAGAATTCAAAGAGAGAAAGATGTAGAAAGAGAGAAACAGAGACAGAGGGAGACAATAAGAGAGAGCTTAGGCAAAACAACAATTCTGCATATACTTGCTTCAGCTCGTAAGCGCAGCGCAATTGCGAACATTGGAGAGCTCTTCGATCAGATGCGTGAAGAGGCATTTCCCGACCATTTTATTCCATGATCGATGCCGCTGCACGTGAAGCAGTTAATTTTGCTTCGTTTTTCTTCCAGCGTATTCATTGGGAATGTCAAGCGGTCTCCCGACAGATGGCAAAGGGTGACATCCCTCACACCAGACTACCTCAACTGCTGACTTTCCTCCTCCTGGTGATTCAAACTGTGCAGCCTCCTCCCATGAATACCCTTCTCTTCCATGAAGAATCATTGCAAGTGATGGAGGTTGAAGATGATGATGATCTCCTATAGATTTTTAAGGGGAAGCGCCACAAACTGAGACCCTCCCACAGTCAAGTTCAGCCTTCCTCAACTGGCCAATTGTAGGATACTGCCTCCTCCACACAAATTATCTCTATTCCATCATCTTCTCTGGATTAAGCCACTCCCGACACTATCATGGTAGACGTTCATCCCGGTGATACAATTGTTCAACCACAACCTCATTCCGAGGAGCAAGCAATTGACACTGTCACAGAGGTTGTGCAAATCGCAGAGCAAGTGCACATCGAGGATGTGATTATGCAATGGGAGATACAACCTGTTAAGGTAACCACACTGGCCCTCCCGTCTTCACCTAACAATACATCTCCTCTTTCCTCGTCCAAAGTGCCTTTGCCACCTAGCCCTCCTCCTTCATCGTGAGCGTTGGTAGCCATTGGCCATTCCAAACTCATCCCTTCCTCTCCCGATTACTCGCCTCCTTCTTCTTCCACCACTATTTCGGCTACTCCCTCTCGGCCCATCGTTACCCCCAACGTCTCTGACTCCTTAGATCAATTAGCCAAAATTGGAAATTACCTTATCCACCTATCCAAGCATCTCCCTCACCAACTCGAAGAGGTCCATCAGTCCATGCGTATTGAGTATGAGTCCAAGGTTGATCTCCTTGAGGCAGACATCGCACCTCTCTAGGAAGAAGTTCTAGCAGCAAAAGCAGATGCAAGTCTCTTGCAGGAGTAGCTTCAAATTCTACAAAGACAGCTGATGGAGAAGGATGCCATCCTTGCAGCTCGGGATGATGAGATCAGCAATCTTAATCAGATAGTGATTGATAAGGGCAATGCCATGAAGGCTTTGGGTAATCTGTTAGAGACAATGTGCACTGAGTTTGTTACAATCGAGCAAATGTTTCAAGAGATGGATGAGAAAGTCATACAAGCAGAAGCGAAATTGAAGAAGGTCACTAAAGAACTCTTCGAGAAAAGCCGGTCTTTGACAGAGGAAATAGGTCGGACCATTACACTAAAGTAGGAAGTTGGAGCTATCGAGAAAGAACGGCAAGATTTCTTTAAAACCATGCAGTTCCAGTCCCAAGAGATCGAACGAAGAGAGAAACAACTCGGTATCCAGCAGGAACGATTAGCTCGCATCGATGCCGATATTACAAAGATGAAATTACACTGTGATGCTGCGTTAGCCAACGACTTCTACCTCCAAGAAGCATTTTTGCAGAACCAAGATGACATCTTACTCTCTCAAGTAATCGCTTCCACCTCTGTGCGGACTGATGCACACCTGGTCGAACTTCAACTTTTGCAGGCGATGCTCAAGTCATTAAAACAAAAAATCTCACGCACCTTTAAGTTAGCTAGATCCATGTATATACAAGGAATCATTGATGATTCCTAAATCTTGTAATTTTCCCTGCTAGGTTTGAGTCCACTGTGCGTGCCAGTGTTAAGGCCGCCGGAATATTATTCAGTGGATTAGTTGTAATTAGGAAAAGATGTGCACTGAAAGGGTGTTGCACAAAATGTTGTAATGTTTTTCCTAATCAATAGAGCAGTGTGCAGAAGAGACGACAGACGCATCGCCGGACTGTTCGGTCTGGGCGATTGGCGGAAGTTGATTCTGTTGTGAGTTATTTTAATTGTGGTGTCATCTGTAAGATTCAGTATTTAGTATTGAAGTGACTTAGGTACTGCATTAATATTTTACTATGCTGTAAGTGAAGTGTGAGTAAAACAATAATAATAAAGGAAGAGTAAAAGTTCTATGTACATAATTACGATGGTCGTTAAGAAGTGTTATATGCTGGAAGTGTAGTTATATATGTTGTAATTGTTCGGAGTTAATTAGTGAAGTTAATTGTCAGAAGTTAATGAGTGATTGGGAAAATACATAAAGGGCCTTTGAAGTATTAGACCCCTGACCATCACAAGAACCCACGTATAGAATTAAACTGTAATACCTTTAACAACCACACACTGAGAAATCAATTTAGCAATTAGATGCTTACCCTCGATTTTTAGGGACTGTACAGAGAATGACCATAGAGCACTTTGATGCGGATTTCTCCCAATTTGCTGAAGCAAATGTCCTCAAATTTTGACAGCTTAAAGTAGCTTTGAGCTGGTTCCAACAAGCTATAGAAAATGAAAAATGATGGAGAGATCACTGACATATGGTCATGCAAAGATCACTCTTCTGAGTAGACATAGCAGAGATGTAAGCAGAGTTGATCAATGAAATGTATGTATTATAAAACATTGTTGTACAAGATCATTGGCATAGAAATGTTGCTCAATGATAGTGGGATGAGTAGGCTATGAGTTAGACTACTCAACTCCTCCAACTTATCTATGGAAGAGCTCTCTAGGAGGCCACATACCTGTGACTATTACAAGCACATTTTTATAGTGAGTTCACCATTCAAATTTGAATTTGAATTCAAACTTGACTTCATCTAAAAGTAACTCAAGGAGTTATTCTGGAGTTATTCTCTCTTGAGAACTCGTAACTCTTTTATTCTCCTAACTCCACGAAATGAATGGGATTAGAATATTCTCTCAAGAACAAACACTTTTACAAGTGGTAAATGTCCAAGTATTACAAGCAATGGTTCATGTGACTCATCACATGCCTTCTCATCTAATCCTTCAATTAAGCCAAATGTGAAGGCTTGTCCAATTGCACCAATTAATGGCCATATACGAAAAGTATGGGTATATTTAATGAAAGATAAGAGTATGGTGTTCATTCACTTCCAGAATTTTAAAGATATCGTGGAAAAGTAGACAGGGAAGTATATTCAGACATTAACATCTGATGGACGAGGTGAATATATATCAAATGAGTTCGGCAACTTCCCAAAAATTCATTGAATTCGGCATCAATTTTCATGCACGTACACACCACAAAAAAATGGTGTTGCTAAATGCAAAAAAGACATAGTGCAAAAATAAGAAGAGCCTTGATGGTTGAGAATAATATGCCTCATTGTTATCGAGAAGAAGCTGTGCACATAGGTGTATACGTTATGAACAGAGCTCCGATTGCAGCTGTACATCAAGTTACATATGAAGAAAAGTTCACAAGTAGAAAGCCAAACTTATCACATATGAACATTTTTGGATGTATTGCATATGTACATGTTCCAGATGAGTTGACGATGAACCTTGATCCAAAAGCAAAAAAATGTATCTTCATTGGATACTCCCTTGAGCAAAAGGGATATAAATGTTATAACCCACTCACATGATAGATGAAGGTAAGAAAAGATGTGGTGTTTGATGTGTTGAAATGAAGAGATGCTACTCCTACTCTACTCACATGCACAAATCCAACAAGCTATGGAGGAAGGAACAAAAGATAACAAAACATGATGAATAAATTAAAATGGAAATGAACTTACAAAGATTGCTCTATGAGCATGGAGACTCCATGAGGAGTGGAAGCACACTCTTGGCAATGAGCTAGAGTGGAATGACTTGAGAGGAGTGAGAGAGACCTTGCTTATATGGAGTTTGGGAGAATTTCCTTGCATGTGGGATATATGTGCTTGCATGAGAATGAAAGTGGACTTGGGACAAAAGGGTGGAGCATGGAACTCTCAACACCCCCCCTCCATGTGAAGAACCTTTTGTTTTTAATATGTGGGACTAGTGACATATGGGATCACTTAGTCCATTTGGTTTTTAGGATCCAAGGACATATGGGATCCTTGGACATAGCTTGGACATATGGGATCCAAGTTGGGGACATATGGCATCCCTTGGGATCTTGGGACATATGGGATCCCAAGACATTTTACTTGGACATTTGGGATCCAAGTGGTTTTTAATGGGATCTAGGGACATATGGGATCCCTAGACATGTACAAGGGTTTACATCATGGGGTAGGTAGTGCTTATGTTGCCCTTTTGCTCTTTTTGTTTGTTGTAGTCTTCATAGGATCCATTGATGGGATCTTTGGTAGGGTCCTCTCATTCTTGTAGGCTCCTTTGTTTGTTGTAGTACTTGTCCTCATGCTTTGATCCTCTTTTTAGCATTCCTTTGATATTTGAGCTTGGCCGCATAGGCCATATTCTTGAAAAGAACTTGTGCAACTCTATGCCTTATGAGATACATATTTGAGAGAGTGTCAATGGAAACCATAGGGAAGGTCTTACCACTCCTTTGGGTGGCAGTGTCTAGTCCCTTAACAAATATATGCATGGAAAATTTTTTTAAGCTACTAGAAAAAACCTATCATGAGGATACCTGGACTTGAAAATCGATATGTATATGACATCATAGATTTTTCTTTTTAAAAAATGTGAGTATATGCTCGGAAATCAAGCCTTGTGCAAGTAGCTATACCACGATATGCAGTAGTTGGAGATAGTTGTCATTTTTCATTTTTGTTAAATATGGATTGATGCAATACATCATTGATTATGTCGTCATCACTAATCATCCCAACCAATGAGAAAGAGCTACCGCAAAAATCATTCACTACCTTTAGTGTTCGCCGAACCTGGAGCAGTTTAGACATTGTTGCTCTATGAGATATGGTTTCAAGTCTCTCGCTATGGTAGAGACACGTACACAGAAACTGTTGTTGCTCTCTCTCTTAATTTGTCTTGCGATTTGTAGAGTTCTGCTTTTGCCAAAAGCCTTTCTGAAGAACTCAACGAGCCAAAGACAAGACACACACTTCTCTTTTATGTCCATCGGAGGACAGCGCGATCTTCATTTTCATCGTCTCTGTCGACATCTATAGAACTTCACATGCAGGAAGATCTTCTTCGCTCTGCTGCTATTAGCCCTTGGCGAGCTTTGAGATATTTTCTTGAATCTGGTGCATAGTGACTCGTGAGGGTGGAAGACATTCTCGTCCTCTTTCTCTTTCTTTCTGTTTGTGGTGGAATTCATGCTTGTTGCTTGCTTCTAGAGGTAATTGCAGCAAAGTATGCTACGAACAATGGCTTCTTCCGGGTTCCCCAGGCGCCTTAATGGGAAGGTGGCTATAATAACTGCTTCTACTCAGGGCATTGGATTCGCAACTGCGCGGCGCCTTGGACTTGAAGGTGCTTTGGTTGTTGTTTCTTTGCGGAAACAGAATAACGTTGATGAGGCTGTTGAGAAGCTGAAAGTGGAAGGGATCACTGTACTGGGCATACCATGTCATGTTGGAAATGGATAACACCGAAGAAACTAGATCAAGAGCACTATTGACAGATTTGGGCGGCTCGATATCTTAGTTTCAAATGCAGCAGTAAGCCCTTCAATCGATCCTCGCAGATGGGGGTTCTGTGATTCTCATCTCTTCTATAGGTGGCTTCTGAAGTGTTTATAAACACTTTTTATTGCAAAGTGGAATGCTCAACAGAGCACGTATTCTATTCTTGAAATGATTGCTGCTTAGAAACATCTTTATTGCAAAGAAGCACAACTGACTATGATAAGAACAAGAAGCTCTAAACAACAAATAGAATAGTGCTATGATGAAATAGAATAGTGCTATGATGAAATAGAATAGTGCTATGATGAAATAGAATAGTGCTTAGAAGCACCCTTATTAGAAGGGAGGGAAACGAACTACACCTATGTTAATGGAGAAGAAGAAAATAAGAACATGACCTCAAAGGAAAAAAAATAACCTATGCTCTGATACCATGTTGAAATGAAGAGATGCTACTCCTACTCTACTCACATGCACAAATCTAACAAGCTATGGAGGAAGGAACAAAAGATAACAAAACATGATGAATGAATTAAAATGGAAATGAACTTACAAAGATTGCTCTATGAGCATGGAGACTCCATGAGGAGTGGGAGCACACTCTTGGAAATGAGCTAGAGTGTAACGACTTGAGAGGAGTGAGGGAGACCTTGCTTATATGGAGTTTCGGAGAATTTCCTTGCATGTGGGATATATGTGCTTGCATGAGAATGAAAGTGGACTTGGGACAAAAGGGTGGAGCATGGAACTGTCAACATGATGAAATGTCAATCTTCTATGCAGATGCCAAAGAAGGACTTAATCTTGACTCAAATGAAAAAGAAAATGCTGAAAAGTCAAGTGCAAAATCTCAAGTTTTGAGTGGACCAGATGCATCACCAATAATAGTTCCGACTCATAATCATGGGGTGCAAGATTGTGTGGAAATTTTAGTCTAGCGAATTCATCAAATACATCAAAGAAAGTTAAAGAAAAGCTTTTTGCTGGTAGTAAAACATCTACACATTTTGAAGACATTGATGGAGATTCAAGTGGTTCAGAAAAGAGTCTTGAGGAGGAACTTGGATTGCCCTCTATGAACACTCCAAGAGTAAGAAAGGCACATGCAATGATGGAAGGAGAAGTGACCCAAGACCAACAAGATCTCGGAGGATACGGAATTTAGTGCAACGATTGACATATGGCAATTACAAGGCTTGTCATTGTGCCTACGTGACAAAGGTAATACAAGATGCTAAACCCTCTTATTTTGAAGACACAATTGGGAATTCAGATTGGGAGAAAGCCATGGATGAGGAGATGGCTGCACTTTATGAAAAGGAAACATGGAAGCTAGTTCCATTGCTGCAAGGAAAGAAACCCATAGGTTGCAAGTGAATTTACAAGGTAAAGCATAATGCTGCTGGTAGCATAAGGAGGTAAAAAGCACGATTGGTAGCAAAAGGATATGAACATACATATTGCATTGATTATGAGGAGACATTTAGTTGTGTAGCTAAAATGTCTACTGTCAAAGCACTTGTTGCATTAGCTACAACAAAAGGATGGACTTTGCATCAGATGGATGTGAAGAATGCCTTCCTACATGGTGAATTACAGGAAGAAGTATACATGGACCAACCATAAGGATATGAAGATTCAAAGCACCCAGAATATGTTTGTAGGTTGCAAAAGGCTTTGTATGGGTTTAAAAACGCCCCTCATGCTTGGCATGCAAGGATTGCTGACTACTTAACCACCATTGGATTTTCTCTGTGTGATGTAGATCATTCATTAAATGCAAAAAAGGGTGATGATATCACGATTGTGGCTGCACAATTTTTTGGGCATTGAGTTTATACATATAGAAACATATTTATGGATGTTTCAAAGGCAATATGCCTTGAGTATGCTGCAAAACTATGGTATGGATGATTATAAGCCAATTTCTATGCCATTAGATCAAAATTTGAAGTTGGATGCTACATCAGGTGAAGCATCAAAAAATGCTATTGTGTATCGAAACTTGTGGGAAGTTTGATATATCTCACAATTAGAAGGCCCGATCTAAGCGACACTATTGGAATTGAAAGTCAATTTATGCACATTCTCAAGAAATCACGCTTAGATGCCTTGAGACTCACTTTATGATATGTGAGTGCTACTTTGGATTATGCATTCTTTTATGAAGCTGGTGCAGAATTCTAGGTTCATGGATATACCAATGCAGATTGGGTTGGTAGCTTTCCAAATAGAAGATATACTAGTGGCTTTCTATTCTCACCTGGGAGTGTAGCTATTATGTGGAGTAGTAATAAGCAACACACTATTGCTTTGTCAAGCACAGAGGCTTATTATAGAGGTGCTGCAATGGAAGCATGTGAAGCATCATGGCTAAAGATGCTACTTGTAGATTTAGGTGTGGAAGTGAAAAAGCCTATCACCATCTATTGTGGTAATATTAGCACCATTCAACTAGCACAAAACCCTATTTTTCATGCTAGAACAAAGCATATTGAGATGCATTATCATTTCATGAGGAAAAAGGTATTAGGAGGTGATATTGACCTTATTTATGTGAGGACAGATGAGCAAGTTGCTGATATTTTCACTAAAGCACTTGAAGCTGAGAAGTTGAAGAAGTTTTGGAAAATTCTTGGATTATAGCATATGAGGTTGAGCTTGAGGGGGAGTTTTGACATATCAAACTCAACATGTGATGATCAAGGATGATATGTATTACTTTTCATTTCTTTGACATGTATAGTGGTCATGCTGGTATATGTGAGAGATACTTCATTGAGCTTTATTAGATTTACCTTTTGAGAATGATGGCACATTTGTTTCTCACCAGCTCACTCATTCATGGACAATAGGATTTTCCTAAGATATTGTTCTTTATATTGCACTAGATATATTGTTGTATTAGGTCATTCTTGTACATTTCTTTTATGTAATACAAGAAGAAGAAGAAGAAGAAGAAGAAGATTATTTGTCCTTGCCTCAATCTATGTGTGAGCTCTTTTCCTTGTCTCCTTCCTCATGACACAAGTGACTTGGAAATTCTTGCGGTTGTTCATGCGCTTGAACATTGAAAATAGTTATTGCTTGGAGTAAACTTTGAATTAAGAACAGATCATTAAAACCTTAGATATATCTTTACTCAACCGTTACTTAACAATAGATTCAAATGATGGATCAAATTTCTAAGCGAATATGATTTTGATATTAAGTACTTAGCAAAAAAAGAAAAAAAAGTGGTTGATGCTTTGAGTCATAAACCTTTATGCAATTCAATTTCTATTTTATCTTCTGATTTTGATATTAAAAAGAATTAAAAGAAGATTTGTATTATGTAACAATCTTGAAATTTTGTATGAAAATCTAGGTTCTATGTTCCAAGGAAAATTTCATTTGAAAAATTATTGTAATTCTAAATCTATTTTGAAAGAAAAGATTCTACATGACTATCATGATGTACCTTTCTCTCCACACTCTTGTTTTTCTAGGACTTATGGTAAAGTGAAAGCTTCATATTATTGGCCTCATATGCACTATGAAATTAGGAGGTATGTGAAAGAATATTTGAAATGTCAACAGGTTAAGGCTAAATTTAAAAGGAGTTTGGGTATGTTACAACCATTGGATGTGCCTGATAAAAAATGGGAATCCATCTCTATGGATTTCATAACAAATTTGACTGTGAAGAGAAGTGGGAATGATACCATCTTTGTTGCTGTGGACCGTCTTACAAAGATGGCCCATTTTCTTCCCATGAGAAAAACTAATACAACTATGCATGTTGCTAAAATTTTCATAAAAGGGATTTTTAGGTTACATGGTATACCTGAAAGTATAATTTTTGATAGGGATGCAAGGTTTATGTCTATATTTTGGAAAGCAACATTTCAATCCATAGAATCAGAACTACACATGAGTACTCCATTTCATCCTCAAACTGATGGTGAGATCGAGAGGGTTAACCAAGTGCTTGAGGATATATTACGTATGTATGTAAATGAAAAGCAGAACAATTAGACTGAGTATTTTCCCTTGGTTGCGTATGCATATAATAGCACATGGCATTCATAGAATCATGATGGGCTAAAGAGATAAGTTCTATATGGTAGAATTGTGATCTCTCTCTCTCTCGTAGGGAGCTACACCAAGGCATGACAACTCCAAAGTATAAGAAACATTTTTGGCACCATTGTTGGGGAAGAATGAAGCTTTGGACTTGCTGGATCTTCCTAGTTGATGGCAAGAAATACTTCATCAAGGTACTTTTGAATTATCAAGTTCAAAATGATGAAAAGGTGAGTGTGACTTGATCTTGAAAACATTTCTTCATTCGTCTTGTTGAATAGACTCTGAAATTTATCTTTTTTCTCTAATCTCATAAATCATGTCAGATCTTTTAACAGTAAGATTTTTAGCTTCTCTTTGAAAGAAACCCTAGGATACTTCTTTTTGTTGTTTTCAAAGGAAAAAGGCAAAATAAAAAATCCTTTATAAAATTCATGAAAGAGTTGAATGTGGAAATGAGGTTATGAATTACCATTTTCTGAATTTGTGAGAAAAACATGAGAAGTGAAATTTCTGAAAAAAATGGTCAATTGTAAAAGTTCATTGAAGAAAGGTGTTTTATGATAATAACTGAAAATTTGTTGATTGAAAGGTCCAACTTGAAGGAAAAACCCCATACAAAGAGCAATCCAAGAAAAATATCCAAAATTTTTTGAAAAAATTGGAGAAAAGTTATATTTTGGAAAACATGATTCTTTATAGGGAAACACGATTCTATGCAAAGAAGGAATCATTGAAAAAAAGAGCAAAGTACCTAAGTGGAATTGATAACCAAGTAATAATCAAGGAATCTATGCATCAAGCACAAGATATTGGCAATTTCCATTAAAAGTATAGACAATCCCCATTTTTTGGTGGGCCTATAAAAACAAAGAAGAAGGAAATCTTCATTATTGAGTGAGACATAATCGTGATCCTAAGAAAGTGGCAAAAACTTTGACTTTGCAAGCATTTAGTGGGCACGAAAGCTAAAGTAATTATATTTTAAGTTCCTTTTTATCAAGTTCTTATCATTTTGAATGCATGCAAGGTAAGAAACAGGAAATGAGAGAGGCACATATATTGAGTGACGAAAATAAGAAAATAAAGGTGATTATTTTTTGCATGTATACCAATAGAGAATTGCAATTTCATAAAAAAACATGATTGTCTACAAATAATCAAAGAAACACCACGATTGTGATCAATCAAGATCGGCATAAAAAACATGACCCTGAGTCAAAATCGTAACTGTGTGGACATTGAATTTCAAGATTATATCCTACACAATCATAAAAAACACGATTGTGTGAAAACATGATTGTGACCCAAAAAACATGATTGTGAAGGGAAAATATGATTTTAAGAAAAAGTGGGAATCACAATATTCTCCTCAGAGAGAAGTGTGGTTGCTTGCACAAAATTGCAATTTCTTGACAAACATGATTGTCTTTTGAGAATCGTGTTTTCATAGAAAATGATGAATTTGAAATTGGAAAACATGATTTTTACCACAAAAATATGATTTTCATATGGAAAAACATGATTTTCATCTCAGCTTTGTGATTTCCAAAACAAATAACAAAAAACCATGATTTTCAAAAAAATTTGGAATTTTTGATTAAACTTAAAAATAATAACAATTTAGAAAACACAAAACTAAGAAAATAAAATTCAACTCAAGAAAGAGACAATCATGAACTCCAATGAAAATCACGATTATGTGCACAAAATTGTGATTTTTCCCAGTGAAGCAAATTCCATAAGATTTCAAGGAGAAGTTAAAAATAAGTGATTATCCTATCTTGACGGGTGACATTAAGTGTAAAATTCATTGGAAAATTGAGAAGAAAGTCAAAAACCTAGTTCTAGGAAATAAAATCCAAGGAGCTAATACCACTCAAATAGCAAAAGATGCACTTAACCACTTGCCAATGCTAGAAAACTCAACAATGCATAGACTTGCTCATCTAAGAGATAGCAAATAGAATATCAGGTTGAGTTATGCATAAGTAAATCAAGCATCCAACAACCTATTGATAGAGAACAACATCAAATGCATCTCCAACACCATGAAGACTCAACTATAAACCTGTTTCCATAAGAGTGGCAGGATTGCAATCTTCAAGGCCAAAATGCTGCAATAATATGTCAATGTATTTTGTTTGGCACAAAGCTACTCGTCCATCAACTTGCATAAATTGAATGACCAAGTAATGACGATAATGCCCCAAATCCTACATCTCAAAAGAGGCATGCAAATCAACCTTAAATTCAGCAATATGCTTCTCATTAGGACCAATGAGCAACATGTCATCAACATAGAAAATGATGATAAGAAGTACATCATCTACACGCTTAAAATATAGGATTCTCTCAATTGGACTGTTCTCAAAACCATGTGCAATCAAGTAAGCATGCATCTTTTCATACCAAGCCCATGATGCTTACTTTAGACCATATAATCATTTTTCAACCTGCACACTTTGTTTTCATGCCCTTTTTGCACAAAACCATGGGGTTGAAATACATACACTTATTCATGTAAGTTACAATTCAAAAATGCACTTTAATGTCGAACTGATGTACATTCCAACCATGATGAGCTGCAAGTGCACAAATGCTATGAACAATGGTCATTTGGTAAGTGGGTGCAAAGATCACATCAAAATCAATGCCTCTCTCTTGAGCATAACCTTTTGCGACAAGCGTAGCCTTATAGCTGTCAACTATTCCATTAGGCTTACGTTTTAGCTTGTATGGTCATTTAGTACCAATGACCTTTTTTCTTAGAGGAAATTGACATAAAGATCAAGTACCATTCTTCATAATAGCATTATATTCTACATAGTAGCCATCCAATTTTTTGAATTTTGTGATTCATCAAAAGAAATAGGCTCATTCTCATTTCAAACACTAGAGGCAACCACTGGATAGCAATGTGATGCAAAGGAAGCACTATGAGAGCCTGATAGTGTATGATACAACAAACATGCATCTAATTTGCTATCTCTTAAAGTCTACACTAGCCATTTAGGCATAGTTTTTACCTCCTCTATATCAACCCTCTCATCAACAAGTACTATGTAAATTTTCATTAGAAATGGAATTATCTACATCATCATGTGGAACTTATAAAGGTTAAGAAATTGCCTCGTTTGGGCTAGCACTTGATTGTCCACTTACAAATAGAGGCAACAAAGTTTCATACACATCTTTGGAGCTAACATGTCTCCTTAGTACATGAAAGTAATGGATGAATTTCATCTTCCACAAAAAAAACATCATGGATAACCAAAATGCATTTAATCTATGGATGATAGAGATGAAAGCCTTTGCTTTCAAAATTGTACCCAACAAAAAATACATTTCACTGCTTTATCATCCAATTTCGTGTGTTCTTGTTCATGTATTAATGCATATGCAGACAACCAAAGACACACAAATGAGCAACAAAGGCTTGCAACCATGCCAAGACTCATATGGAGTGATAGATTGCAATGCTTTTGGGATACTTATTAAGTACATATGTTGCACATATAACAACCTCAAACAAAAATCTATGTGGTAAAACCTGATTTTTGACCATACACCTCTCTATCTCCATGAGAGACTTGTTCTTTATTTTTGCAACTCCATTTTATTGAGTTGTATATGGCACTATACACTGATGTTTTATCCCATGCTTAGCCAGGAATGCATTAAAATTAGAAGATATGTATTGCCCCCTCGATCAGAATGGAGGGTGCCCAATTTATATGCTAACAGATTTTGAGCCATAACCAAAAATTATTTGAAGTAAAACACTTCAGAATTTTCTTTCAATGGACACACCCATGCATGCTTGGGAAAATCATCAATAAAAGTCATGAAGTAAATGTAGTTCCCAAAAGAAGGTGTCTGGAAAGGACCATGTACATCACTATGAATATGCTACAATTTATGAGCAGCTCAAATTGAACCTGTTTTGGGAAGGATAAATGTTGCATTTTTCCCAAAGTACAGCCTTCACAAACATGTTTACAAGGTGCCTCAAGTTTGGGCAAAGAGGACACCATTTCAAGTTTGGGTAGAGAGGGCAGATTTTTGTGGGTGTAGCAAACTAGAATAATTCAAATGACCAAAGCATGCATGCCAAAGATTTACATCTAGGATAGCCTGAGAATCTTGTACTGCACATGTTGAATCATTCATAGATTTTCCATAGTCTATGAGCTTATATAGCCCATGAAATAAAATGCCATAAGAAAGAATAACATCGCCATTTGACATATCATGAATTGTACATCTGCTGCCAACAAATTTGATAATAAAACTAATCTTGGCTAATGCTGAAACTGACAACAAATTTTTCTTGATCCCTGGTACATACAAATCATTTGAAAATGTGAAAGAACTACCATCAATAGTAGTGAGAATGATCTTACCCACTCCCATTACAAGATAAGAGGAATTGTTAGCACATGTGAGAGTATTTCCTATAGGGAAGGCTCAAGAGAATTGAAGACTATGTTGCAAGGTAATATGTTTGGTTTCCCTATTATCAAAGTACCAAACATATGAGTCTACTATATACATACACTGCTCATGAGAAGATGGGTTATAGCTGCATATAGTAGTTAATGCCCATTCTTCATTCCAAACAAGATTAGCAAACTCTGTTTTCGGTGTATAGATCTCGGCAACAACCATTCCAACCTCTTTCTTCTTTGCATCTTTTGCAACCACTTTTGGAAAAATCTCTATGACATGAGCATTTCCCTTTCAATATTTGAAAAATTGTTTATGGATTTTTTCTTTTCTTCTCATCTTTGTGTTTGTTCTTCATCAATGTAGCATTAGCAGATTTTTGCTTACAAGTTGATGAGGTGCATTTACCTTTGCTTGTTTGACTAGGTAAGAAAGCTTGATTTGCAACATGCATAATACACTTGTTATGCCTAGAATGATCTTCCTGCAACAAAACAGAGACGAACTCAAATATTAAGGCATTTGGATTTCCTTCCATCATCTATCAAAGAGTACAAGGAAAACTTTGATATGAATTCAGAAGACCATTAAGAATATTCTGCACAAGTTAACTATTTGATAAATCTTCATCAGCAAAAATCAATTACTCCTTCAAATCTTTGATCTTTGTCAAAAAATTATCCATGGAATCTCCTTCATTCATGTGTTTACTCTCCAACTGTTTTCGGAAGCCTGGTATAAGGTTCTAAGTGTATCCCAAACATCCTTTGCTATCTTGCAAGAGCGAATGTGAGGGATAATGGCATGTTTGATAGACAAAGCTATTAATGCATGTGCCTGAGAATATGTACCATCCTAAAAAAGTGCTATGTAGTAGGTGCAATAGGAACCACAAAACAAATAGGAATTAGAAGATCATCATTTGCAATGCCATCTGCATCACCTTCAATAACTGTATTCACAGGTGTAGTAGGGTATTTCTCAATAGCCAGCACAATATTCCACAACCCTTTTGCTACCAATACATAAAGCATCATATATGCATAATGGATAATTAGTACCATCCAACTTGTCCTCAACAACCAACATATGGAATACATCAGCGCTTTTAGCCATGGCCATTGACTAATACCATGATGCAGAAAAATGATTATATCTCAAAAATTTGAACATAACTACCCGGTCAAGCTCTACTAAACTTGTAGAAAACTTCAAGAAACTTGTACTGACAAATCAAAACCTATATATGTTTGAAAAAAAAAGGACAAAACTACTTGCATAAGTACTACAATAGTGCATTTGGAGGCCGAAATGAGTTAGGATAAAAATTTCAAGGCCACATAGCAAAGTTGTTTTGAACTCCTAATCACCTTGAGTATGCTCACCAATTTTCATGTGATTTTCAGACTGTGCATGGAGGGGTGTAGATGATGTAGTAGATGAAGCGCTAACTTAATTTGATACCAATTGTTAGAGTCTGAGGTGTGCTAAAGCACACAAACAACACAAGAAAGAATAAGAAGAAGAAGAAGAAGAAGAAGAAGAAGAAGAAGAAGCTTAACAACAATTGTGAAAGCTACCCTGTACGCAACCTCACAACTAGAAATGGCCATAGTAGGATGCTTCTTCCTCAACCAAGAAACATGAAGGAAAACCATTGGTGGATACACGAGTTGTACACGGACTCACAAAGTCATATGCACTTGTGACAAGTGAGACTTAACATGTCCTCACACGTCCAGCAATTGCATATAGTGGTGGTTTGATGCACACATTAAATTATCAAACCGAGAGTATGACCTGGTCAAGTGCATTGAAACATGTGGTTAAGTGATGATAAATGTGGGAATAGTTCTTGTAGTGTATGCAAACGGAAATACCAACCTCACACGACACCTCTTACACATATGTGCCACTACAACATATCGAGGGTATACCGAGCCTGCTACCGAGGAAATTGAACGGGCGTATTTTTTCCGCGATGTCAGTGTTGGGGTCGGTATGGGCGTCGGAAAGATAACGCCGGTATAAACGTTGGTATGAGCGTCGATATAAACATTGGTATGAGCGTCGATATTACCCATGTTTATACCGATGCTCATACCGACGACTCTATTGGGCGTACCAACACCCATACCGACGACTCTACTAGGCATACCGACGCCTATACTGACGACCAAATCTGCAAAATTTTTTTTTGGGCAGAGTGTGTTGTCTATTGCTACACCATGATGTTGTTTAGCAAAAGACAATACACTCTGCCCAACTCTAAACTGAGTACATGTGTTATGTACTCTAATGACAACCAAAACATATGAGCAAAAATGAACCATGAATCATGTACAAAAAGTTGTATATTCCATAAATGAAAGATGTACAAGAGTGTGACAAAGCACTTCCATATAGGAATCGAATACAAAATTAAGGTACATCATTGCCACATATGAATGTAATACAAAATTGTGGCAATGTGAAAAGCACTTCCATATAGGAATCAAATACAAAATTATAGTACATCATTGCCACATAGGAGTGTAATACAAAATTGTGGCAAAGCATATACGTAAGGGGATCAAAACATTTACACTTGCAATCCTGCAACAAAGCATGTGTAAAATGAGACAAATTGACATGACATTTATAAACAACAACTAAAAATATGAAACCAAGCTATAAGTTTACCTAATCATAGAACATTGTCCCATGAAATGATTGCACCTTGTCCCTCTAAATCTTGCAATAGTGCAATCAATATTCCATGACGATATCCAAAAGATTCTTTGGTTCGCGTCGGAGGACGACCCACTGCCAACTCCTATAATAAATATGCAAAATGTTAGATGAACGTACATGATGTGCTGAAAACAAACAAATTCAATAATTAACATGATACTTACAAATTGATAGCGCATACTGTTGTATTCGCCGCTACCTAAATGCGACGTTCCAACCGTATCCAAACGTGTGGCCGCCGCATCTCTCTGTTGATGATATCGATCAGGAGTATGTTGCTGCTCATCTTGAATCGATTCCCACTCTTCAAAATCTAACCACATAGGCTTCGGTAAGCCTGCTCTAAAAGCATCGCAAGCTTCTGACCGTCGATGAGACATCACCTCGCGTGCCGTATGCTGAATCCACTCCGAACTCACAATAGGATTCCCAGGTGCTGGCCAGTACTCTTCATATATCGATTGTGTGATATTATTTTTAGAATCCCTATCCTGTTCGATCCATTTTAACATTACAGAATGTCCAAATTCTATGGAGCAAAGTTGTCGAATGCGCTAATGCATTGACTTCCCGGCTACATCCATGACTGGAGCTCCATTACATATGTGATATATTTTGGAGTCGTCATGGTCATGCGCTCCCCAAGGTGTATGTGGAGATCCCATCTGATCCAAGGTGAAGATCCCATCTGATCCAATGTGTGTATGCATATGCATTTGTGTATGCATATGCATATGTGTATGCATATGCATATGTGTATGCATATGCATATGTGTATGCATATGCATATGTGTGTATGCATATGCATTGTGTGTATGCATATGCATTGTGTGTATGCATATGCATTTGTGTGTATGCATATGCATTTGTGTATGCATATGCATATGCATTGTGTATGTGTGTATGCATATGCATGTGTGTATGCATATGATTGTGTGTATGCATATGCATTTGTGTATGTGTGTATGTGTGTATATGTGTATGTGTGTATGTGTGTATGCATATGCATTGTGTATGCATATGCTTGTGTGTAAGCATATATATGTGTGTATGCATATGTATGTGTGTATGCATATGTATGTTTGTATGCATATGATTGTGTGTATGCATATGCATTTGTGTGTACGCATGTGTGTATGCATATGCATGCATCTGTGTATGCATATGATTGTGTATGCATGTGTGTATGCATATGCATTTGTGTCTATGCATATGCATATGTGTATGCATATGCATATGCATATGCATTGTGTATGTGTGTATGCATATGCATGTGTGTATGTATATGCATGTGTGTATGCATATGCATGTTTGTATGCATATGCATTTGTGTGTATGCATATGCATATGTGTATGCATATGCATATGCAGTGTGTATGTGTGTATGCATATGCATGTGTGTATGTATATGCATGTGTGTATGCATATGCATGTTTGTATACATATGCATGTTTGTATACATATGCATTTGTGTGTATGCATATGCATTTGTGTGTATGCATTTGCATTTGTGTATGCATATATATGTGTGTATGCATATGTATGTGTGTATGCATATGCATGTGTGTATGCATATGCATGAGTGTATGCATATGTATGTTTGTATGCATATGATTTTGTGTATGCATATGCATTTGTGTGTATGCATATGCATTTGTGTGTATGCATGTGTATATGCATATGCATGCATGTGTGTATGCATATGCATGCATGTGTGTATGCATATGCATGTCTGTATGCATATGATTGTGTATGCATGTGTGTATGCATATGCATTTGTATGTGTGTATGCATATGCATTTGTGTATGCATATGCATGTATGTGTGTATGCATATGCATGCTTGTATGCATATTCATGTATGTGTGTATGCATATGCAATGCTTGTATGCATATGCATGCTTGTGTGTATGCATATACATGCTTGTATGCATATGCATGCTTGTATGCATATGCATGCTTGTATGCATATGCATGCTTGTATGCATATGCATGCTTGTATGCATATGCATGTATGTGTGTATGCATATGCATGCTTGTATGCATATGCATGTATGTGTGTATGCATATGCATGCTTGTGTGTATGCATATGCATGCTTGTATGCATATGTGTATGTATTTGCATGCTTGTATGCATGCTTGTGCGTATGCATATGCGTGTGTATGTGTATGCATATGCATGTGTGTATTTATATGCATGTGTGTATGCATATGTGTATGTGTATGCATATGCATGTTTGTATGCACATGCATGTTTGTATGCATATGCATGTTTGTATGCATATGCATGTTTGTATGCATATGCATGTTTGTATGCATGTGCATGTGTATGTGTATGCATATACATGTGTGTATGCATATGCATTGTGTATGTGTGTATGCATATGCATTGTGTATGTGTGTATGCATATGCATGTTTGTATGCATATGTATGTGTGTGTTTATACATATGTGAGTGTGTATGTATATGTATCTTTCCCTCTCTCTCTCTTTCACTCTCTCTCTCTCTCTCTCTTTCTATGTCAATAAAAAACAAAACAATCACTTACATCGATGTAATTGTTTGAATCAAGGTCATCAAAATCCACTTGAAGTTCTCCTTCATCGAATTTCCAAAGATTTGATCACAAAATCTCTTGCAAAACTAAAGAGAGAAGATATAAGAAAAGCAAAAACATAAAGAAAGAAAAAAGCGTGCTACAATATGTGTGATCTACTTACCAAAACTTCAGATCTATAAAAATAGAGGTGTGCTTAGAGAGAGAGAGAGGGGGAGAGAGAGAGAGAGAGAGAGAGAGAGAGAGAGAGAGAGAGAGAGAGAGAGAGAGAGAGAGAGAGAGAGAGAGAGAGAGAGAGAGAATTGTTTGAATCAAGGTCGTCAAAATCCACTTGAAGTTCTCCTTCGTCGAATTTCCAAAGATTTGATCCCAAAATCTCTTGCAAAACTAAACAGAGAACATATTAGAAAAGCAAAAACATAAAGAAAGAAAAAAGAGTGCTACAATATGTGCGATCTACTTACCAAAACTTGAGATCTAGAAAGATAGAGGTCTTCTTAGAGAGAGAGAGGGAGGGAGAGAGAGAGAGAGTGAGAGAGAGGGGAGAGAGAGAGAGAGAGAGAGAGAGAGAGAGAGAGAGAGAGAGAGAGAGAGAGAGAGAGAGAGAGAGAGAGAGACAAATAGAGATCTGTTGTTTGCGCGTGCAAAGCCGACAGTAGAAATTTTGGTTTCGGGCCCGGTTAAAAAGATATTGTCGGTATAAGCGTCGGTAATTCTAGTAAATTACCGGTGCTTATATTGACACTTATACTGACGTAGTGTTTTTGAGGCTAAGCAGCTTTCCCAAATTGTCTGAGGGTCATACCGACATTGACACCTGACCGTCGGTATTCCCTTGATATGTTGTAGTGTGTGTATCATGATACTTGGTGCAACGGTAGAAACTAATCAAGTGATATATGTTAGCTTTGAGATTTTAATATATTCAATATTGTTTTTTCTGAAGCTCTCAATGACACATATCCAAGAGTGGTATTTTCAGCTTGATTGGATCTCTTTGCTCCAAGTTATGTTAAAAAATAGAGTGGCAAAAATCACCTACTCACAACGAAAGACTCAATACACACGACACGCTATAATAACAATGAAAAGATATGGGGAATGGGTAAATAACACTTTAGACAAACATTCCATGCCTCAAGCATACATAGAAGCTCATGAAGAAGAAGATATACAAGTAAGAGGAAGAAGATTCGAAAATTCAGAAGTTAGTTCTTGATTATGACAAAAAGTCTCTACAAAAGATTCACCGAGTGACTTATATACATTTGCCCTAAGTTTGTTCCTTTCACACAAGAGACTAGCACTTTCACTATGAATCTCTAAGTTCCTACTATTGTACAAATATAGTGCTACATTCTTCAAGTAATATGCATCTAGAGATTCGTCTGGTGCATTTACAAGGCTTCTCAATGCTTTATGATCAATTTTAAGAAAAGAAAATATGTTATTTAGTGAAATTTTTGTGGTCCTAGATTTCTTCTCTTCTTTCCTCTACTTTCTTCTCTCTCCTTCTCTCTTTCTCTCTCTCTCTCTCTCTCCTTTAGTCCTATGCAATCCTCGACAATTCTCTACATCACTCTCCCCCTCTTAGTCTTTGTCATCCCTTGACAAGATTTCTACAACATTCTTTCTATTGGTTCACCGGTGGCTGAACATGGATACATTGTGCATCTAGATATGTCCTCATGGACCTCACACACAGGTGAAGGATGGAATTTCATCCATGTTGAGCAATTGAGGCTTGTTGTCCTGCTCCCCACTTGCCAACTTATTTCTCTACTAGATGATGCTTTTATTTTCATGTTTGATTTTCTCTAATTTGCATGCAGCCATTATTGAGGAAGCATTCAAGATTTGTTGGCTTTATCACCACATGCACCTTTCTAACTTTTGATCCTCTGGTCGATGCTTTAATTTCCCCATTGATAATTCTTTACTTACATCCACTAGGGACTGTTGCATATCTGTAACTTGTGTCCTTCCTTCCCTTATGTCTCATTGAGCCTCATGCCTGAACCTACAAGGCTCTGGTTTGAGTGTAAGATTATTATTTTATAATTACCTTTTTCTTTGATTTTCTTTGTCTTTTTCTCTTGCTTGTTTCCCCCTCCACAGGTCCCTCGTCTTGAGCTCTGTCATCCCCAATAGGATTTTGATGGCAATGCACATAAGTTTGATATATTTTTTATTTAATGGTATTGATCAAATTTGCTTCTCTATCATGGCCTCCTTCCATTGTGCTGATTCGACATCGTCATGTGGTGCTTGTCAATGTTCGACACAAAAATGTAGCGCATAAGCTACTATTCTGGTGTTTAAATTGGCGGAGATCTTTAAGAAAATTTTTGAGTCCACTTCAAACAATCTTGTGAAGAAAGCTTCTTCAAAGGTTCATAAGTAAGGGCTAGACAAAGACATCAATCGTGAATAGTATATCATAATGGTTAATCTGCTAGGTGTGATGGAGAGATAAAAAATGAGTGGGTCCACTCCTTGTTAATATTGATAAAGCTCAAAAAATTATAATCTGTATGCTTGAAAACTTTTAATACAGTAAGGATCGTGTTGAGTATTTTATTTGTGAGTTTTATTGATAGGTCCAATATATGAGCATGTCTAGATAGCCAAAATTTGGTAGTACAAACCATATAATCTTTGGTATGTAAATAGTTATGGCTTTGGTCTTAGTAATAGAGGAAAATTAAGACATTGAATATTTATAGTACTTTTGTTTTGTCCTTCCCTCAGGGCATGGTCTTCTCCTTGGCAGTGGAAAAAAAGATGATTTTACTTGTAGGAGGTAGGGTGTTTGTGCCAATGCACCCATAGTGTTAGATTCTTTTCCAAAAGCTTTTTGTGCTGGACATGATCAACTGCATTGAATTGTTGTTGTGTGTATGTAAATGTATTGGGTGTAAAGTTCAAATCTTTATTTGGATCCTTCTAGGTGACTTTATTAATGTACCAACACATCTACTCTTTCTTTATACCATATGGTACATTGAATGCCTTCATTATCTAGTCAAGATCTTTGCTTTTGATATTGCCCTCTTTCATTACTCGTACAA
This sequence comes from Ceratopteris richardii, assembly GCA_020310875.1. Lineage (NCBI taxonomy): Eukaryota > Viridiplantae > Streptophyta > Polypodiopsida > Polypodiales > Pteridaceae > Ceratopteris > Ceratopteris richardii. The sequence continues at coordinate 63,326,333 of CM035435.1, forward strand.
TTGTTGCTTCAAAGTTTTGCATCATCCAAGACACCAATAGTGCCCCTCTTTCTAATCTAATTCTGTAGTGTATGGTATTGAAATGCCCTTATGAATGGTCTCATGTTGATCTTGTACAAGAGATTGAACAATGGGGGGAGAAAGAGGACATAGCTTAGTCTCTACAACAACCATATTGGGATTTGGCATTAAGTCCCCATGTTCGTCGGTTGAGTACTTTGCACATTTTGTAGTTGTAGGATCTATTCTTGAAGTTGTGCTATGAGTCGAGCATTTTCCACCACTTTGTTCTTTACCTTATTTAATTCATCCTCTACCTCTATTTTTCTTGCACATATATCTTTCAATTGCTCAACATCCTATTGACATTGCTTGACATAGTTCTTGATGTCATTATTCCATTTTTTTTTTAGTTCATTAGTATCGTATACATATTTTTCTTCCAATTGTGTATGAATCATAAGTGAAGAGATAAAGATACCTCTCCTAAGCACTTGATAAGATTAGCTCCAATTTCAATTGTATGCATTTTCATGGAAGTGATAAACATCTTTAGTTTCTCAACCAAAGAGGCTCATACACTACTTAAAGTTGCTCCCATGTCAATCAAAGAGTCTACAAGATGATACTCCTAATTTCCAGTTCTCAGATCTAAATAAGGTTTTCTTGCTATGTTGCCAACTTTTTGGATATTGGTGGCATGATAATTTGCCATAGAATTGGGTTCTTCACCTCGTAAGTATCTCTCATCTCATTCTCTAATCCATTCCTTTCATCTTCTAATTCTTTTTAGAGCTTCCTATCTAGCTTCATCTCTCATTCTCTCCTCTTCCTTCTTTAAATTTTGAGCTCCTAAAAGTCTCCTCAACATTTGTTCAGTGATGGGCTCCATACATTCTTTTACTTGACATCCACATATGTAGTAGGCAATATGTCTCCATCAAGTGTAGCTAAGTTGAAAGCTCCACCGAAGGAAATTCAATTTATGATCAAGGGACCATATCCGTAGTGTTGAAGTTTCTTTGCATGTTGTTTCAGAGTGTATACTAATCCTAAATCTCCAACTCTAAGACCTTTGTCTTTTATGTGAGCATCATAGTATGCTTTTTGTCTTCTTTTAACAACATAAATGCCTCATATAGTCTCTAATCTGGTTTTGTCTAATTTTTCAATTAAGTCCAATTTATTATGCATCTCATGTCATATTCATTTTGCCCATACACTAGATTAAAAGGTGTAGTTCCAATAGCCATCTTATAGGCTACTCAGAATGCCCAAATTGCATGGTGCAATTGCTTATCCCAGTTAGATCTTCCATTATTGACTATTTTTGTGAGGATTATGCAAAATACTTTATTTGAACTTTTAGCTTGTCCAATGACTTGTGGGTGATAGAGTGCCGACTTTTTATGAATTAGAACTCATTCATAAGTGACTTAATGACCTCATTGATGAAGTGCATTCCTCTATCACTGAATATCTTGGTAGGTAGTCCAAACCTAGTGAAAATAGCTTCAAATAAGAATTTTGTTTCCTCTAGGCATCATTTTTCCTAGTGGCTTTGGCTTCTACCCATTTAGTTAAATAGTTAGTTGCTACTATGATATGCTCAGTGTGAGAGACTCTTGGTGGGGGCTAATGGGTAAAATAAAGTCAATTCCTCATGTCGAGAAAGCTCTTGCACTAATTATACTTACTTGCCTGCTACTCTTTCCAAAAGATGATCTATAATGAATAATCGATAACTGTCTCTTATAGTGGCTGCATTAACCTTTTTCAAGTTAATACAAACCCTAAGTTTTCCATTCTTCTTTGGTACCACCACTAAAGGAGAAACCCATTAAGTGCGTTAAATCTCATATATGAATCTACCTGCTAACAACTTTTCTATTTATTCTTTAATTTTGGCTGAATAGACATCATTATACATATAAGGTCTTTGCTTTGAGATTCTAGTGTGAGGAGTCATAAGAATTCTATGATAACAAATCATTGGATCTACTCCCTTTAAATCCTTGTAAGTCCAAGCAGACACATCCCTATATTCTTCTAGCAATTCCATAAGTTCTAGTTCCTCTTCTATGGACACCTCTTGGCCGATGTAAGTCTTCATCATTTTCTTAGGCCACCATGATCTTCTTAGTCTATTCCTTGTTGTTGTATGCTACTCCATCTTGTGCCCCTCTCTTAGGCATTTGAATAGCAATCTTTCTCTCTTCTACTTCATACATCTTGAAATGTTTAGGAAATTCAAAATTTTGATTTCCTTCCTCCATTTTGTTATTCTCCTTAATTGTGGTTTTGGGGTATTCCTCCATGGAGAATATCTTTTTATTTTCCTTTAAGTCTTCCATTTCCATGTCTTTTAAACATTTTTCTTATAAATAAAATTTGGGTTCCAATTTTATACTTTCATTCTTCTTTCAATTCTTTTTCTGTTATTTCACCTTCTTCCAGCTCCTCAAGTACTACCATATACAAGCTTAAATCATACCCTTCTTCATCTAAACATTCATTCATAGTTAGCACTTCTTCGTTCATGCTCACGTCTAGTGTAGCTAATATTTCCATCCATCCATGGGGTTCAAAAGCTTCATCTAGAAATATTTGGGGCATATACATGGGGTCTTCTATATGTCATTCTTCTTCGAGTCTAGTTTTCCAATTTTTTAGCCTTGTTTCCTCGCTTTGGGCTATCTTGCAAATCCATAGTTGGGTATCTTCATTCATCGAGGATTGATTACTAGATCCACCACGATGGATTGACACATTGTCCTCCTCCTTATGGATGGGATTCCATTGAAGAGGTGGAACATGTCAATAAGATAAGTTTTGAGATTTATTTTAGTGTTCATGTCTTGATGTTGAAGATACAATGCATTTGATCCCCAATCTTGAACTACCTTTAGTTGTTGCATGAAAGGTATTCCTAGAATCATCTTGTAATTACTTGCCTTGAAAAATTATCATATGGCTAAGGTGTGTTCAAATTCTACTCCACATGTAGTGAGGATTACATTTTCTAGCTAGGAGTCTAAAGGAGGTTCTACATGATTGTCTACTAGGTGCAACTTGATACGTGTTGGTCTTAATGCTGGTTTTCCCTATTTTTCTAAAATCCCCTTGGTGGCTATTCCTACTCCAATGCCCATATCTAGTATGGCTTTGGTCATGTACCCTTACAAAGTAATTGGAAGACAAATATTTTGTTCATTACCTTCACTAAAATCTCTTACCTTTTCCACATGTGTTTTAATAGTTGGTGCTTCTGTAATCTTCTTTTCCTGAAGTGATATAATCTATTCCTTCAAATTCAACTGGGTGGATAATTTATTCCACGGGTGGGGATTTACTTGAAAAATCTTCTTTAAGGTTAAAGAGCAATGAACTTTAGCCTTTTTCAACCCCTGTCGAGCAGTTGACACTTCCTCATAAGTTCTCCTCTCCTTGCATCTTAACATAGGGCATGGAAGAATTATGACTTTTGTTTATATTCACCTATATAGTTTGGAAGTGTAGTTAGACTACTTGCTTCATCTTTCTCCTCATCATGATTGGATAGATCCTCTGAGTTTACTTCTTGCTTCATCATGCGTTGATTCATAGAAGCATCTAGTCTCATAAAAGGAGGTATTTCATCTTTAATTTTTCTCCACCTCTCTTCTTCATCTTTGGCCCACAAGTCATGTGGCCAGTTAGCTTCTACTTCAAGGATCATAGGGTCTATTTCTATGCTTTTGGACTCTAACTTTTCTTCAACTTCCTTAGTTGGTTCTCACTCCTTCTTCTTTGAGTTGAAACTTCCTAAACATCCCTGGAATGCCTCTTCTAGAATTCCCATCTCATGAATGTTTGGTGTTGATTATTCTAGCATAGTTTGAGCAATTTTGATTAGTTTTTTTTACATATTTCCAACCTTTCCTTCTCTAGGTCTCCTTGTGGGTAACTTTGGCCATGTTGCTCAAGACTAGGTCATGTCTCTATTCTAGACTAATAAGCTTTCAACCACATCTTTAAGTCATGAGGCATAGGATCTGCTAGAATCAATCTTGCATGGTCCTTTGTTCTTTCTTGTTTCACCACATCCATATTTTGTTTGGCTAAACTAGTTTGATTAGGTGCGATGTCTTGTACATATTTTTTCATTTCCTTCTACAACTTCTTAATCCACTTATCTTTTCTTTTTTCATGTTTGGATTTCCATTTTTGAGCTTTCTTTTTCCTTAAGATTCCTGATGGTTCTTTCGATTCTTCTCTTACTTGAGGTAGGGATTCTACAATTTTTTCAATCTTAAGACTATTAGGTCTTTGATTCTCATAGTTTTCATTAGATTTTTCTTTCATGATGGATTTTAATGACACTGTGTATTCTCTGTCCTTACTTGAGGACTCTATTACTTCAATCACATTGATGTGGGCAATGGAAGGTGCTTTAGAGGGGTTATTAGGAAAATCCTTGAATATGTGTTCTTTTTTGCAATCACTGCAGTCGGAAAGGAAACGCTATTTATGCGTCGATTAGTTCGGAACAACTCTAATTTCTCAAAAGTTTTTATTTCAGCTTATCAAAGCAAGTTAAGGTTGTAATATTCTTCACAATGTGTGAGCTTGATCCCGTGCAAACATGAGTGCTTCTGAACAAGAATGTGTCAATATGCGTGAAATTTTGTATATACATTACTTGATTTACATAGAAGAATCTAATCCGCATCGAAATTTTCTCATCAACAATTGTAAAACTAGAAATTCATGTGGTCAATCACAAGACTATGTTGGGTGTGTTCCATACCATTATCTTTTGACGGATCTCTATGAGTCAATATGTCATGCCCATCTTTTTTTTGGTTCAAATATGATTATACGTAAACATATGAAACCTATGCATGAAATATAATCATGTCTATTGTGGTTGATTGTGTATATATGGTTGCAATTTTAAGATGCGAGTCTGTGTAGCAGTCACATGTACCGACGACACGGTGCGAGATGCACGCTAAATTCAACTCTGCTGGAGCAACTCTCTGAGGAAGAAGATAGACGAGGAATAGATGAATAATGATATTCACATGACAACAGACGGTAAAAATGATCCCACTGCTTGATGAAGAATAATGGTGGTCCTTTGAAGAGGTCATCCCTTGTAGATGAGGAGATGATAAGATAATATAGTAGTCATGCGAGCATTTGACTCGAGGCGTGAGACGGAGAGCAGCCCTTAGCCTGCAGAAAAATGATAGGAGAGGTGATGACGATGAAACTATCTGCGAACCCATCTCTTTCATTCTATCTCAACCAGAGTCTAGAGTCTGCTCGGAGAGCTACATATCACGACTCACGAGAGCATGAAGAAAGTCTACAGACTCAGAGATGCCATACACAAAAACTGATGCATGGCGGAAACTCCGAGATTGCATGAAGAGGAAAAGACATGAACATCGTAGAGGTGAAAGCGAGCTTGGTGGTCTTGGAAGTTGCAACCATAAGGGCAAGGCGATCGGATTGGTGATGCACGGAGGAAGACGACGACTCGTAGCTTTTGGAACGCAGAAGGGGCGACGAGTGGCCGAGGTAATATGGTGATCCTGGCAAGCTCTCGTGAGTGGGGGGGCTGTTGAAATAATAATGGCGCCAACGGAAGGATAGCAAGTGAAGGGAGTTGAACGAGCTCTGCAAAATGATTACCATTGGTTTCGCAAGAGAAACACAGCCTTTTTGGAAGGAAATAGGTGTAGCTCTTTGAGCTCTGCGAAAGAGCTATGAGATCATCACATCCATAGCTGAATGGAGTGGAGGCAACGAAGTAAGCCCACTGAAGGTGACGATCTATGGTGGCAGCTTTTGAGGAACGAATTTGAAAGGAAAAACATGAAAATCTCTCTCTCTCTTCCTGTCTCTCTCTCTGTGCCGTACTGTTCCTCATCAGCACAAAATCAAGTTTGTCATTCTCTTTCTCTCCAGACTCCGAATCGCGTCGGCGCTGCTGCTCATCAGTGCACAATCAAGTCCGCCGATTTCTCTCTCCAGCAAGAGCACCTCTGCTCAAGTCGCGTCGGCGCTGCTGTTCATCAGTGCACAATCGAGTCCGCCGATTTCTTTCTCCAGCAAAAGCAGCTCCGCTCGAGTCGTATCGGCTCTGCTGTTCATCAGTGCACTATCGAGTCCGTCGATTTCTCTCTCCAGCAAAAGCACCTCCGCGCTGTTCGCTGGCTGTCGCAAATTCGGAAATCAAGACGGAGCAAGTGTTCTCGTTATCACTCATCATGCCATTTGCACGAGATTAGATAGAGAGAATTGTTAAGTCTTTTTGCCGATTGTTTCCAGAGCAACACGCAGAAATCAAGACCCAGCGAGGTTAATATTCATCATCGATGTGTGTGTGTGAGAGAGAGATAGAGAGAGAGTTTTGGATTGGTATAAGATGTCTTGAGTTGCTTTTTTTTTAAATAAAGGAAGTTCGGTTTTAGCCTAATCTCTCGGATTTTAATTATAATAAAGAGAAAAAGTTACAAGTGAATGGGACTAGTGCCCATGGGACCCCCCAAATCCCACAATGCAGGGGAGGAGTATGGCAAGCTACAGGGCATTACAAATGAGGCGGATAAAATTATCATCACCTTCATGTGGGACCCATTTGGGTTTCAACTTGTTGTTTTCAAGGAGATAAATACAGTGATGTCTAAACGGTGGCGATCTCTTGACTTGGGAGATTCTTTTACCAAGGAGAAACAAGGATTTCTCGATCGACCATTCCTTAGGAGTTTGGCCAAAATTGACAGCACAACGCTCCCTCCAAATCTTCCAGAGAGCCTCACCTCTGATGGCATTCCACAGCCTCGATGAGCAGCCGATCGCCTCACCCAACATCACTTGTTGCCAGTTGATTTGACTCGTGAGTCCCAATACTCGGGTCACGTGATGCCAGATAACACGAGACTTGGGGCAGTCGAAGAACAGGTGAGCTAAATCTTCGATGCACCGATGGCAACGCTTGCACCATGGCGGCACACCACAGATTTTGTTAGCCCTTGCATTGGTCCAAATACCTTTATGCAAGATTTGCCACATGAGAACGGACTTTTTGACCTCAATTAGGGGGTGCCAAATAGACATGAATTTTAGCTCCCACCGAAGTTTGGTCCAAGAAAGGCACCATCTCTTGTTAAGGGTGTGGTGAACATCTAAATCCTCTTTGAAGTTGGGGATTCTGGATAGCTTCTTACCATTGCTCCATTTGAGGCCCTCCAAGCAAGGAAGGTCCTGACCGCAGAGAAGGCGGGTAGTTGAGCGGTCCCAGGCTAAACACCTGCTTTGAAGAAGAGTCCATTCCTCAAAGGTAACTCTAAGTCTCGGATCCAATTCTTCGAACCTAATCCACTGGCTGGTCTCTTGTTTCCAGAGTTGTTTCCACTGTTTGAACCCCTTGTTCCATAACTGCCTTACAGTTTGGAGGTTCCAAGACTCCACCCCCCGAATGCCACTGATCGGGAACCAAATAGAGTCATTTTGTCTTATGCTAGCCGCCCACTTCCACTCATCACTGATTCTGATGAACTGTTTGGCCTTGTTCCAATTCTTCCATAAGGAACACACGAGGCTAGAGCCTTTAGGGAAGACCGGGTGGGGGAGAACAAAAGCGTGAGACCGGTTGGTCTTGACTTGCTTTTCCGCCAGCCATCAAATGCTTTTGCGTTTCTAAATACTTTTTCCCCCCTTTTTGCGATATCAACATGAAATGAGTTAAAAAGGAGGCGAAGGTCGCAATGGTCTGCAAAGGTGGTTAACCAACTTCGAGTAGAATAAGATGACCGTACAGTTGTACATCATGTCCAAAGTACAAAAATAACAGATATTCTTTCCATTGAGATGGCGACATTTCGAGTGAATGAGGCAGTAGTTGTGACTCGATGCTTGGCAAAAGTTACAAGTTTCTTGAATCTACAAATCATGCAAGTCTTTTTTGATTCGTTGAAGCGCTCTAAAAAAAATTGAAAGGAAAAATGTGCGGCCAACTTCAACAAGCCGCATAGAGAATAGTCAATAAAAGCCCCGAGTCACCTAAGTAGAAGGATTCGAGACTATAAAACCCCCTTCCCTTTTAGGCAGCATAGATGTTCATCTTAGAAAACAACAAGCTGACGCTGAAAAACAAGTGGATTCTTACTGACGGAATGAAAAAGTTATAAAATTTTATAGCTAGAAGATGACATATAATGAGTACTTCGCCAAAAGGTAAAGTGCGACATAAAACAAGATAAGGAAAAGAGTCATATAATATAGTAAAGAAAAGCAAGTGGGGAGATAAATCAAAGGGCTTGCCTCTTATTCAATCACTATCTTAATAACATGGTACCATCAAGAAGTCTATGTGAACTACTTTTCAGAATTTCTACTAGTTTCTTTTCGAGTATGCCCAAATGGGGATCCAAAAATTTAGGATTAGATGACTAATCAATTTCACATGAAGGTTTGTGGTAAGTCTATAATTATTATCAAATAAAAAATGAAGGAATCATTAACCTCCTCAGTAAATCTCTTTAAACCATTAGTCACTTGCTGAATCTTAGGTATCTTATCAATTAATGATTGTCATAGCTATTACACCTCTGGATCATCTAATTACCCCTGATTTTGAGTGATACACACCTCATTGTTTTTACTCCTTGGATGAAACAATGCAAGTTAGCCAAACTCCAATCAAGTTTCCACAATGGGTAAAAATCTCATTAGAAATCCATTGAATCAAATCTATTTCAATCAATATTTAATATTCTTTTTTACCTCTCCTTTGCCCCAAATAAGAATTATTGCTTTGTTGGTTAGATTTGAAATTCTTTATCCCTTCATCCCATTTGATGATAAAGTCATGAAAGTATATACAAATGTGGAGTACTTTGTTGCCTTTCCTCTACAATGTGGTAAGGGGTATACATTTTTATTTTTAATGTAACCAAGCTTCACCAAGTAGTCAACCATGCTTAGATTACAAGTACATCTTCTGTGATTGTTATTTTCCTAACTTTCCTTCATGGTTAGTACATTTGATGGTTATTCATTACCTAGTTTTTTTTTTCATATTCAAGCACTATTCGCATGTGCGATGCATTGTTTTCTTCACATATAGTTTCCGTCCCTTGATCTATACATGTGCTTAGTTCACTTGAAAGAGAGATTCTCTAAATCCCTCCTTTCCAACTTAAAAACCTTCTTTGATATTTTTCATGATTGATCCTAGAGGTCCACTTGATGGTATGCTAACTTAAGAGGTGTCTTTCTCATTATTCTCTCTCTCTCTCTCTCTCTCTCTCCCTCTCTCAGTTCATCAACCTAGTTTATACAATCATGCTTTCCAAAGCTTGAGAAAAACATCAACAAAAATGAAATATCTTGATATCGTTAGACCGTTTACAACTCTTATGCTCACCTGCGTATCCTAAAATGATTTACTCATTTAACCTAGCATCCAATTCATGCCTTAATATACTTGGTAAATGCACGCAACATACCTTGAAGAGAGATCGTTCTGTTTTACCATCAAACCAAGACTCATAACATGCGCGGAAATGCATATTATTGATGTAGGATTTTCGTTTATTATGTATGTTGATTTTGGTGAATTCTCACAAATCACCATTACTTACCAATCCAAAGAGCAAGAAACACGGTTGTATACATAGAAGTGAGTGCCACAAAGATGGTTAGGGCTAAGAATGCCTCTTGACCATCCAAGATCTACTAACTTCATACACGGACCACTCAAACACAAAATGTACCACCATCTTAGCATAACAACACATTTTGGCATTTATTCCACAACAACACCTCAGTTCAACTAGTTTTTGTGCCTTGGAGGAAGACTTTGAGACCCTCAATGTACAGATCAAGGTGTTTTTTTATTCTTGCACCCGTGATCATTGCAAAGCATCATGATGTTGCCATCCTCCAACAAAACCCCTTTTATTACTCTACTATGCTACATACAACCATAGAGAGCTTAGCAACGAGGTGTGGAGGGATCTCGGATGCATAAAGTACATAGAAGCATCTAGAAAAAAGCATAAGGTAAGAGCCCTCTCTAAGTTACTTGGGTGGGTCATTTCTAATGATTACAAAAAAATTTCCACCCCTTTCATATGGTTCTTGGCGAGTGACTATTGAACAAATACATCTTTGAGAGTGACTATTGAACAAATACATTTTTGAGAGTAGATCAAGTGGCATGGGAATCACATCTCTTGGGGTGGGGGCTTCCATTTGTCGCTTGATACCAATGTTTTGCTAGGTTTTTCATGGCTTCCTTGTACTTTTCCTTTGTTCCATGTAGCTCCTTCATTAGGCTATCTGGTTGACTACTGAGTTGTTTCTCATTCATGTGAACTTTGTAGAGTATTGCCACCACCGTTCATTGAATGAATATGTATCCCCTTTTCCTTTCAGTCAAGATTTCATGGTAGTTGATAGTTTCTCTTTACTTGTGCAGGATTTTTTCCATATCATATCCTTTTTTTACCATTTTCTAATTTCCTCATTGTGAAAAAGAATCTAGCAATACTTTGAATCACCTACTTGATTCTAGAATTTATTTGAATCACCTATTTGAAATCCAGTTTACCTAAAGCACCTAATTGATTCATATAAGCTCTACCAAATAGTAAGTGTGACCTCTACTAGACTCTCATATTGTGTATATGATCGATGAAATAGTTGAAGAATTCATGGGTTTCATCAAAGGCGGTTCTTGTCCTCATTGTCCCATCAAACTACTTGGTGGAATATGTGCAACTTCCTCTTGTGATGAGGACCAAGTGGAAATGGGTGGCTTGAAATATCTATGAGAGTGGTTGCAGGGACAAAGCCTGGCTATCTATTTTCCAAATTAGATGTCCTAGGATAGTGTGTTTGGCTTGTGCTCTCTTGGTCCTTCTTTTTTTATCTTCTTTGGTTTTTGTTCCTGAACTTGAGGTTTTTCACTTTTTTCTTGTTGCTTTGTACATTGTTTGGTGTTCTTCTCTCGTTATCATCGTTGAGATGGGGTATGTAAGTTGTGAGGATTGATTTTTCTGATAGGTTCATGGGGTGTTCTTGAGCCTTGTCTTCTTGTTGAAGGTGGGGCTTCTCCAGAGTTGCTTTCCTGGTTGGCACTCTTCAAATTATTGGCCTTTGGGATTCAATCTAGAAAATCCCTAATTGGAGCTCCCTCCTTCCTCATCTAGGTGATATTTTCTTAGGAGTCATATCTTGAACGTTCATTCCCTTTCCTTTATGATTATCCAACATCTTCTTTTGTGTTGTCTTATTTGGGGCCCTCATCATTTGGTTCTCTCCTCATGTTCTTAAAAATCGTCTTGATTCTGGGTAGAAACCATGCTTTCGATAATTAGGTCATGTGACGTTGGCCATTTTTTGTGAAATCATGAAATTCATAACTGAATTCTTCCACTCTGATGTGGACCTCAATGCCTTCATTTTATCATTAATTTTTGTAGAGATATAATTATATATTTTCTCTTTACCAAATAAGGGACTAATAATCAAATAGCTATGCACTTTCGGACCAATACGTGTTTGGTCTTGGCATGGGGTTTTTCTTTTCATCTACTATTTTGTGTCATCTTTGGGATGGTTTTTCTCAAAGTATAATTGGCTTGCAAGGTTGACTACGTAGCTGGTTTCTTATCTGTGTAGGGTGGTGAGTGCTTCCTTTGGCATCCAAATATGTCTTATATGCTTTTGGGCTTCATGTAGTCCCTTGCGAACCCATTACTAGCAAAACCCTGTTCCTTCCTTTGTTGTAGTTTGCATTAGACCAAAGAAAAATCCATTTATTATTGCATCTTCCTTTGAAGTTTTTTCATATTGGGATGCTTGTCCTAGTAATTCCAAACGTGGCTCTTCAAAAGGGTCAATTTGACCACGTTACTTGGGGGTTTGGTTCCCAAATGGAAGAGTTTGGCCTATTGATGTGGAATTTCATTTTTCTCCCTACACTAAGAAAACTCTCTAGCCACGCTTGGTCCACTTTGTCTTTTTTTTTTTTCCTTTCCTTATTTCACATGAGTTTATTCTCCCTTGGTGATGTGTTATTCCTATCGGTTCCATGATTGAATATAGAAGTGAATCCTGCACGTAATGATATACTTTAATTAGGAATCCATAGCGCCCCTAAGATGACATCCTTATGAATTAACATCCTAATGAATCAGGTTATCTGCCCAAATTCCAAAGTGTGCATTCATCTTGTGGGTGGCTATGTGTAAGTTTGAATATAAAATCCCTTTTGTGTGTATAATCTCTCGATTTATTCTTCTGATCTTCTTAGATAAGTGAGCTCTCTGCCTTGAATGTCTCGTCAGTAAAGGCTCACAAATCAAGTTGACTTGTGTTCCTCATTCAAAGAGGGCAAGGTGATGCATGGTTGTTGTTGATCTTAGATTTATTTTTAGATATAGCTTTAGGTGAGATGAATATGGACTTCTAAGAGCCATGGACGCTTTTTTGCATCGCCCTCGGGCCTCCTAGGTTTACAATATTACATCATATGAAAATGGTTAAAGAAATTCTACCTCTAAGAGAGTGTGTGGAACCAAGATGGTAAAGAAAATTGGCCTTTTTTTTGGACGAAGAAAAGGAAAAGTACACACTTTGGGAACATATATTATTTCCACAAAATGAGAGGAGAAAGTGGATAGCCCACCTTCCCTCACCCTCGCCTCCCCAACAATTGGACTCCAAAAGAGGAAGAATTGAATCACACTCCCTCCCCCACCCCGAGAGAGAAGACAATACTGACCTCTAAATAATGAGAGGAGGCAAAGATCGATGTCCAATAATGCCATGCCAATCTTGAAGAAACCTTTGTTGAAGAGATGGTGGATAGATATAAGAGATGAAGTGGTGCTACAAAAACCTACTTCACAGTAGCCAAGAACAAGTGGTGGAGAGTGTAGTAGGCCCCTTTAGCTTCCTAATGATCACAAGTAATCACTTATGTGCTTCGGAACATGATCCTCTAATCAATGGATCAAAACAGATGAGTAGGAAATTGATCCAAGATCATATACTTGCTATTTTACTCTCTGCACATGTTCAGTAGAATGAACAATGCCCTCAACCTGCTAGCAATTAGCCAAATTCCTTTTTGTTGTATCTAATTAACTTAGATAGATAGCAATCATGAGTTATTTCAATAAAAAAGATGGACTATACACTGAGAATAATGCTTAGCAAGTTAGTACAATTGCCCCGCATTTTTGGGGTACTTCACGCTACAGACTAGAGCGTAAAGATATGAAAATATCTCACTATTGAGAAAACAAATAAGAATGAGACTCTGTATGACATAGACATTATGGTGATTCTATAGCACTTTAAATCACATCAAATGATCAACCATGCACTAAGAAAAAACTCTAAGAAATTCATTGTTTTGAGATGGTCATAGCAGAGAAGCGAGGTAGAGATATGATCAATGTGTATGTATTAAATCACATAGTAATACAATGTCATTGGCAATGTTCAATTGCACAATGTGAGGGTCATGAAGTGGCTATGAGATGAGCACACTAATGACTTAAGTCCCTCTCCAAATGATCTTGTAATCGGGATCTTCTAATCTGTTCACAATCACGAGTTTTTTAATCCTCTTTTATAATTGAAGTTGGAGCCAAGATTTGAATTCAAATTCAAATTCTTGCCTAAAAGTAAGTCCTAAACTATAGGATTTATTCTCTTATCAAGTAACTTGAGATTTGACTCCATCTAACTCCTCGTGCAATCAGTGCGTCTAACTTATGCACTTTTACATGGGTAAAAGTAATTGGATTTTACAAGGGAATGATCATATGTGACTATATGAAACACATGCTAATTATCCAAGTACGTAGGATTGGATTCTCTTGCACCAACAGCTTCCTCTCAAGCCTAACATGCTTGGTCTTCATTCGTCCTTTATTTCCTACAAACAAATCATCATCTTGAACCTGTTCATCGTAGTTCCATCCAAAGACTTTGTGAGTATATCTGCCCCATTGCAAATGCATTGATACATAGGACAATTGAATGTCCTTGCTAAGTAATGTCTCCCTTACATAATGATAGTGCACTTCAATGTGCTTAGTCCTTGCATGATATACATGATTAGCAGCCAAATGAAGTGAACTAGTGTTGTCTCCAAAAATCATTGGAGTATAAGAATGTAACCCCAAACCTGTGTAGAGTTGTTTGAGCCACATAGCCTCTTGTGTTGCATTTTCTAAGCCTCTTTATTCTACCTCTATAGATGACAATTCCACAGTTGGTTGCTTCTTTGATGACCATGATATTAGCTTTGAACCTGCAAAAGACAAGTATACTAAGGTGCTCCTCCTATCATCCTTGGAGCCAACCCAATCTGCATCAGAATACATCTTTATGTCCAAATCAAAAGTGAATGGGTAAAACAGCCCTTCATTTATGGTATCCTTTAGATATTTTAGGATCCTCTTGGCAGCTTCCAAGTGAGGTTTCATTCGTGTATGCATAAACTCGCTTAATGTACTTAGTCCATAACATATATCTACTCTTGTTAGGGTTGCATAATTGAGACTCCCAACAAGTTTTTGGTAACCTATAACATCTTCAAGAAGTTCTCCCTTATGAGAACTAAGTTTGTGATCGAGTTGCATGGGTGTACTTGCACATCTAGTGTTTTCCATCTTGAATTTTATCAACATATCATGAATCTACCTCTGAGTAATAAAGACACCAGAATCTGTGTATACAAGTTCTAATCCAAGAAATTATGTTAACAAACCAAGATCATTGATTTTAAACTCTTCCATCATTTGAGCTTTAACCTACTTGATTCCATTAGCATCATTCCTTGTGATGATAATGTCATCCACATAGACACATAAATAAATAACTTCATAGTTGGTCTTCTTTATGAACAAAGAAGAATCTGCTTTACTAACAACAAATCCTTGATCCTGCAAATATGTGACAAGCTTATGGTTCCAAGCTCTAGGAGCTTGCTTTAGACCATAGAGTGCCTTCCTTAGCTTGCATACATAACCTAGTTTGTCCTTATCTTCATACCCTAGAGTTTGAGCCATGTACATTTCTTTTGAGATCCATCCATTTAGGAGTGCATTCTTAACATCTAATTGATATAGGTTCCAATTCTTAGAAGCATCAACACTTACCAAAACCCTAATTGTTGGCATCTTAGCCACAGGTGAAAATGTTTCTTCATAATCCACTCCATGGGTTTGAGCAAACCCATTTGCCACTAGCCTTGCTTTGTACCTGTTTATAGAACCATTTGAATTCTTTTTTATTTTATATATCCACCTGCATCCTATTACATTCATGATTGGCTTCTTGGGAATCGAATCCCAAGTATTGTTTTCCTGAAGTGCTTCAACTTCTTCTTGCATGGCTTCTCTCCCTTCTTTCTTCTCATTAGCTTCTTCAAATGAAGAAGGTTCTTCTCCCATAGATTCTTTAATGATGTACAGAATGCTTGGTGATTAATGATGTGTCATAGCCATGCCTTATGGGTTTTTGACTCTCCCTTTGAGATCTTGTGAGTGCTTGATTAGAAGATTCTGGAATGTCTTCCAATTGCTTGAACTTGGTCTTGCCCTTTGACTTCCAAGCCTTGAAGTCAATCTGTTCTCCATCCTTTGAGTTGACATGTTCTAGTATTTGTTGATCTTCTTGAGTGAGAGTTGGAAAATCACCTTCCAAGTCATAAGGTAACTTGATCTTCCTGCAATCATCTTCAAACCATGAACTATTTTCATCAAACACCACATCCCTACTAACTGTAAAACCTTTTTTAGTGGGATTTTATAACCTATATTCCTTCTAGTTTTGGTCATAGCCAATGAATATGCACTTTTCAACTTTTGGATCAAGATTCCCTCTAATCTATGAGGGAACATGTGCATAAGCAATGCACCTAAAGATTTTACAATGGTCCAATGAGGGTCTCTTGCCATTCCATGCCTCATATGGTGTCATCCCATCCAAGGATTTGGAAGGACTCCTATTAATCAAGTATGTGGCTGTGGAAACAGCCTCTACCCATAGGTAATTTGGTAGTTTCCTTTCATTCAACATTGATCTTGCAGCCTCTAGTATCAGTCTATTACTCCTCTCTGCCACTCGATTTAATTCAAGAGTGTATCTTGTTGTGACCTCTCTCTTTATACCTCTGTCCTGTAAGAATGAGTCAAATTCATGTGAGAAGTACTCACCACCTCCATCATATCTGATCCTCTTCAAGCTTCTACCTATTTGGTTCTCAACCAATGCCAAATACTTTTTGAAACAAGTAAATACTTCATCTTTATGTTTCATAAAGTAAAGAATAGTACGTCTATTGTCATCATATATAAATGAAACATAGTATCTTGAACGTGAGATTGATGGCTCTCTGCTAGGACCCCACACATCAGTGTGCACAAGCCCCAAGTAGTCTTCATACATGTACCCTTCTCTATGGAATGGTTTCCTATGAGCTTTGCCAAATTGGCATGGTCCACATTTGTAAATCATGTGTTGCTTGGACACATTTGGAATGCCAAGCACACTCTAATCCTTGCATATTTGCTTTAGTGTTCTTTCACCTATATGACCTAGCCTTTTATGCCCTATCTCTAGTTCAAATAGAGTTTGATCCTTGTAATTGAAGAGTGCAATATTTCTGGTATCTTCAACTTCAAATGTAAAGAGTCTACGAGATTTCTCACCTTTTGCAATCCTCTTGAAGTCTTGTTGAGGGTCTTCCACATATGCTCCATGCCTTGTGAATCTGACCTGTACGCCTTTCTCAACAATCTCCCAACACTGATTAGGTTTTTTGTTATGGTTGGCACATATAAAACCTTACTTAAGAGGTTCACGTTACCATTAGAAGCCTTGACATTTACAATTTTCTTTACAGAGTGTCTAGTGTCATCACCAGTCTACACTTCATGCTTCCCTTTAGGTTCTTCAAGATTAAGTAACAATGCTACATTTCCAGCCACATGATTGGAACAACCAGAATCAATATAGAAAATGTTTTCATCATCTTTACCTTGGTTGGATGTCATGTTCATGATCATTAATGAATCCTTTTGGTCTTCTTTGTAGTTTTTATAATCTCTTCTACCTCTAAAGCCTCCTTGGTAGTTATTGTTGTAGCCTTGATTGTAGTTGTGATGGTAATTACTTCCTCCATTGTTCAACCTACCTCTAGATTGTCCCTAACTTCCTCTATGGAAGCCTCTTCCCGTCTGATTCCTTGTGTTCTTGAAGCATTCTTCTCTGATGTGATTGGTTAGGCCACATATATTTCAAGGTAAAGTGTTGTAGGATCTTCCCTTGCCTTGCTTTCCTCCTCTTCCCCTTCCTCTACCTGTGAAGTTCACTTGAGAGGTACTAGCCTCTTCTTCATTCTTTTTGCCTTTACCTTTATCCTTACTTTTATTTCTATATGTATAAAGGGTAGAAGATTAATTACCTCTCGAGTTGTTCCCATCCTTGTTGAGCTTTGTCTCATGTATGAAGAGTTGTCCCATTACAGTGTTGAGGTCAGGAATCTGTATATCCATATAAAGGTCCATTATTGTGGTGAAGAACTCCCACTTATCATCAACTTTGATGCCATTTATGATCTACCTTACTATATGTTCTGCTTTTATCTCTTCTCCAATGCTTGCAAGCTGGTTAGCCACATCCTTCATCTTGCTAACATAGTCAGCTACACTTTTCTTTGGTTATTTTTTTTAAGGTTCTGAACTCCATCCATAGATGTTTCTTCCTAGCCCTTGAGGTAATAATAAATCAAATATTGATTTAAGTAGACAAGACCTAGCAAGAGCATCCTTTGCACACCATGTAGTCAGCCTTTCTTGTTCTTCCCTTGTAGGTTGGTGTTTGCTTCTGAATGCTGGCATTTCTTCATCTCCTAAGATATGTCCATATAAGCTTCTTCCTTGAAGGTAGGCTTGCATCCTTAATGACCATGCTAGATAGTTTTCTCTGTCCAATTTCTCAATGAATGATGGAAATCCATCTCCCATCTTGCTTGTTGTTGCTCTGATAGAACTGTTGGAGAGATGGTGGATATATATAAGAGATGAAGTGGTGGAGAGAATAGTAGGCCCCTTTAGCTTCCTAATGATCATAAATAATCAATTATGTGCTTTGGAACATGATCCGCTAATCAATGGATCAAAACAGATGAGTAGGAAATTGATCCAAGATCATAGACTTGCTATTTTGGTCTTTGCACATGTTCAGTAGAATGAGCAATGCTCTCAACCTACTAGCACTTGGCCAAATTCTGTTTGGTGGTATCTAATTAACTTAGATAGCTACCAATCATGAGTTATTTCAATAAAAGAGGACTATACACTAAGAATGATGCTTAACAAGTTAGTAGAGTTGTCTGATATTTTTGGGGTGCTTTAGGCCACAGACCAGAGAGTAAAGATATGGAAATATCTCACTATTGAGAGAAAAATAACAATAAGACTTTGTAGCTATGAAGTAGACAGTATGATGATTCTATAGCATGTTAAATCACATCAAATGATCACCCATGCACTGAGAACTAGCTCTAAGAAATTCATTGTTTTGAGATGGTCATAGCAGAGAAGTGAGGTAGAGATATGATCAATGTGTATGTATTAAATCACATAGTAATACAATGTTATTGGCAATGTTCAATTGCATAATGTGAGGGTAGTGAAGTGGCTATGAGATGAGTACACTAATCACTTAAGTCCCTCTCAAAATGATCTCATAATCGGGCTCTTCTAATCTGTTCATAACCGCGAGTTTTTTATCCTCTTTTATAATTGAAGTTGGAGCCAAGCTTTGAATTCAATTTGAATTCTCACCTAAAAGTAAGTCATAAACTATAGGATCTATTCTCTCATCAAGTAAATCAAGATTTGATTCCATCTAACTTCTCATTGAATTAGTGCATCTAACTTATGCACTTTTACAAGGTAATTAACTTTTATAAGAGAATGATCATATGTGACTATATGAAACACATGCTAATTATCCAAGTATGTAGGCTTGGATTCTCTTGCACCAAAAACCTTGAAAAGAGCTAAGAAGGAAAGGTATGCCATCTCAAGTGGCCAAATACATGGAGAACCATTCTAAGAATCGAGGAACCCTATGAGCATGTACTAGAAATTGGACTTGGAAGTGGAAGAGGACACAATAACCAAGACCAAAATCAACAACAGAAACATGCAGGAGGAAGAGGATAGTTTCGAGGCAGGGGGAGCCAAAGAGGTCGTAGAAATTTTCAAAGAAATGACTCAGTAATGAAAATAAAGGATGTTGGAATTGTGGTAAACCTGGACATTTTGAACGTGATTGCAGGTTGAAGAATCAAAATAATAGAAGGCAGCAGAATGACTATGCATCCGCAAGTGCAGATGATTTTGAGAAGTTGTTCATGGTTCAACATCACATGATGAATACAATGTCTGCTAGTGTTTCAAAATCGAATGATAATGTCTGGTATGTTGACTCAGGTGCTTCAAATCACATGACCAGTCATGTAGAATGGTTTAGTACTTTGCAAAAATTGCCAGTTCCTGGATATGTTGTAATAGGTGATGACACATCACATCCTATTGAGCATACATGAAACATAGAACTATCTATGGAGGATGGAAAGGTAAAACATCTTGTTGATGTGCTGCATGTTCCAAATATAACAAAGAATTTGGTTTCTGTTGGACAAATGGTTGAATAGGGATTACAAGTTAGGTTCAATGCTAATGGATTATACGTAGAAGAGTACAAGCAAGATGGATAATTGGTTGCCAAAGGAAACAAAGTGGGTACTTCACCTTTAATGTGAAGATTCCTCAAATGAATGCAGCCATGTTTGCAAAAGGTGCAAGAGTTATTGCATATATAGAGATGTGGCACAAAGAGATTGGACATGCAAACTTGCAAAGGCTAAAATTGATGCAGTCAAAGGAGATTGTCCATGGACTACCAAATTTCAAAGTTGCAGAAATGCAAAAGGTATGTGTAGCATGTCAATTTGGGAAACAGTCAAGAGCATCATTTCCACATGACAAACATTTTAGTGAGAACATACTAGAAATAGTACATACAGATGTTTGGGGTCCAGCAAAGACCACATCTATGGGCGGTCGCAATTTTATGTTACTTTCATTGATGACCATACACGCAAACTATGGGTATATTTCATGAAAGAGAAGAGTGAGGTGTTCATTCACTTCTATAATTTTAAAGCTATGGTGGAAAAGAAGACATGGAAGTACATTTAGACATTAAGATCTGATGGAGGAGGTTATGTCAAATGAAATCAATAGTTTTCTAAAAAATCATGGAATTCGACGTCAGTTTTCATGCATGTACACACCACATTAGAATGGCATTGTTGAACGCAAAAATAGACATATTGTAGAAATAGCAAGAGCCTTGATGGTTGAGAAGAATATGCCTCATTGTTATTGGGCAGAAGCTGTGCATATTGTTGTATACATCATGAACAGGACTCCGACTACTGCTGTACATCAAGTTACACCTGAAGAGAAGTTTATGGGTAAAAAGCCAAACTTATCACATCTGAAAGTTTTTTGCTACATTGCATATGTATACGTTCTAGATAAATTGATGATGAAGCTTGATCCAAAAGCAAAAAAGTGTGTCTTCATGGGATACTCCCTTGAGCAAAAGGGATATAAATGTTATAACCCACTCACACGACAGGTAAAGGTGAGCAGAGATGTGGTATTTGATGAAATGTCAAGCTTTTATGCAGATGCCAAAGAAGGACTAAATCTTGAACCAAATGACAAAGAAAATGCTGAAAAATCACGTGCAAAATCTGAAGTTTTGAGTGGACCGGATGCATCACCAAGCAATAGTTCCAACTCAAATCCATGGAGTGGAAGATTGCATGGAAATTTCAGTCCAACAAGTTCATCAAATACATCCAAGAAAGGTAAAGAAAAGCTTTCTCCTAGTCATAAAACATGTGCAGGTTTTGAAGATGTTGATGGAGATTCAAGCGTTTCATAAAAGAGTCTTGATGAGGAACTTGGATTGCCCTCTGTGAAGACTCGATGAGTAAGAACGGCGGTAATACAAGATGCTAAACCCTCTTGTTTTGAAGATGCAATTGGAAATGAAGATTGGGAAAAATCTATGGATGAGGAGATGGTTGTACTTTATGGGAATGATACATGGAAGCTGGTTCCATTGCCGCAAAGAAAGAAACCCATAGGCTGCAAATGGGTTTACAAGGTAAAGCATAATGCTAATGGTAGCATAAGCAGGTATAAGGCACGATTGGTAGCTAAAGGATATGCACAGACATATGGCATTGATTATGAGGAAACATTCAGCCCTGTAGCTAAAATGTCTACTGTCAGAACACTTTTTGCATTAGCTACAACAAAAGGATGGACTTTGCATCAGATGGATGTGAAGAATGCTTTCCTACATGGTGAGTTACAGGAAGAAGTATACATGGACCAGCCATAAGGATATGAAGATTCAAAGCATCCAGAATATGTTTGCAGGTTGCAAAAGGCTTTGTATGGGTTGAAGGAAGCTCCTCGTGCATGGCATGCAAGGATTGCCGATTATTTAACCAGCATTGGGTTTTCTATGTGTGATGTAGATCATTCACTATATGCAAGAAAGGCTGATGATGGCATCATGATTGTGGCTATTTATGTTGATGACCTGATTGTAGGTGGTGATAATGAAGAAAGCATCAAAGAGGTAAAGCAACTTCTTATGTAGGAATTCAACATGAAAGATCTTGGTGTGCTACGCTATTTCTTAGGCATTGAGTTTATTCATACAGAAACAGGTATATTGATATCACAAAGGCAATATGCCTTGAACATGCTGCAAAAGTATGGTATGGCTGATTGTAAGCCAATTTCTATGCCATTAGATCAGAATTTGAAGTTAGATCCTACGTCAAGCAAAGCATTGGAAAATGCTACTATGTACAAGAAAATTGTGGGAAGCTTGATATATCTCACAATTACGAGGCATGATCTTCGCTACACTGTTGGACTTTAAAGTGAGTTTATGTAGGTTCCTAGGAAGCCACATTTGGATGCTTTGAGGCGCACTCTACGTTATGTGAGTGCTACTTTGGAGTATGCCTTGTTTTATGAAGCTGGTGTAGATTTGCAGGTTCATGGATACACTGATGCAGATTGGGCTGGTAGTACTCTAGACAAAAGATCTACTAGTGGCTTTCTATTCTCACTTGGAGGTGCAGCTATTACATGGAGCAGCAAGAAGCAACCCATTGTTGCTTTGTCAAGTATAGAGGCTGAGTATAGAGGTGCTACAATGGCAGCATGTGAGGCATCATGGTTGGAGATGCTACTTGCAGATTTAGGTGTGGAAGTGCAAAAGCCTATCACTATTCATTGTGATAATCTTAGCAGCATACAGTTAGCACGAAATCCTGTTTTCCATGCTAGAACAAAGCATATCGAGGTACATTATCAGTTCATCAGAGAGAAGGTATTAGTAGGTGATATTCTTGTTTATATGAGAACAGATGAGCAGTTTGCTGATATTTTCACCAAAGCACTTGGAGCAGAGAAGCTGAAGAAGTTTCAAAAGATGCTTGGATTAGAGGACATAACATTGAGCTTGAGGGGGAGTGTTGAGATATCAAGCTCAACATGTGATGATCCAGGATGACACGTATCACTTTTTCATTTCTCTGACATGTATAGTTGTCACGCTGGTATATGTCAGGGACACTTCATTGAGCTTTATTAGATTTATCTACTGAGAGTGATGGCACATTTGTTTCTTGCCGGCTCACCCATTCACGGACATTAAATTTTTCCTTATGTAACATGCTTTATATATTGCAGTAGTTGTATTCTTGCTTTTAGGTCATTCTTGTACATTCCTTTTATGTAATAGAAGAAGAAGAAGAAGATCATTCTTCCTTGCCTCAATCTATGTGTGTGCTTCTCCTTGAGAGTGAGAGTGTGTGTGTGAGCTCTCTTCCTTATCTCCTTCCTCGTGACATGTATGAACCATGTGGCCAAATGCCATGTCTCAAAAATAGTGGCAAACAGTCGTGACTCACTCATGTGTCCCATGATGTAATGATTCCCATGTATGTAACTGCTATATTGAATCATTAATACATAATGAAGTTGTTGCATGCATCTCTGCGTTATCGGCGGGCCTGTGTAGGACCCTTCTTTTCTGCATCCATGAACCACAAAGATATAGGGACTCTACTCTTAAGCTTTGGTGCTACGACTCGAGTAATGGGCATGCATTTATGAAACAATTTGCCTTGTTGATGCAGGTGGATATATCCAACATATCCAAAAGTGTTAGACCACAACGTATTTTGCCAGACCCCCTTAGTGAGGCAAATTTCTTGTCTATCTTCAAGGTAACTTGACTCAAGGGAAAGATGAAAGTTAAATATTTCAGGCAAGAGTCCTATGATGCAGTGATGGTGTTACATCAGAAAGTCTACTAGGACGTACCAACAAACTACGGATTGTCTATACAATTTGCTAGAGTCTTTGCATTTGAAAACTGTACCACTACTCAAACATCAAAAAATCCAGCTATGTACCAAGTGGCATGGGCTGTAGCTGTAGAAGCTTCTATTGAAAGATGCAGGAAGATGGGTACATTGTAGTCAAAGATGCAAAGGTTTTACAGTTTTTTGAACGATGATGCTTCACCACTTTTAGAGCCGCTGGATGCAAACTTGTAGGAAGAGAAAGAAGATGTTGAGTTATATGCTCGACAAGGCATGGTAGTTTCTGCCATAAGGCGAGTAGAGGGTACTAAGGTTATACGTACTTTAGAATTGTTAATTGATAGTGAATAGAATAAGTTGGATAGGGTCAAGCTTGATTTGGATCAAGCCAACCTATCAAAGGCTACTGAATCTAAGGATACTACAACATTCATTGAGTTGAGAAAAAAGTTACAAGTATCCATAGATGAATTGAAATGTGATGTGGGAAAGCCTCCTAAGAGGAGGATTCAGTTGGAGACGCAAATTCAGATATATACTATTAATCTGGAGCTGTTAGGGGTTGAGCCAGATGAGAATGACAAGGTGCCTGAACTAGAGGTAATATTTAGCTTTATTGACATTGGTTGGAACAACAAATCGACATCTATCCTTTGTAAAGAACATGTTAAGCATGATGGATTCAAATCAATTGTCACCATTATTGTCATTGCCTCCCCCAAAGTTACCATCAGCCCTCGTACTCAATGTTTCATCCATGTGCATAGCATGTGGTTTGAATATTGAGGAGAGGGTGAGTTTTATAGTGCACCTTATGCCATGCAACCATGCATATCACTATATTTGTTTTGCAGCACATTGTCATGTGTTAGTCAACTGTTTAGGACTTGAATGTGGTGTTGAAACACCAGAATATGTGCGGCAAAAAATCTCTGGATTCTTTGATGGTGGATTCAACTTTCACAGAGGTAAGCTTGTCGTGTTGATTAATATTAATAGTATTACTTTTTATCCATGGTTGTGGCTTCTTGGTTAGTTGTTTGTAACTAGATATTACTAATTAGGTTGCTACTTTTACCTATTACTAAGTAGTTGGTTCTTAGTTACTTGTTGCTAAGTATCTATTACTAATTAGATTATTACTAGTTATTGAGTTGCTGATTCTCGATAACTTGTTAGTATCTATTACTAATTATCTTGTTAACAATTAGCTATTACCAAGTAGTTGGTTCCTGGTTAGCCATTAGTAATTAGCTATTACTATTTAGATTGTTACCAATTAGTTATTACTAAGTTGCTAGTCCTTGGTTAGTTGTTTGTAATTAGCTATCAATAATCAGCTTGTTACTAGTTAGCTATTACAAAGTAGTTGGTTCTTAGTTAGTTGTTAATAATCAGCTATTACTACTAAGCTAGTTACTAATTAGCTATTACTAGTTAGCTATTAATAAGTATATGGTTATGGTTAGTTGTTTGTAACTAATTAGCGTGTTACTAGTTAGCTATTACTAAGTTGCTAACTCTGTTTTTTGTTAGTAATTAGCTATTAATAATTAAATTGTTACCAATTAGCTATTACTAAGTAGCTAGTCAGTAGTAAGCTGTTAGAAATAGGTATTAATATATTAGTTTGTTACCAATTAGCTATTAATAATTGGCTATTACTAAGTAGCTATTACTAAGTAACTATTACTAAGTAGCTATTACTAAGTAGCTATTACTAAGTAGCTAATTCGTCATAGCTATTACTAATTAGCTATTACCAAGTAGCTGGTTCTTAGTTAGCTTATTAATAAGTTATTATTAATTAGCTTGTTACTAATCATGTATTATTAATTAGCTATTACGAATTAATATTTAGTTTGTTAGCAATCAACTATTACTAAGTTGCTATTACTTATGAGCTATTATGAATTAGCTATTACTAATTAGCTATTATTGATTAGCTATTACTGATTAGCTTGTTACTAATTAGCTATTACTGATTAGCTATTACTGATTAGCTATTACTGATTATCTATTACTGATTATCTATTACTGATTAGCTATTACTGATTAGCTATTTCGAATTAGTTATTATAAATGAGCTATTACAAATTAGCTATTACGAATTAGCTATTAATAATTAGCTATTACTAACTAGCTATTACTAATTAGGTATTATTAATTTGCTATTACAAATTAGCCATTACTAATTATCTTGTTACTACGTAGCTATTACGAAGTAACTAGTTCTTGGTTAGTTGTTCGTAACTAGCTATTACTAATTAGCTTGTTACTAATTAGCTATTACTAAGTAGCTTATTGTTTGATAGTTGTTAGTAGTTAGCTATTACTTATTAGCTTGTTACTAATTTGTGATTATTAATTATCTATTATAGATTAGCTATTATTGATGAGTTATTATTGATTAGCTATTATTGATTAGCTATTATTGATTAGCTATTATCAATTAGCTATTACTAATTAGCTATTATTGATTAGCTATTATTGATTAGCTATTATTGATTAGCTATTATTGATTAGCTATTACGAATTAGCTATTATGAATAAGCTATTACAAACTAGCTATTAATAAGTAACTATTACTAATTAGCTATTATTGATTAGCTATTATTGATCATCTATTAATAAGTAGTATTACTAATTAGCTATTATTGATAAGCTATTAATGATTCTAAGCTATTATGAATTAGTTATTACAAATTAGCTATTACTAATTAGCTATGGTGAATTAGCTATTATGAATTAGCTATTACTAATTAGCTATTACTAACTAGCTATTACTAATTAGTTATTACTAATTAGCTATTATTAATTCGCTATTATGCATTAGCCATTACTAATTAGCTTGTTACTAAGTAGCTATTACGAAGTAACTAGTTCTTGGTTAGTTATTCATAATTAGCTAATACTAATTAACTTGTTACTAATTACCTATTACTAAGTAGCTAATTGTTCGATAGTTGTTAGTAGTTAGCTATTACTAATTAGTTTGTCACTAATTCATGATTACTAAGGATCTAGTTTTTCGTTAGCTGTTTGCAATAAGTCATCCATCAACTATCTCTTTCTTACTCTTTAACCCACTAGTAAGAATGTGGAGTACGGGCCTGACAATACATTGATAATTGATACTATTGTTTACAGATTATTTTACAACATTAGAAGATGTTGTCTAACATTACCAAAGATGACAATCAATGAAAGACTTAACTATATGTCAGGAACTCTTTGTGATCAACTTTGGAAATGCTTAATTCCCCCAAATTGTATTGAGTATGCAGATATTATTTCCAAATTAATTCCTCTTGATGAAGAGATTTTGATTATATATCATGGAGTACATCGAGATCATAATCGAGATTACAGAAATAATCGAGATTACAGACAAAAATACTGAGTAATGCCAACTCTAGGGTGGCTATGAATTTCTGTTTCTGAACCCTTCAATCTTTATAGATCTATCACACAAGGTTGTCCCTTTGCTCCTCTTGTGTTTGCTATTTCTAGTGATGCTCTGGGATGGTTAGTCAAAGATAAAATTGAACAAGGAATTATTAGAGGTATTTCTATGCTTGGATGAAAGTTAAAGAGGGTTATACCTTAAATCCAGTGCTTGCTTCTAATCTCTGGCTTTTGTCATAAGACTCATTATGGACTGGATGCGTGGATGCTAAAGAAGCTTCTCCTTTGCCAGTTAAGATGAATAAGTGCAGGAAAAAAGGCTTTAACTCATGGAATAGCCTTATGTCTGGGCAGGATATTGTGGATCCTTTCTTCATTTATGACATTGCTAATTTATCTCCTCGTTGTAAATAGGTGCTTATGGATCATAGGGAGCTGCTCCTGAAAGCCACGGAGAAGTGCAACCACTACAAATATCATGGAGAGCACACATGGAGAGCACAAATATTATGGAACATTTGGGTTGGAAGAAATAAAAGATGCTTTGGAGATGGTAGTAGGAATCAAATTTACAACTATTGGAAAGAAATGAAGTTTGCTGGATAGGCCTACCTTTCTAGTATCTCTGATGCTCCTATGCATCAAGCCATGTATTCAAAAATCATATGTAATGTTAGATACCAATAGTGGAGAGTCACTCTCTCTAAGATGTATTGTCCTAAGAGGGTCTGCCCCCTGCACAGTTGTACAATATGTCCTAAATTTAATTTAATCTCTATTTTCTCTTAAAAAAACCTTTAATTCTATGGGTGGATTCAAACTATTCCGATGGTACATAAATGACATTTCCTTCCAAAATCATGCTTCCACCCTATGTACCTAAGATCCAACCTAGGGACTTGCGGAGAAAGAGACTATACCTCAATCCCCTTCAAGTGCATATAATGGGGATTCACACTTTATTTATCAATCCAAGGAGTACCAAAACCTAGCCGAGTGTATGAAGACATGCATTCAAGTAATGATCAATGCAAATGGGCTTCACAAAGAGTGCAAACAAGGCAAAGAATAATCCAAACAAGCTTCAACTGTCAGTCATGGTGTCACGATACTTGGAGCAGCAGCCAACAGTAAATTGAGCTTTTCTCTCAGTTCCGAACTCTGAATATAGAAAATACCATATGCGTTTCGAAGCTCTCGAGAAGACACATCCAATGGTGGTATTGTCACTCAATTCTGACACTTTTGCTTCAAGTTATGAGAAAAATACTGAGTCGCGAGAATGACCTTCCTACACTTCAACACTTCCTACACTTCACACACACCTTAACCACAGAAAACAAACACTTTCATGGATAGACAACACTTCCTAACACTCTTCTCAAGCAACACACATGCATACAAGCTCACAAAGAAGAAGATACAGAGAGGAGAAGACACAAATTCGAAAATATGTGCTCTTGATTCTCACAATGGCAACAAGTCTCTACAAAGAGTCACAAATTGACTTATATACATGTGCCCTAAAAATGGTCCTTTCACACAAGAGATCGGCACTTTATTCACTAAAAGGCTAACTTCCTACTAATTTACATGTGTAAGCTACTAATTTTCTGTGGGGATGCATCTAGAGGACTCCTCTAGTGCTTTTACATCGGGAATTATATTACAAAATGATTATGATACAAGAATAAGATGTCCGAATCGGAAAAATTTTGGGGCCCATCTTTTTCTCTGCCTTGTGGTCTTCTTAACTCTGCAACACTCTCCCCCTCTTTGTCTCTGTCGTCCCTTGATAGGCTTTGCTTTTTGTCTGCACCTTGTCTCAGGCTCTTTCGTATGTAGGGTTGGCTGTGTTAAGTCGGGCTGCCACGCACGCCACCAGTGGCTAAGAATGTGCTGTTCTTAGTTACCCTCTTCAACTTTTCAGCCTCTACCTCTTTCTAACTTTTGGTCTTTTGATTTGTCTTTGTCTTCACATATCTGACCTGTTGTATTGCTTTGAGCCTGTTTACTTTGTTGACAACGCACGCTATCAACGGGAGGATTATTACCTGCCAAGTATCTTCTTACAGTTCATGGATACTTCCTGGCCTTGGTTCCTCCTTCCGCCTACGTGCTTTTCCTTGATATGTGCCCCAACGGGGCTCTGTGCAGAGATGGGTGTTGCACCCCTACGGGGCTTCTTGCACAGATGTATCTTCAAATATGATCTTTTAGTGAAGCTTCTTTCTTTGTCTTCTTCTTTTCTTCCTTTTGCTGGATTCTCCCTCAACACTGGCCCCCTCCTGAACTCTGTCATCCCCGACAGGCTTTGGAAGTCGACGGGAGTATGTTCTGTATACTTTTTGCTCTGTTTCATTAAGTAGATTAGCTTCACGAATCATAAGTTGCTTCCACTATTTTGCTTTCACACCATCATGTGGCAGCTGTCTGTGATCAGCGAAGAAGCTTAGCTCATATGCCACTAATCGGGCATTCAAGTTGGATGACATCTTTAAAAAGATTTCTGAATCAATTTCAAAAAACCCTGTAAAAAACACTTTTTCGAAGGTTTGCATATATGTACTCGGTAAAAACATAAGCCCAGAATAATATGTCATTATTGTGGGTCGGCTAGGCATAACAGATAAATAAAAAACGAGAATATCTTTTCCTTGATTAATGCCAATGAAGTTCAAAAATGTATATGCCGCGTGTTTGAAGACCTTTAATATTGTAAGTATCATATTGAGTATTTTATTGGTCATCTTGATAGTTAAATCGAGTACTGTTGCATAACTCTGCAACCAAAATTCAATGGTTTTTACCATGTAGTCTTCCGTTGGTAGATAATTATGAGGTGCAGTTGGGAGTAGTGGATAATTCAGCCACTCTTTATTGATAGAACCACTCTGTTGCATGCCCACAAATTCTATGGCTTCTCGGCGACGTGGTGTTGGACAAAAAGAAGGATTTACCTGTAATGAGTATGGGGCTGCTCGCCAGTGCACCCGTAATGTAGGATGTTTCTCCAAAAATTTTCTCCTCCAAACAGGCTGTGCTGCTTCAAATTCCTCTTGAGTATAGTTGAATGTGTCATTGTTGAACTGCAGCTGTTCGTCTGGATTTTTCTGTGTGATCTTCTTTATGTATTGCCTTGTTTTCTCTTTCAATAGTCCATACGGAATGTTGAAAGGCTTCATGATCGTCTCCAAGTCTTTACCTTTAATCCTTGCTTCTTTCATGACTTTGATGACTTCATTTTCAAAATTTTCTGTCAGCCAGGACACCAATAGTGCATGTTCCTTCTGAACTATTTCTGTAGTGTATGGCATTGGATGATCATCATGTGTCTCCGCCATCTGCTCTTTCATTGGAGAATTATAAATTGGGGGAGATAGAGGACGTACCTCTACCTCGTTAGTAGGATTTTCTTTTGTCGGCTCTAGTGGTGTCCCGATTGATGCTTTCTCGTTTGCTTTGGTCTCCGTATCCTTGCATAGCTCCTCTGAGTGCTTCTTTTGCTGCAAGAAGTTCATTACCAATTTCTGCTGCATGATCCATATTTTCACTGTAACTCACTGCAAGTTTTCCATTGGCGATGTTTAACTGTTTCGTGAGTTCCTTAGTTTCATTCATGTATTTGTGTTCCCATTCTTCATTGGTGTTCAGTCTTCTCTTTAATTCCTTGCATAGCTCCTCTGAGTGCTTCTTTTGCTGCAAGAAGTTCATTACCAATTTCTGCTTCATGATCCATATTTTCACTGTAACTCACTGCAAGTTTTCCATTGGCGATGTTTAACTGTTTCGTGAGTTCCTTAGTTTCATTCATGTATTTGTGTTCCCATTCTTCTCGTAAGGTTTGCTCTTGTTTCAGCAGATCTGCATATTTCTCAATCTGCTCTCTTAACTCTTTCTGTTCAATAGCTGTAGTCTCTTGTTTTTCGATAGGCTGGTCATATAGTAATGCCTTCATCAGTTCTTTATTGCGGGTGCGTAAGCTATCATTTTCCTCCATATACACCTTAAGTTGTGTTTCGAGCAAGTTGCTTCGAGCTTTCATTCTCTCTTTGTCGGCTTCACTAGCTTCATGTTGTCTTTGTAAATTTGTCAATTGTGCTTGGAGTTGATGATGTTGCTGCATCAATGTATTACATTGTTCTTTGACTGCTTTGATCTCCGTATCCTTGGCTGAAATTTCCTGTTGGGCCTAAAAGAGTTGTGCGGATAATTGATTACTCATGGTTTGAAATTGACTCTTTTCCCTCATGGCCTTGTCGTAATCAGCATCTGTTTCCATCATTTGTTGTTGTGTATCCATGGATGTTTGTATCATCTGCTTAACTACTGGTTTTAAGTGAGTAACATCAACGTTTAACCAGGTGGTAGGGATGCTAGGTTCTGCTCCTATTGTCACATCTTTCCCTTGTGCCACGTGTAACGTAGTATCATGGGGCTGCCTAATATGAAGTTGGATCATTGGCTCATCCTCCATGTGGTCAATCTTGCCTTGAGGTGTATCATCAGGCACTTCAATCATAATAGGTTCCTTATTTGGTTGTAGGCCTGAGTCCTGGTTCATTGGAGTTTGTATTTCCTCTTTGATAGGTGGCACTACATCTTTATTAGTCATTGGAACTTCCTTGATGCTTATCTTTGACTTATTATTCAATTGAATTACGTGCACTGGTTCAGTGGATTCTTCCAAGCTCTTTGCGTTTGCCTGTTCGTTGTCAGGTGTGACTTCGACTTGATTGATCTCTGTCCAATCCTCATTGTGTGTTTTTGTTTGTATGTCAGTATCCAGGGTGTCCTTTTTAGGGCTTGATCCCTCATTAGAGCTTGATTCCTCCAACCCTATTTCTTTGTATCTAGAAGGTACTTTCTAAGTATGTTCTTTATCCTTCTGTTTCTTTTCCTGGCTTGCCTGTCTGTAATGGTGACCTTGAATATTCAAATTTACTTGCCCTTGCATGTACATATGTGTCTCTTCTAGAGCTGCCAAGAGGTCTCTTTTCGTAATTGGTTGTTGTGTCATTGGAATCTTTGGCAATATATGTGTTCTTTTTGATTGTGGTGTCCCTTGAGCTTCTTCCTCTCTTAGGTGTTTAGTTCCTCTCATAGGTGTCTTTGAGCTGGTTCCTACTTCTTCAACATCGATGACTGTTTTCTTTTTCTTTGGAACAGTTGCTGACTTTACGTATTTGGCCATCTCAGTTGAGGTTGGCATCAAGCATAAGCAATCCTTCATTTCAAGAGCCTCATAAATGAGTAAGGTCAATGCCAAACTTCCATTCAAGAACTTTTTCTGACTCCACTTTTTCTTCGCTTCAAATAGGCGTTCTTGAACATATGGAGTCATGTTGACTTGATTTCCTACTTGCCTCATAGCATGTGAGAGTAGCTGCACAACAATCTTTTGAGGTGCTGTGTATCTATGCATACTTGGAAAGAAAAAATGCTGCTGAACTAAGCGAACAGAGGCTTCAATATCCGTTCTATTGATTTCCAAAAATGTTCTCTTTTTCGGATCATGACATTCATCTTTCACATTCGTGAGTCCCTCTTGATTCCATCCGAAAGCTCTGTTAATTAGCTCATGAGTGAATTGAATGGTTTTCCATGCACCCACTTTATCAAGTACTCTTGCCTCTGGGATTGAGATCTTATTCGATGCCGACTAGAGTGTATTCATCACTTGTGTACATCTCTGAAAATCTGGCATATATATTGGAAGTCTTAAGAATGCATCAATTCCAGCTTGTGTCCAGACATCTGTCATACGCGGTAATCCTTGTATGATTGTCTTGAAATCCTGTGACGTGAGAGGGAAGTAGTGATCTCTCTCCATGATCTTGATGGTTGCCATGAAAAGAAACTCGGACACTGGTTGATCATCAAGAAACCAATGACCTCTTGCCTTAGTTATTGATTCCAAGGGAAGAAGCTGGACCTCTTCCTCTTGCGTAGCTTTGGAATTAGAAGATGCCATCTACACTCAATATGCAGTAGTAATTAGTGGCAAGATGGTATTAAAAATCATCCTTCATTTGTCTTTCATTAGATTGGCAATGCTCCGCGTGAATAGTGTCGTCCCTTCCCCGCGGGTGTGATAAAGTTAATACTTGGGATTTTTTTCATTCTTATTTACATTTTTTATGTTTTTGCCTGAAAGAAAAATAGAAAAGTTAGTTCATAGCTGAAGCAGTTATTAATTTTTGAGTGATTTCTTAGACTGTGTACATGTGCTCTCCTATTTCCCAAGAGGGAAATGTGCTTCACTATCCTGAAATAGAAGAAAATTGTGCCAAATGCTTGGCCTTGTAATTTGGCCCTATTATGCATACTTAGGGTTCTCGTAACTCCAAATGTGTGCAACTCGAATTATTTGGCAGATGTATACAACTTGTCCTGTCTTTCGGCATCCAAATCTGCTTTATTCTGTTGAGAGAAATCGTGTTCCCAACATTCCTCGTGAATGTAGTGCTTCTCATATGATACTTCTGCATTGTCTTCTTTTTGAAGCTTGGAATGATGGATGAATCGTATGTAGACTCCTGCTCTATCATGTAGCAATTTGTCTTATGTCTTTTTGCCTTTAGATCATACTGATTCTCCTTGTTCCTTGACTTGTCCTTTTTGGTGATTGTTCTTTGAGTACATGACTTGGGAATCCATATTTGTGTTCGGGCCGGCTGAGCAGCTATCACCTTCTTCGGAATCCATACTCTAGCAATGTTTTGTGGAACTAGGTGTCCAACATGATATGTATTTTTATTCTGTCGTTCCTTCTGATGTCGTGAGTAGTTTTGTTGTTGAAGATACGCTTTCACTTGATCTTTTCGGATCCAAGCCTGTCTAGTGTAAGGGATGGGGTATATCCTAATGTGTGCTAATTCGTAAGAGTCTTGCTTTCTGGTGCTCGGTTCCTCATTGAGACTGTTTTTGGATAGGACACTAATCATGTGATTGACTGGATTAGAAGATTGTGTGCACTCGAAACACGGGGCATCCTCACATGAAGTACTCGATGAAGTAGTTTCCATAATGCGAGTGATCATACATTCATCATTGTGCTCATTTAAGTGTGTCCTCGGTTCTATACATTTGGCTTTGATTGGTCATTCTTGTAGCATGCTGAATACTTCACGATGTCCTATCTTTGCCGAGATGTATCCTAAGGCCAATTGAATAGTCACTTCATATTCGTATATCCAGTGCTGACCTAACACGAGCTCTTCTAATAAGTCCTGATCATGACATACTAAGAGTTTTTGCTCCATAGTGTTGTTTCCAAGATGTAGAAGTAAAGTGATCTCTCCGATACACTCTCCAAAAAGCTGTGCCTTAGATGGACGTAATTCTTCCTTAAGTTTCTGGGTTAATGAAAATGTGATACAGCTTATAGTAGCTCCTGTGTCAATCAGTGCATCCACTAAGTGGTACTCTTTTGCTCTGGCACCCAAATTCACATAAGGTTGCGTCATTTGATAACCTAAGTTTTTAGTGGCTCTAAAATTAGCCATTGGGGTGAGTTCTTCTCCTTGTCGATATCTCTCATCTCTCTCTCTCTCATCCACTCTTTTTGTTTCCTGATCCGCTCTAGCGCTTCTTGTCTAGCTTCTTCTTGTATTCTTTCTTCCTCTATACGCCTATTTTTACCCCTTATTAGTCGTGACATTATTTCTTCAGTCAGTGGCTCTAAATATCTTTTTACTCGGCAACCACTGATATAGTTTGGCAATACATCTCCATCTAGAGTTGCTAAACTGATGGCTCCCCTTGTGGATATGCGATTGATGATTAACGGCCCATATCCCCTTTTTTGTAATTTCTTAGCATGTTGTTTCAGGGTATATACCAAAACTAAGTCTCCTTCTTTCAAATTTTTATCTTTGATATGAGCATCAAAATAGGCTTCCTGTCGCCTTTTAGCAGCATATATCCCTGCTACTGCTTGTAACCTAGTTTCATGTAACTTTTCTATTTGATCCAATTGAGCTGATAGTTCATGTCCTGTCCACTCATAAGTTGTCGCTACTCTGAGAGTGGGTATTAAGAAATCAATTGGCAAAATAGCATTTTGTCCATACACTAAGTTAAAAGGAGTAGTTTCTATAGCTGTTTTGTAGGCTACTCGGAATGCCCATAAAGCATGATGTAATTGTTTATCCCAATCCGATCTACCATTGTTCACAATTTTTGTGAGAACTGTGCACAAGATTTTATTTGAACTTTCGGTTTGTCCATTGGCTTGTGGCTGATAAGGGGCTGATTTCTTATGAATTACCAAGAATTCATTCAGTAAGGCTTCTATAACTTCATTCACAAAGTGTGTGCCTCTATCACTCATAATTTCTATTGGTAGTCCAAATCGAGTGAAAACGTTCTCAAAGAGAAACTTCATTGTAGTCCTTGCATCATTTTTCTTGGTTGCTTTGGCTTCAACCCATTTGGTCAAATAATTTGTGGCTACGATTATG
This sequence comes from Ceratopteris richardii, assembly GCA_020310875.1. Taxonomy (NCBI): domain Eukaryota; kingdom Viridiplantae; phylum Streptophyta; class Polypodiopsida; order Polypodiales; family Pteridaceae; genus Ceratopteris; species Ceratopteris richardii. The sequence goes on from CM035435.1 coordinate 63,361,733, forward strand.
TACTCAGCATGAGATCCTTTTGCTGGTGGGCTAATAGGCCCTATGAATTCTATTCCCCATTTAGTGAAGGCTCTGGCACTCATCATGGGTTTCAGCGGCATTTCATCTCTTCTAATTGGATATTTCATTCGTTGACAAGTATCACACCGTTGAACATATGTGATAGCATCTTGATGTAGAGTTGGCCACCACATTCCTGCAAAAAGAATCATTTTTGCTGTTTTATCTGCAGAAAAATGTCCTCCTAGAGCTCCTGTATGTGCCATCTCTAAAACAGCAAGATACTCGTCTTCATGACTGCACATTCGCAAATGATTATCTCTTCCTCGTTTAAAGAGTTGTTTTCCTATAAGAGCATAGTCCTTGCTTTGTTCTACAAGTGCACGTTTCCTTGCTAGAGTGGCTCCTTCTGGGTACTCTTGGGTCTTTAAGAACTTCACTAGAGGCATGCTCCATCTTGGTGCTACACTGGAGTAGCATAAATTAGAGTTCTCTTCTGGATTCCATTCTTGACAAGTTGGGTAGGTTGATACATAGTTATATGTATCCCTTTGCATGGTTGGCCAATATATGCCTAATCTCTTCAATGTTTGCCATGTTCCGTTTGCATTTAAATGAGTTTTCCATTGATTTACATGTGCTTTTTGAAGCCACATTTCTTGTTCCTTTTCTTCTACGCATCTCATGAGTAATCCACTTGAGTCTTGGTGATACAAACTTCCAAAAAAAGATATGAAGGTTTTTAGTCTTCCATAGGTCTTGAGTTCGGTTTGGTGTGATCCCATCTTTGGGTCCATGCGTGAGTATAGGGATCAACTTTTCTGCCCATTGGGGACATACTTCGAGGTTGAATAGGTACGTATCCGACAGATCATTTGGTACTCCTATGGGTGGTTCTCCATGTGTCATTCTTGATAAGTGATATGCTCTAATGTGGGTATTTCCTTTCTTGACTACTACTTCAAAATCAAATTCCATCAACAATAGGAACCATCGTACTAGTCGTCCCGTATTACAAGGCTTTATTAACTAAGTACAGTAGGGCTTGATGATCAATGAAGAATTTGAATTTGTTTGCCAATAAGTAGTGTCGAAACTTTTTCACTACGTATACCATTCCTAGACCTTCTCTATCAGTCGTGGTATAATTGCGTTATGCTTGATTCAATTGTCTACTGGCATAGGCTATAGGGTGATCTAACTTTCCTGTATCTGCGGGTTGAGCTAGGATGCAACCAATGGCAAACTTGGAAGCATCTACGTGAATGTGAAAGGGTTTGTTCCAATTAGGTGCTCGAAGGATTGGGGCTGAACTCAATCGACTTTTTAATCTGTTAAAGGCCTTTTCACATTCTTCAGTCCAGTTAAACTGAGTCAATAATGCATAAAGAGGTCTAGCAATTGTGGCATACATATGTATAAATCTTCGGTAGTATCCGCAATGTCCCATAAATGCTTGTACTTCTTTAGCAGTCTTTGGTCTCGGTAAATTCAGAATTACTTTGATTTTGTCTTCGTCAGTTGAGATTCCATTCTTAGAGACAATATGTCCTAATATTTTTCCTTGTCGAACCATGAAGACACATTTTTCTGGGTTGAGGCATACTCTATATTGTCGATGTTTGGCAAAGATCTTTCCTAGTTCAGGGATATGCTCTGATCGTATAGCTGAATAAGTGCATGAATCATCCACGTATACCTCCATACTCTTTCTCAGGAACTCCTTGAATACATGGCACATCAATCTTTGGAAAGTGGCTGGGGCATTGGTTAGGCCGAAAGGCATAACCCTAAAGGCGTATACTCCCCATTCAGTTGCAAAGGTTGTTTTATGTTGGTCCTTAGGAGCAATGGCTACCTGATTATACCCTGAAAAGCCGTCCAAAAAACTATAAACTTCCTTCCCTGCCACTCTTTCCAAACGATGATCCGTGATGGGTAATGGGTAACTATCTCTTATGGTGGTAGCATTTACTTTTTTCAGATTAATACATACCCTTAACTTTCCATTCTTTTTCGGTACAACCAGCAAAGGTGACACCCATTCCGTGTGTTCGATCTCATAAATGAACCCATCATCTAACAACTTATCTATTTCTTCTTTGATCTTTGCTGAGTAAACATCATTATATGTGTAAGGTCTTTGTTTGGAAGGTTTAGCTTCAGATGTCATAGGGATTCTATGTGCACATATAGAAGGATCTACTCCTTTCAAATCCTTATAGGTCGAAGCAAAGACATCCCTATATTCTCGAATGAGTCGTATCAGCTCTTGTTCTTCCTCCATTGAGACATCTTGGCCTATAAAAGTACATCTTTCTTCTCCTTCCTCCAAAGTTACTACTATTTTCTTGGTCTACTCTTTATTGTCATATGCTATTCCTGGCTGTGCTTCTCGTTTTGGCATTTGAATAGCAATTTTCCTCTCTTCTACTTCATACTTTTTGAAGCGGGCAGACACTTCAAATTGATCTTGAGGCTTGTTGTCTTCATCATTTTTTACTCTATCTAATCCAAGCTCTTCTTCGTGTGTTGGTTCTTGATTTATTTCATTAGCTATGACACTTACTTCTTGAGTTTCATTCTCCGTTTCCATATGTTCAGGCTCCATTTCAATGCTCTCATAATCCTCTTTCCATTCTTTTTCAATTACTTCCCCTTTTTCGGCCTCTTGAAGAACTACCACATATAGACTAATGTCATAGCCTTCCTCGTCAATGCATTCATTCATGGTTATTACTTCTTCGGTTACACACACATCGAGAGTAGCTAAAATCTCCATCCAACCATGAGGTTTGAATTCTTCATCTAGGAATATTTGGGGCATATAGGCTGGATCTTGTACCGATCTAGCGATTCCCTGCCTGTGTTGCCATCTTTTCCTCCTATCCTCTTCCTTTTTCGCAGTTTGGCATATCCATAGATGAGTGTCTTCGTTCATCCACGATTGCTCACTTGAACCTATACTATGAATCGACTGATTATCTTCCTCCTTATGAATCTGATTCCATTGTAAGGGGGGAACATCTTTATATGTATATGTGTGGAGAGTTATTCTTGTGATGGTTCCTTCATGCTATAGGTATACCGCGTCTTTTCCCCAATCCTGCACTACCTTTAGCTGTCTCATAAAAGGCCTTCCAAGTATCATTTCATAATTGCTAGCCCTTTCAAATTGACATATCGCTAAGGTGTGCTCAAATTCAACTCCGCAAGTGGTAAAAATTACTCGTTCCAATAATCCCAAGGGTCGTTCAGTGTGTCCGTCTGCCATTTGTATCTTCATGCGTGCTGGTCTTAAGGCAGGTTTTCCCCATTTCTCCCAGATTTCTTCAGTTGCAATTCCTACTCCAACTCCAGAATCTAAGATAGCTTTAGTGGTGTAACCCCTATAGGTAATTGGAAGACACGTGTTTCCTTCATCTCCCTCACTAAAATCTCCAACCTTATCGACTGGGATTTTTACTGTGTTTACTTCATCAGGCATCTCCTTTTCCTTCGTCTTGGTCTCCAATTGACTTGTTAATTTCTCCTTCAAATGTGGTTTGGCCTTCAAAAGTTCTTCCAATGTCAGAGTGCAAGGGATTTTTACTCTTTTAAGGTGTTGTATGATGTCCGATGTTTGGACTGATGGATTCTGTTCTTTTTTTCTTATTGAGGGAATGTGGTATAATTCTGAATTATGTTCATATTCTCCTGTGTAATTTGGCAAAACCACTTTCTTCCATCGGTCTTCTTGGACTCTTGCCCACAAGTCTTTAGGCCATTCTCCGTCTACTTCGGGGACAATGGATCCTTCCCTTTTATCTTCACAGTAATTTTCATTATGTGACTCACCTCTTTTTGTTTTTTCGGGGTCATTAGGGATGACACACTCTTGGAATTCTTTTTCGAGAATTCGTGAATTGGGCAGTTGAAGAGCAGGTTTTTCTAAGGTCTGTTGAGCTATTTCAATTAATTTTTTTCATATCTCCAACCTTTCCTTCTCTAAGCCTCCTCGAGGATATTCTCTTTCATGTTGTTCGATGGTAGGTCCTGCTCTTATTCGTGCCTTGTACGCCTGAATCCACATGGCTAATTCTTCAGGCATGGGATCTGCTAAAACAGATCCTACCTCTTCTTCTTTTGACTTTCCTTTCCAAATTTCTTCTTCAAATTTCTGTTTTTCTTTTGGATTTTGTTCGCTCTTTTCATTTTCCTTCTTTTGTTGTAGTTTCTTTTCCTTCATCCTATCTCTATGGTTCTTCCATCTCTGTGTTCGTTTACTTGCAACACTTTTCTCAGGCTCTCCCAAGTCTTCAACTATTTGAGGTGTAGGTATGTTTATTTCTCTGTCACCTTGATCATTTTCTTTAGTTTTGTCTGGGGTCTCTCTAGCTTCGGCTCTAGTTATTGCTTTCAACGGCACAGTGTACTCCTTACCACTCCTTGATGACTCTATCACTTCTATCACGTTAATATGCACGTTAGAGTTAACTTTGTTAGGATTTTTGGGGCAATCTCTGAAAAGGTGTTCTTTACCACAATCACCATAGTATCCTTCCCAGACTCGCTGTGGTGGTGGTGGGTTTGGTAGTGTACATTCTCTGATATAATGATCACCTCCATATCTATAACATGGTCCTCTGGGTACAGGCAGTCTGTTCATAGGTCGGGGGGTATGGGTGCCCTGGGGGCTGTGTACATCAATGACACATAATCCTGCTCATATCCATAGGAAAATCTGGTGCTTCCATGCCATATGCATATGGTTCATACATTTGCCATATTCTGTTATAGAGCTCTCATAACTGGGATAGTTGCCTTGACTATGGTCATAAGATTAGTCATATGGTTCATTACTAGACAATGGTGTGGCTGGGACTATTGCTCGCTCTAAGTTTTCTTCGGGTTGAGCTATTTTTACCAGGACAACATTCTGAGAATGGGGCGGTTGTTGCCCTAACACCGGTTGTGGTTGAGTGTAACTTTGATAGGCATAGGTTGTGGTGCTGGTGTCTGCTGCTGATATGTGGGATATTTGAAGGCTTCTCCTCCTAGATCTCTCTGAGGGTATCCATAAGGTCTCATGAGCGTTTGTATTGGTCTTAATTGTCTATTGTAAGGACAATTTTTTGCGCTGTGATTTGTGTATTTTTGTTCTATGCTGCAATATTGTAGAGGGCCCGGATTAGGTGGTATATTGTACTCATAGGCAGGTGGTGGGACTACTCCCCTAGTGCACAAATGAGAAGGATGATCACCTCCACACTGCATACATCTTCTAAGCATGGGTACTCGCATGGGGTTATTGGGGTAGTTCCTCTATCCTTGAACATTCAGTTTCTTTGCTACTAACTCGGCTATTTCCTCCACATTGTTCTTAGGGTTTGATATGTTGCTGACTGAATCTTCACTTTTCACACTACCTTGAGGTATTTTCAGGTCTTCTACTAGATTGTCTTCTAGGTCGATACATTCTTTCATACACTCTTGCAAAGTTTGAACTCTTTTCACATATACTAATGATCTTAATGATCCATTCACTAATCCTTCCAAAAATAATTACACCATCTTGTTCTGAGTGGGTTTCTCTTCCACTGGACATCTATCCACATATTGCTTGAATCTTCTTGCTGCCAATCTCACTAATTCCGTCGGAGCTTGCTTAAAGCTATGGATCAATGATGACGAGTTGTTGTTAATCCCAGACTTAGTGAATTCTTCAATCATTTCTTGATAGACTTGTTCCATGTTTTGAAAGTTATTAGGGTCCAATGGCTGGAATCAAGCTAAAGCGGTGTTCGTCAAGGTTAAACCAAAAGATTCATATTGGATCAAAAAGTCTTGCACTTGTTCGGCTGTGATTACTTGCTTGAATTCAGCTATATGATTGTAAGGTTCACTAGAGCCATCATAGTGGTTTGTCATGCATTTGGTGACTTGGATGGGTCTTAATCTTCTTCTTGCCTCAGGTGGTCTAGGCATCACAGGGAAAACTAGTCTTCCTATCGGTATACCAGGTCCTCTTACCACAGGTGGTCTATTTGGAACAGGGATTTTATTCCTTGGGTCAACAGGTGGCTGAGGCCGATAGTTCGGATTATTTGCAGGCATAGCAAACTACACATGGGGTCCAACTGGGATTTGTGCTTGTTGTGTTTGTCCACACTGTTGATATGAATTATCTTGAAAGGTTCCTTGAGGAGTCTGAGAGGTAGTAGCTTGATCCCTAGGAGGGAACACCGGAATGTTCTGATACTTCAACCTTGCTCTTTCTAACTCTGTTAGAGGCCAGTATCTCTTATGGTTTTTGTCCAAATATGTGATGATGGTGGGAAATTCAGGATCTTGTAACTCATAGACAGTAACTGGGTTAGGGGCTACTTCCCATAATGAAGAGTGGGCTCTAAGGAGATGCTCCATTCCATTGATCAAATACACATCCATTAAGGAGTTATCTTGGGGAACCAGGTCTCCTCTCCAAACCCTAGCAACACTAGATCTCCCTCTGGGGGTGGTCACTTGTTCTTCATGTCCCTCTGCATTAGGGTTATGAGCATGATCTTCTTCCCCATGTTCATTGATACTTTCAGGATGTTCTGTAACTACATACTGGATATCTCTCTTGTCCATATAAATTTCTCCTGCATACTTAACTGCTGGCCTAGGCACTGTGTACGCATCTGAAGCTTTCTTCAATCTGGCCACTGATCGGTTTAGACCATTTAGGTAGATAGGTATCTCATTTTGGTTGGTGTTCACATATTCCAAGGATGTCCGATATTCTCCCTCAATAATTGACATCATGCCAATCATTGGTACGGTATTTTGCATATCCTCAGAAGCCATGGGAATTTCTTCCTCTGACTCACTAGAGGTTTCAGAATAATGTGAGCGGCTACTGGGTTCGGCTACACTTCCTACTGAAGAGATTACACTTCTTCGGCTTCCTAGGGTTCTCCCAGATCTCAGGTTCATTCACTTTAAAGTTTTGTTTAGCGTTAGCCAACCTCCAGCTTCTAGAGTTCTTCACTAAGGGTCAGAATTCTAGAGAAAATTTGGTTGGAAAAGGACTGACAATGAGAATCCTCAAATAACGATACTTGACCCCAACAAGTCCACGATACTCCATATCTGACACACTAGAAGGGTGCCACAATATTGGATCTATGAATAGGACGATACACGATATCTGCAAAAAACAATACACGATACTTCCAAGAACACGATATACGATACTTGAAAAAAGCGATACACGATACTCCAGAAACGTGATACATGATAGTTGCCCAATATCGCGTGCCAAACACGATACTCGATACTTGAGGGTTCGATACATGATACTTGATAGGTATCGCGATCAGAGATCTTCCGATACACGATACACAATATTGAACGAGAAAATGTCCACGATACACGACATACCACAAGTATCGCGAGGAAGTTCAAGACGATACTCGATATTCATCAGGTATTGGGAAAGTTGCCTCCGCGATACACGATATCCAGCAAGTATCGCGATCCGAAACTCACAATTCACGATACTCGACGAGTATCGTGGTCTGAATTTCACGATACACGATGTGCGATATCCGACAAGTATCGTGAGAAATTCTCAAAGATACTCGATACTTGACATGTATCGTCAGACCCAAATCAACGATACCCAACACTCAACAAGGTCAGGTATCGCGATACTCAACCACAGGAAATCACGATACTCAGCTATCGCGATACTCGACCTCAGGAGAAGAATGATACTTGACACTTTTCCAATTTTTTGCAAGTGTGTGTTGAATTTAAAATGAATATATGTGTTTCTCAAGCTCTTCTACCCTCTCCTCACCAACTGTATCACAGAAATAAACTTTTCTCAACTCTTGATAACTTTTGCGATACTTACCGCAGATCGTTTCCCTAAAATGCTTAATTTATGTGACAGTGATGAGACAATGATGAATGTGCTTACCTTGGGAACTCTTTCTCAACTCCCTAACCACTCTGACTCGCTCTATGCAGCTCAAAAAGCCCGGATCTTCGCTCACGATACTCGATAGCAGCTTCTCACGATACTTGTTCTAGAGACAAGTGACTTGAAAAACGACATTTTTTTTGTTTTTATACTCTTTTGAAAAGGTCTCCTATCTACAAAGACTCAACAAGACTCAGATTAATAACTACTCTAGCTTCCTAACCTACTCCCTTCCTCCTCCTACTCTACTCACTCCACTCACTTCCCTAGACTAACAACTTACTACACACACTCCAAGAGTGAGAAGTAATAAGTGCGGATGAATATGACTTACCAAAGAAGAGAAAATCACCACTCCTCCACTCACTTCAATGCAAAAAGCTACTTACCATCACACGAATGCCTCGGTTTGATTCGACATTCCCCGGCAGCGGCGCCAAAAACGTGTGTACCTAAGATCCAACCTAGGGACTTGCAGAGAAAGAGACTATACCTCAATCCCCTTCAAGTGCATATAGTGGGGATTCACGCTTTATTTATCAATCCAAGGAGTATCAAAACCTAGCCGAGTGTATGAAGACATGCATTCAAGTAATGATCAATGCGAATGGGCTTCCCAAAGAGTGCAAACAAGACAAAGACTAATCCAAACAAGCTTCAACTGTCAGTCATGGTGTCACGATACTTGGAGCAGCAGCCAACAGTAAATTGAGCTTTTCTCTCAGCTTCAAACTCCGAATATAGCGAATAGCATATGCATTTTGAAGCTCTCGAGAAGACACATCCAATGCTTGTATTTTCACTCAACTTTGACACTTTTGCTTCAAGTTATGAGCAAAATACTGAGTCACGGGAATGACCTTCCTACACTTCACCACTTCATACACTTCACACACACCTTAACCACAACAAACAAACACTTTCATGGATAGAAAACACTTCTTAACACTCTTTTCAAGCAACACACATGCATACAAGCTCACAAAGAAGAAGATACAGAGAGGAGAAGACACAAATTGATATTTTGTGCTCTTGTTTCTCACAATGGCAACAAGTCTCTACAAAGAGTCACAAATTGACTTATATACATGTGCCCTAAAAATGGTCCTTTCACACAAGAGACCGGCACTTTATTCACTAAAAGGCTACTAATCTTCTGTGGGGATGCATCTAGAGGACTCCTCTAGTGCTTCTACATCGGGAATTATATTACAAAATGATTATGATACAAAAATAAGATGTCCGAATCGGAAAACTTTTGGGGCCCATCTTTTTCTCTGCCTTGTGCTCTTCTTAGCTCTACAACACTCTCCCCCTCTTTGTCTCTGTCGTCCCTTGACAGGCTTTGCTTTTTGTCTGCACCTTGTCTCAGGCCCTTTCGTATTTAGGGTTGGCTGTGTTAAGTCGGGCTGCCACGCACGCCCCCAGTGGCTAAGAATGTGCTGTTCTTAGTTACCCTCTTCAACTTTTCAGCCTCTACCTCTTTCTAACTTTTGTTCTTTTGATTTGTCTTTGTCTTCACATATCTAACCTGCTGTATTGCTTTGAGCCTGTTTACTTTGTTGACAACGCACGCTATCAGCGGGAGGATTATTACCTGCCAAGTATCTTCTTGCACTTCATGGATACTTCCTGGCCTTGGTTCCTCCTTCCGCCTACGTGCTTTTCCTTGATATGTGCCCCTGCAGGGCTCTGTGCAGAGATGGTTGTTGCGCCCCTGCGGGGCTTCTTGTAGAGATGTATCTTCAAATATGATCTTTTAGTGAAGCTTCTTTCTTTGTCTTCTTCTTTTCTTCTTTTTGCTTGATTCTCCCTCAACACACCCCCACATCAATTCATCTGTTTTAGGGGTGCATGTTTTGTTCTGAGGGGGGTAAGCTTCCACACTTTCTTTTTTTCCTTTTGAAATGGAGGTTCAGCCTAAGCCTACTCCCCCAGACTTTAATTTTGAGATTGCAATTGTACAAGTGAATGGGCATAGTACCCATGGGACCCCGCGTATCCCAAAAAGCAAGGGTTACATGAGTTACATAATCTCTTGTTGTAGCCAAGGATTTAACCCCCACCCCTTCCTCAAAAGGCAAAGAGCCAGTCCAACTGAACTGAGCCACGCTCTTTTTTTTAGAGAACAAAAAAAATGATTATTAATATAGAAGAGTTACAAAGTGTGCTAGGGGCAAACCCTCACCAAATACAGATAAGCACTCCACCCTTTTTTTTAAGACAACAAAAAGATTAGATTAATGATGGTATGTGTAAGTGTACAGAGGGGAGGATCCCACACAAGGGTCCTTGATTACAATAAATACTGAACAAATACTTCTGGAGCAAGGGACATACATCTGGGCAAGATACAAGTCAGAGAGATACAAAGGTTCCTGATACACAAGCTCATGTACATGAGAAAATCATGTCAAATCTAGAACTAGAGTACAACTTAAGTAATGAATCTCTCCACGGGTTAGGGGAGGTGTTATACAGATGTTTAGACAATTGAAAATCCTCAAGACGGGTTGTCTTGCTAGCAAGAAGTCACCTAACTGCAATGTCTTTGAATCCTCTACAGCTCTTGAATTTCTGCAACATGCATCTGGCAACATCAGCAAGGTGAACAGGCCTATGGGAACTGCATTAAAGAAGCCTCTCCTACAGCACCTTTTTGTGCAGCAGCAATACCTGAAGACAAGCAGGAGATAAGATAATGATATCCATTATAGGAGAGTCTTGAATGACCCCACCATTGACAGTGAGGTCATTCCAACTAGAGTATCCCTTCTTGGAACACATGCTCTTTGATTCCCATTTTGCAATTGTTCCACAGAGATAGCCATCCAATCCAGATGCTTTCCTAAAGAAAAAAGTCAGAATGAGTAAAGTACTTCTCATTAGGGCAACATGACTTTCTAACCTCCATCCAAGCCTTCCATAATCTACAACAAAGGGAACTGCCTACAGCAACAAAGAGTGAGGAGACACAATAATATCCCATAAAGAATGATCTTGCTAATAGTATCCCATATGTCAGAAGAATCCAGGGATCTAGCTATCCATTTAGCAGCTTTATTAGGGAGGCAGCAGATGTTCATTTAATTGAACTTATCAGCATAGAAATGATTACTGAAGAAACTGGTTTATAATTATCTAGTCAAATTGTGTACTACATAGTTCCAGACAAAAAAGTTGTCCAACATCACATGGGTATTACAAATTCCATGGCATACTATTATAAATGGCCTCATACACGTCACCATTTATGGTAAACATGTTTGTACAATCATGGACCGGTGACATGGGTATTTTAATGCATCTTACAAGATGGGAATACATATAAGCTGGTGGTCTTGTTTCTAACAACCTGTAGACATTTTCTTCTAGTCTCTCATAAAATAAACCCACCACATAATATGTTCCTGAAGCTATCAAGTTTTTCCACGCATCCATTACATTCTTCGGACTGAACTATTTTCCTTGTGTGCACTTTAATAAATAGAAATCTGCACCTTCATCATTGTCCTCTTCTACATTGACTTCAAAGTTTTCATCCACTGTCAATGCATCTGATAGGTAGTTGCCATCACCTTCAAATGTAAAATTGGAAAAGGATGAGTCTTCTACTTCATCTGACTCACTGATAGGAGTCAAAGTATGGTACGCCCAATTTTGAACATGACATTTGTTGATGCATCTTTTCCATTGACCATGGATACAATGAAAGCAATAACATGTTAGTTCTTTGACACCAATGCAATGTCCACCTAACCTTGAATAGCCACGAATCAAATGCAAGGATCAAACTTGAGATATCCCCTTACGATCCCAAGCCTTCTCCCTGTTCATTTCGTCAATCTTCACTTCCCAGAAGACATGTGTGACATCTCTCCCTTTTGACTCTAACAAATGTCCCCTGAGAAATTTCACAACATCTGCAACACATTTCAGCATTGCACCATCAGGTTTAAGTTGTTCATGCGTTAGCACCCTTTTCACAACTACACCTGCACCATCATGTTCTCCCTTCCCGTGCCCTGACTCAAAGAAGTTCCATATCATAGCCATGCCTCTTAGCCGTGGATATCTTCCTACAAAATAAAATGGAAGTTTGGCTTTAAATTGAGAAGCTGCTCCATCTGACCATACCGAATGTTGGCTTAGTTCAAGATTTAGCTCTCTCAACCATTGCCAATGTAATTCGAAACAATGTTGCACAAAAAGGGTGGCATGCTTCTTGTCATCGGATATGAAGAAGTGGATTACCTTTTTAGCAATACCCTCCAAACAAAAATATGTGATATGCACAAAAATAGTTACTTGTACAGACCACCAATGCATAGATTGTATTTCATTTTTCTCGCGGAATGTATAGTTTTCTGCAAAATGAACCACTGAAACCACAACATTGCCTGGGAATTCAGAGACAAACATCTTAAACTGGTTTGTTTGCCATAAATAAATGAAATTATGCTTGATAAATTTCTTTTAGTTTGATCTTAGAAAAACACACTTTTTGTTACATTTATGTGTTCCTCGAGTAGCTTTGATATGAACCTTTTCCCTATACATGGGCACTCTTTACTCTAGTGCTGGCTAGAGGTTTTTTCCCCATCTTACCACATACTCGATACTCTCATATGTGGTGGTACTTTGTACCTAAGGATTATTATTCAGCTCTTACTTGAGTTCAGTTCATCATCAATAGAGACAACTATTCCAACCATCATCTTCTCTGTGTGTCTTGCTTCATTTGTGCTCCTTGTGTGTGCTTCTCGTGTGTCTCTCGCACTTCTGCACACACCCAACAGTGGTATCAGAGCCGGTTCATCTCCTTCTCAAGTTTTGGTTTTTTGTTTTGTGGCGCATGTGCACTTTTAACGATGCGAATCGACTTTGGAGCATAGAAGAGTGAATTTCAGCAGCCAAGAAACATTTCCACCAATCACACTGAGGTTTTACCCCCATTTCAAAGCCATTCCTACAGTCAAAATCACCATCAAAGTGAGGGTTGGTGAGCTGAAATTTCAGGATTCATTTCAGCTTTCGTCGAAGTGAAGATTTTATCACATTCTTGTTCCTTAGTGAAATGGTGGGCAGCAATGACTTGTTTGGCATGTTTCAAGCTGAAGATAAGCTTGATGGGACCAACTATCCAATGTGGTCTTACATGATGAAGCATCTTCTTGTTGCAAAACAACTTTGGAACATAGTGGCAGATGTAGATCCAAGACTCGCAGGTGCTTCTACTTCAAAGTCTACTATCACAGATGGAGCTTCTTCTTCAAGTACAGTGGTTTCTCCTTCTCCACCTACACAAGAGCAGCTTAGATGGGATAGAAAAGATGCTTAAGCTCATGCATTGATTGGGCTTTCTGTGAAACGTCCTATAGTTCTACACATTCGATCATGTTCTACATCAAGACACGCATGGCACACTCTTGCTTCTTTGTTTGCCATGCGTAATGAAGCATGTGTTGCATACTTGAGGAAGAAACTTGAGGATGTATGTATGGCTGAAAATGAGTCAGTGGATGTGTATGTGACATGCATCAAGGACTTGAAAGAGCAATTGGCAAACATAGAAGAGATTATTTTGGATGCATCACTCATTTCTACATTGTTGAAAGGATTACGGAAATCTTTTCAAAGATTTGTTGCTACACTCCATTTGGTTGCAAAAGGGAATCTTAATATGTATGCATTTGATGAGGTTGTGCCTCCTCTTTTGCAAGAAGAGCAATCTATAGTGATTAGGAGTTGTTTGATTGAGGGAATGCAAGCACTTGCTATCTCACAAAAGGGGAAAAGCAAGTATGTTTCAACTTTGGGTTCATCAAAACCAAATCCTCAACGTTCTTCTTCCACTCACTCTTCTAATGATGGTGATTTGCAAAAGAAGAAGAGATGCAAATATTTTCGGAAGGCTAGTCATATTATTGATGAGTGTAGAAAGCTTGCTAAATGCAATGAAAAGAAGAAGGAATCCGGCATGTCTATTGCTGAAAACTCAGCAAATGCAAAGAATGATGAAGCTAACATGGCTCAAGATTTTTGGGCATGTGTTGTTACATGTCATTATGATGCATCTTTGCATTCTAAATGTATGGTTGTGAGTGAGGCTGATTCGGATTGGTTCTTTGATAGTGGTGCTTCAAAGCACATAACATCATGCAAAAGATTTTTTGCATCTTTGAAAGATGCACCCAAAGGAGTACATGTGGTGTGTGCAAACAATGCCTCTTATCTATCATTGAAGTAGGAGAAATTGCACTTACGATTGCAAATGGAGGTGTGATTCTCTTGAAAAATGCATTGTATATACCCGATATCAATGTTGGTGTAATTCACAAGCCTAAACATTTGGCTTGTTGGATACATTGAAGTCCATACACATATGGAGAAGCATAGGAACTATTGCTAGTGGTTAATTACCACTTTATCTCTTTGTAAAAGTCAAATTGACTTGGAATCTTTGTAAACACCTACCAAAATGATTCGTGCAAAACGTTAGCTTCTGATTGAAGGAATATCTCCTAGGATATAGGAGCTTAATCATAGGGAGCCAAAAGTTTGAATTTGAATTCAAATTTTTACTCACTCTCTATAAAAGTGGTCATGAAAAAGTCGCGATTAGAACTCATCACTCCCGAGCTTCTCATTACTATTTCTGAGTGTGTGTGAGGCCTACACTCTAGCCCACACCTATCTAAACCATTAGGCAATGATATTCATGCCAATGGATTTGTATACAAGTGTCCATTAATATATATATCTTCATTAGTCATTTCTGAGTTCTCTGTCATACTACTTGAAAGTCTGTCAACTTGTGGAGTGCATGTCTCAGTCATTTCTCCACCAAATTCAAAGATTCAAAGCTTGTTGGATTCAGCTAAAAGTTTTCTACATACTACCAAAAATTGAAGAGATTCTATTCAGCCACTTCAAAGAAAAGCTTGTCGAGGTGATCACTTGTCAATATCTGCTACAGTCCTAAAAAATCGAGGGTAAAGTTTAATTTGCTAAAGTGATGTCTCTGAGCATATTTAGTCTTTTTATATCATTCCACTTGGAATAGTTAGCTTGCTAAGCTAATTAGATACCCCTAAAAGGAATTTTTCCAATTCCTACTATGTTGGTCATACTGAGCAAAAGATCCAACAGGTGTCAAGACATAAATAGAAGGTTTTCTTGAGATTTTGAGTTTCAAGGTTATATGTTTTGGTTCAATCATTACACACATCATTTCCAAAGTACATAGGCCATTTTATGGTGTCATTGAAAAGCTAAGGAGGTCTACTTATCAACTCTAAAGCATCAGAGGGCTGGTACAAAGCAGGATTTGGTAGTACCTACTCAATCTCTTGGAGTGTCCATCCATCTATCCCAACAATGGTATCAGAGCAAGTTAAGGTAAAATGGGAGATGGTTTTCCTTCATTTATTGATAAATTGGATAGGAACAACTATCAGGCATGGTCTCTAAGGATAAAGAACTACCTACAAGGAAGGAGTCTCTATGGATACATCTCAGGAGATGAGGAATTGCCCTCATTCAAAACAAGAGGATTGCCAACAAAGGAAGAACATGAAAAGCTCAACACATGGTGTGCAAAGGATGCATTAGCAAGGTCTTATTTACTCAACTCCATCCTTGATTCTCTTTTGCCACATATTAGAAATTGTAAGACATCCTAAGAGACTTGGGAAACTTTGTCATCTTACTTCTCTTCCAACACAAGGGCTAGAAAAAATCAGTTGTGGATTGAATTCACCACATTAAGAAAGCAACCTAAGCAAGCAGTTTCAGAGTTTGTGACCAAGATTAAAGATGTAGTAGATCAGTTAACAAGCATAGGAGAAGAGATTGAAGAAGAACAGATTGTGAGGCAAGTGATCAATGGGATCAAGGCTGATGACAAATGGGAAAGCTTCACCACTGCCATGGATCTTTACATGGACATGCAAATTCGAGATCTTACAACTCTCATGGGACAATTATTCAATGATGAAGCCAAGCTCAACAAGAATGGAGATACATCCAAAGGTAATAACTCTTCTGCCCTATACATTGATAAAGGTAAAGCTAAAGATAAAGGCAAGAACAAGAAAGGAGAAGATGAAGGCTCTACCTCCCAAGCTAACTATGCAGGGAGAGGTAGATCATCAAGAGGTAGGGGCAGAGGAGGTAAGCAAGGTAAGGGGAGATCCTATAACTCCTCACCATGCAACATTTGTGGTTTATCAAATCATACTACAGATGAGTGTTTCAGGAATTACAAGAATCAGATAGGAAGAGGATACCAAAGAGGTGGATACTCACAGTCAAGAGGTAGATTCAAAACTATGTTCTATAGTTGGAGTATGATGCCTGGCGAAAACAAAGAGAGTCCAATTGTCAAGTAAGTTATGGCAACATCTGCTAGAAGCGATCTTCTATGTAGATAGAAAGAAGGATGTTGGTTAGAAGCTGCTGACTAAGGTAATGAGTAGAGAATGGACACAAAAGACCTTTGATGCAGGATCTGAACAATGTTTCATGATTGAAAGTCATTACATGTCTTGTGCTTGTGCATGATAGCATAGAGAAAGTAATTCCATCTACTACTGCATCGACCATGGGAGGTAAATATCTCTTGCGTGTAGTACAACGATGAATCCATCCATGGCAAAGTGATTGACATGCCACTGTGCGAGGCCAGGTCGAGCCTTTGCATAGCTCTCTCTAAAGAAAGCCACACACGCAGAGAGAAAGACAGAGAATTGTGAGAAAAAGGCACATGAGCAGGTGGACCGTGAGAAAGTGGCAGGTCTTTGGCGCCATTCAGATAAGAGGGCACATTCTTTCATCTGACATGCAAAGAGAGAGGGAATGGCTGCTTTTGCACGCAAATTGCATAGACAGCTCTTCAAGATAACCACTTGTGTCCACTTTGGAAAGCTGGCGACGAAGCTCTCTATCTATTCTGAACGTGATAGGTTCTGCACATTGAAAATCATGAATTGATCCGAATTATCCGCAGACACGAATCAGAGGCCATATTTGGAGATCACACAGATTACGGCATATTTCCAAATGAGACCGAAAACTCCGAAAGAGGTGGTGGGCACTGGCAGCTTCAACTTGGAGGCACACCCACACATCATAGGCTGATTCGTGACCATTCAATTAATCCAGAGGCCATGTAGAATCAGGCTCAGACATCACAGTCTTCTCTGCAAATGAATATTTTTTTTCTTCTGACATGATCCCTGATGTCACATCCGGATCCCGTGCTTTGGCATTTCAAATTGTTCGTTGTCTCTGAATGAGAACAAAAGTTCTTTCCATGGCACTTTATCTTTTTCTCACAAAGTGGCACTTGAGAATCACTCAATAGCAGAACTATATATTTTTCATATGTATCTAACTTTATATTTAACGATGTAAACTTGATGTGTTATGCTTTGTATTAACAAAGTTTGGACAAGCCCCATGTAAAGGGAGTAGACATTGCCACATAACAAAGTGGTAAGACCTTCCCTATGGCTTACACAAACATGGTCTTCATCACTCAAAGCAACATCAAAGACATGCTTCTACAACATTAAAGGGCGCATACAACCAACAAGAATGGCTTCATCAACAACACAATTTGGAAGACACCCAATCATCCCAACAATGGATATCAAATGGTACATCAAACGGTGGGAAATGGTTCCATAAGCACTATCTACCCCATGATGTAAACCCTATATGTCTAGGGATCTTATATGTCCCTAGATCCCAACAAAAAGCACTTGGATCCCAAATGTCCAAGTAAATGTCTTGGGATCATATATGTCCCAAGATCCAAGGGATGCCATATGTCCCAAACTTGGATCCCATATGTCCAAGTTATGTCTAAGGATCCCATATGTCCTTAGATCCTAAAAGCCAATGGACTAAGTGATCCCATATGTCACTAGTCCCCATATTAAAAACAAAAGGGTCATCACATGGAGGGGGGGTGTTGAGAGATCCATGCTCCACCCTTTTGCCCAAACCTACTTTCATTCTCATGCAAGCTCACTTATCCCACATGCAAGGGAATTCTCCCAAACTCCATATAAGCAAGGCCTCTCCTTCACTCCACACAAGTTGTTCCACTCTAGCTCATTGCCAAGAGTGTGCATTCCCTCCTCATGGAGGCTCCATGCTCATAGATCATCTTATGTAAGTCATTTCCATTTCTATTTTAATTCATTCATCATGTTTTCTTATCTTTTGTTCCTTCCTCCTTAACTTGTTAGATGTGTGCATGTGAGTAGAGTAGGAGTAGTCCTTTTTTATTTCAACAATTTTGTGGTCCTATATATGGATGGGGAGATTGGCATCAACTTTCACGTTGTGTTCAAAGCATGAGTACTTATGGAATATGCTTGAACGCAGCATCCCTTACTAGTAGAAGGATTTTACATGCAGAAAATGAAAGATTATATATTGATGGAAGACCTTACACACGTGGAAATATAGCAGGTTTAATAAATAGTAGTCGAGGATTACATAATAGTTCAAGGACTAATTGCACATTTGAGGAGCATGAAAATAGTCATGAATCACCATACATGAGTAGAGATGTATCAAGATACATAGTTGTCAATGATATTACTACATTACATGCCGGTGATGAACTATTAGTGAATTATGGATGGTGTAGACCTCCAAGAACACATTTTAACTAGAGAGAATAAAAATTTCCTAGCAAAGTTGAAAGATCTATATTCAAAAGACGATAAAGTACAATATTTGTGTGACAATGATGAAGATGATAGCATGGAAGATTTTATTGAGGATTGGTATCAAAATGACAGTGAGAGCATTGATATTCCTAAAAATGAGAAATATCTTTGAGAGGAATGTCTAAATCATGTATATGAAGGAATTCGTTTGACACGACTAAGTGCGAACTTACTTATTCTCAACCTTCAAGATCATTTTGCAGGTTTTTATTCTTACTTTAGATAAAGTAAGAACAAGAACTTGAATTGAATCGACACTTTTTGTCCGCGCATCGTTTAAAACTATAATGCATCTTTCAAAATATTCACGAAAAATTTGATTGTTTGGATGGTAGGATACGATTGTTTGTTTTGGAGGATATGAAGTATGTACCTTAATCATTGAATGATTTGTCGATTCTATCATATGTTCAGTTTGAAAGTGTGAGAAGCGGATTTATAATTGCTATTCAAAGAATTTGGCACTATTTATAGGCCATACAATGGTGCCCTGGATGAATCGCATGCACAGAGGTTACTCAAGATAGAGCGATTTGATTATAATGGACTAGTGCCAGCAGGATTCTTGGGCTATGCAGTAAACCTCTTGCATGTCAATGATGAGCATCTGAACTTTAGGATACAAAGTGGAAATCATGGTGGCTTGAGAGGATCACTTTTATACAGCTTGTTCAAAAAACTTCAGTGTCATAAACCTTAAGTTCTTTGAACAAGCTGTATAAAAGTGATCCTCTCAAGCCACCATGATTTCCACTTTGTATCCTAAAGTTCAGATGTTCATCATTGACATGCAAGAGGTTTACTGCATACCCCAGGAATCCTGCTGGCACTAGTCCCTTATAATCAAGTTGATCTATTTTGAGTAACCTCTGTGCATGCGATTCATCCAGGTCACCATCGTATGGCCTATAAACAGTGCCAAATTCTTTGAATAGCAATTATAAACCCGCTTCTCACACTTTCAAACTGAACATATGATAGAATCGACAAATCATTCAATGAAGGTACATACTTCATATCCTCCAAAACAAACAATCGTATCCTGCCAACCAAAACAATCAAATTTTTCGTGAATATTTTGAAAGATGCACATAAGCATACACATATATAAAATTATATGCATATATATATATATATATATATATATATATATATATATATATATATATATATATATATATATATATATATATATATATGTGTGTGTGTGTGTGTGTGTATATTTATTTACTTATTCTTCCTACCTCACATGATGAAATGAAGAAGATAATCAACAATCTTGGTATAGATTATCAATGTATACATGCATGTCCTAACGATTGTATTTTATATAGAGGTGAGTATGCAGATTCTTTGACATGTCCCAAATGTCAATCTCCTCGATATAAGGGCGAAGAAGGTAAAATCCCAAAAAAGGTATGGAGACATTTTCCATTGGCTCCACGGATTAGACATATGTTTCAAAGCCCCGAATTATCAAAGCTTTTGACTTGGGGACATGATCACAAAATTAATGATGGAATAATGAGAATTCCTCATGATAGTGTTGCTTTTCGGCATATTCATTCTACATGGCCTGAATTTGCACAAAATCCACAGAATCCAAAGTTAGGAGTTGCATTAGATGGGGTTAATCCATTCTCCATGAAATCCAGTAAATGGTCAACATGGCCAGTGGTAGTCATAAACTACAATCTTCCGCCATATCTTAGCATTAAAAAGGAACATTTAATGCTTTCACTTTTTATCCCAGGCAAAAGACAAGTTAAAGATATGAATATATATGTTGCTCCTCTCATTGACGATCTTCAAGAGTTATGGAGAGGTATTAATGTCATTGATGTATCGAAAAGCATCAATGAAAGACATATTACGGTTCGTGGTATTGTGGCTTGGACTATTCACAATTTTCCAGGATATGGTGTTTGTTCAGGTATTGATGTAATTTTTTTATTCAATATGCATGTAAATAAGTATGATTTAATCTAATTATATTTTTATCATTTTCATGATGCATGTGTGTAAGGTCTTCCATCAATATATAATCTTTCATTTTCTGCATGTAAAATCCTTCTACTAGTAAGGGATATTGCGTTCAAACATATTCCATAAGTAATCATGCTTTGAACATAACGTGAAAGTCGATGCCAATCTCCCCATCCATATATAGGACCACAAAATGACATACGAGTGACTTTAGAGTTCGGAGGCACATACAAATCCTCTACAATAAAGAGACCATGGCCAGCATTAGTAATAATGGATAGAGCAATCATATAGCGATTACCCCAAAAGTTGAAAACCTCTCCATCTAAAGGAAGTGGTCCTCTATTCCATCCTCCATATCTTCTTCTATCATATGTTTGTACTAAAGAATGATCACGAGCTGGCAATGGATAATCTCCATCCGTTTCATTCTCTAAACCAAGAGGTAGAGGATTTCTAGAAACCTCTGCTTGTAATTGATGAACAGCAAGTCCATGACATGTACGACGTATATTAACATTATGAGAAAAATTATCATCATCATCATCGAGCAAGTATTCCTATATATCAACAATAATTTGATTTTATATATGGTTTTTAAATAAAATAATGACATTAATATATGTAGAAAATACATACCCAAGCATTATCACGTTGACTAGGTGATGGTGCATGCTCAAAAGTACCATACTCTGCCTCATGTTCAATACATTCCAATCATGGGCTTTGATATGTGCCATAACAAGAGTTACACCAACATATAATATGCTCTTCATAGTAAAATTCATCATAATTCCTATCGGAGGAGACATGTGAAGTCGTTGCATGGGTAGGAGGTGGTGGAGTACCCTCTGATTGATATACTTACAGTATAAAGTCGTTACACGATGAGGAGACGGTGGTGGAGTTCCATCTAATTGATCACAATCTACAAATAATGGTATTTGATATTAATAATCTAATTATCTACATACACAAAAAGTTCACATATACATATTTACACATACACACATATTCACATTTACACATTTACACATACACACATATTCACATCTACACAACTACACATTATTATAAATGCATGTATTTTGTATGAACGAGTATATATGTGGATATGTATATGTGTGTTTATGTTATATGTATGTATATGTGTATATGTGTATATGTATACATATATGTATGCCTATATGTTTGCATGTATATGTGTATGTGGGTATGTGTATGTGTATGTGTGTGTATATATGTGTATGTATTCTGATTATTTCTTCTGTTTGAGATTAAATTAACAGGAGATATTGTATGGTCGAAAAAAATAAGAGGCGAGCTAACATACCACTTGAGACGTGGCAGGTTTTTCGTAGACAGCTACGTCTTCAGGAGTCATTTCCTCAGCAGAAGGTCCACAAATTAATAGTTTATATTTATAATTTTTATATATTTTAGTAATTTTTTACATTTAATTTAAGTATTTTTTTCTTGAATAAACAGGCTACTACAAAGAAGAGAGTGGAGTCGGGCCACACATCGCACCTAGACCAAATGCGCCATAATGGTTTTGTAGCTACATTTGTAAGTATATGTGTTATTGTGAGTATATTTTTTATTTTAGTTAAAATGCAAGCAACTAATGTTTTTATTTGTTTCATTGCGGCGGAAGGATTATGGCCGATATCCTATGAAACATGAGATCGCGTATGCTACACATTTTGGATATCAGTGTTTGAGCGAGTATATGCAAGATCATCCTGATGCCTTTGTGAGTATTTTTAAATTTTATATAATTATTTAATTTTTATGAATGGTTTAATTGTTTTATTTATTTATGTTTGTTATATGTAATACAAGAGTATTATGGAGAGACAAATATGGATGAGGTGGAGAAATAGACACAGGAGGGACGATCTCGATCGTCATAGGGTGATCATGACAATGAGGATGAGGAAGATCAGGATGATTATGATATTGTTGATGATGATGATGATCATGATGATGATGATTAGGATTTTAGTTGATTATGACATTGGATTATATGTATTTACATTGATATATATATATATATATATATATATATATATATATATATATATATATATATATATATATATATATATATATATATATATATATATATATATATATATATATATATATATATATATATATATATATATATATATATAATCTATATATTTTTCATTTCAGCTATGTTTTGAATTGTGTGTATGGTATTAAGTAATGAAGAGTTTTGTTCTATTGATTGTTATTATTGTTTATATTAAGCATGTGTTTAAATACTTTAATTATATAATTCATTCATATGTGTGTACCTAAGTGTATATGTATGTAGTGTATATGTATGTATGTGCATGTGTACGTGTGTGTATATGTATGTATGTGCATGTGCATGTGTAAGTGTATATGTGTGTATGAGCATGTGCATGTGCATGTGTATATGTGTGTATATGTATGTGCATGTATATGTGTAACTCTATGTGTATATGTGTGTATGTGCATGTATATGTGTATATGTAGGTATGTGCATGTGTGTGTATATGTGTTTTAATACTTTGATTATCTAATTCATTCATATATGTGTACCTAAGTGTATATGTATGTGTGTGTATATGTATGTATGTGCATGTGTATGTGTGTGTATATGTATGTATGTGCATGTGCATGTATAAGTGTATATGTGTGTATGAGTATGTGCATGTGCATGTGTATGTGTGTGTATATGTATATGCATGTATATGTATAACTCTATGTGTATATGTGTGTATGTGCATGTATATGTGTATATGTAGGTATGTGCATGTGTATATGTGTTTTAATACTTTAATTATATAATTCATTCATATGTGTGTACCTAAGTGTATATGTATGTGTGTGTATATGTATGTATGTGCATGTGTATGTGTGTGTATATGTATGTATGTGCATGAGCATGTATAAGTGTATATGTGTGTATGAGTATGTGCATGTGCATGTGTATGTGTGTGTATATGTATATGCATGTATATGTATAACTCTTTGTGTATATGTGTGTATGTGCATGTATATGTGTATATGTAGGTATGTACATGTGTGTGTGCATGTGTATATGTGTTTTAATACTTTAATTATATAATTCATTCATATGTGTGTACCTAAGTGTATATGTATGTGTGTGTATATGTATGTGTGTGCATGTGTATGTGTGTCTATATGTATGTATGTGCATGTGCATGTATAAGTGTATATGTGTGTATGAGTATGTGCATGTGCATGTGTATGTGTGTGTATATGTATATGCATGTATATGTATATGTGTGTATATGTATATGTATATGTATATGTATATGTATATGTATATGTGTATATGTATATGCATGTGTATGTATATGCATGTGTAGGTATATGCGTGTGTATATGTATGAAACATGCATGTGTATGTGGATGCATGCATGTAAGTCTTTTTATGCGGTTGTAGGAATGTTTGTGCATATGCATGTGTATATGTGTGTATGTCTAAGTGTATGTGCACATGTATCTGTGTGTGTATATATGTGTGTGTATGTGCATGTTTATATGTGTATATGTGTGAAAGTGCATCTTCATCATGTATAAGTGTATAAGTGCATATCAATAAGTGTGAGTATGCTATGTAATGAAAATAACACAATTTAAATGATATACAAAGAATAGAAATTGTACTTACAATAGTTAGCCATACTTTTTGTTTGGTTAGCTTCTTGAATAACCTGCAATAAAGAGAGAAAGAAGAGAGAGAGAGAGAGAGAGAGAGAGAGAATTCAAAGAGAGAAAGATGTAGAAAGAGAGAAACAGAGACAGAGGGAGACAATAAGAGAGAGCTTAGGCAAAACAACAATTCTGCATATACTTGCTTCAGCTCGTAAGTGCAGTGCAATTGCAAACGTTGGAGAGCTCTTCGATTGGATGCATGAAAATGCCGATCGAAGAGCCTCGAACGTTTTAATTTTTGTCCGTCAACAGATCGCCGTATAAGCGATGCTACCCGTCGTCCCATAAGCGACATGTTTTTAGCGTCGCTTATGCGACACCAAAGATCGTCGTTTATGCGACGTAAAAAAGTGTCGCTTATGTGAGGCTATTTAAAAGCGTCGTGTTAGCGACGCTGTATGGGAGCGTCGCAGCCCCGTCGCACCACAAGTCGCAAAAACCATCATTTGCTTCGTCGTTTAATCGACGGTCCACGCGCGACGCTAATTACGATGCATGTTGCAATTTTATAGCGATGAAATTTTGTCGTCTTAATCGTCGCTATACGCCCGTATTCCTTGTAGTGAAATTTTTTAACTTTTTCATTCCTTCACTAAGAATCCACTTGTTTTTCAGCTTTATTTCTAGGTTGAACACCTATGGTGCCTAACCTATGGTGCCTAAAAGGCAGCTTCAGCTTGTTGTTTTCTGAGATGAACACCTATGGTGCCTAAAAGGGAAGGGGGTTTTATAGTCTCGAATCCTTCTACTTAGGTGACTCATGGATTTTTTTATTGAAGATTCTCTATGCGACTTGTTGAAGTTGGCTGCACATTTTTCCTTTCAAATTTTTATAGAGTGCTTCAATGAATCAAAAGAATCCAACCCCGCACAGCCTAATGGTTGGTGCTTTGAATCTCAAGGAGGAAGTCTTGAGTTCAAATCTTGGCTAGACATATCCATGAGTTCCCAAAGATAGGTGTCCATGAAGTTCCCGAAGATGAGTGCCTCTACCTTACGAGATCGGGTGTGTGTCTTTCCAATTCATTGTACTTTCAAAAAAAAAGAGACTTGCATGATTTGTAGATTCAAAAAACTTGTAACATTTGCCAAGCATCGAGTCACAAGTGCCTCATTCACTCGAAATGTCGCCATCTCAATGGAAAGAATATATGTTATTTTTGTAGCTTGGACATGATGTAGAACTGTACGGACCTCTTTTTCTACTCGAAGTTGGTTAACCACCTTTGCAGCTCATTGTGACCTTCGCCTCCTTTTTAACTCATTTCATGTTGTTATCACAAAAGAAAATTGCAGCTCATTGTGACCTTCGCCTCCTTTTTAACTCATTTCATGTTGTTATCACAAAAAGGGGGAAAAAAGTATTTAGAAACGCAAAAGCATTTGATGGCTGGCGGAAAAGCAAGTCAAGACATCGTATACCAATCCAAAAGACTCTCTCTCTCCATCTCTCTCTCACACACACACATCGATGATGAATATTAACCTCGCTGGGTCTTGATTTCTGCGTGCTGCTCTGGAAACAATCGGCAAAAAGACTTAACAATTCTCTCTATCTAATCTCGTGCAAATGGCATGATGAGTGATAACGAGCACACTTGCTCCGTCTTGATTTCCGAATTCCCCGTGTTGTTGTTGCGACAGCTAGCGAACAGAGCGGAGGTGCTTTTGCTGGAGAGAGAAATGGGCGGACTCGATTGTGCACTGATGAACAGCAGCGCCGACGCGACTCGAGCGGAGGTGCTTTTGCTGGAGAGAGAAATCGGCGGACTCGATTGTGCACTGATGAACAGCAGCGCCGACGCGACTCGGAGTCTGGAGAGAAAGAGAATGACAAATTTGATTTTGTGCTCATGATGAACAGTACGGCACAGAGAGAGAAAAAGGAAGAGAGAGAGAGATATTTTCATGTTCTTTTTTTCCCTTTCAATTTCGTTCCTCAAAAGCTGCCACCTTCAGTGGGCTTACTTCGTTGGCTGCACTCCATGCAGCTATGGATGTCATGATCTCATTGCTGTTTCGCAGAGCTCGAAGACCTACACCTATTTCCTTCCAAAAAGGCTATGCTTCTCGTGCGAAACGATTGGTAATCATTTTGCAGAGCTCGTTCAACTCCCTTCACTTGCCATCCTTCCGTTGACGCCATTTTTAATTCAACAGCCCCCCGCCCCCACTCACGAGAGCTTGCCAGGATCACCATATTACCTCGGCCACTCGTCGCCCCTTCTGCGTTCGAAAAGCTAGTAGTCGTCGTCTTCCTCCGCGCATCACCAATCCGATCGCCTTGCCCTTATCGTTGCAGCTTCCAAGACCACCAAGCTCGCTTTCTCCTCTACGATGTTCATGTCTTTTGCTCTTCATTCAATCTCGGAGTTTCCGCCATGCATCAGTTTCTGTGTATGGCATCTCTGAGTCTCTAGATTTTCTTCATGCTCTCGTGATATGTAGCTCTCCGAGCAGACTCTAGACTCTGGTTGAGATAGAACGAAAGAGATGGGTTCGCAGATTGTTTCATCGTCATCACCTCTCCTATCATTTTTCTGCAGGCTAAGAGTTGCTCTCCGTCTCACGCCTCGAGTCAAATGCTCGCATGGCTACTATAGTATCTTATCATCTCCTCATCTACAGGGAACGACCTCTTCAAAGGACCACCATTATTCTTCATCAAGCAGTGGGATCATTTTTACCATCTGTTTTCATATAAATATCAATATTCATCTATTCCTCGTCCATCTTCTTCCTCAGAGAGTTGCTCCAACAGAGTTGAATTTAGCAAGCATTTAGCATCGTGTCGTGGGTACATTTTACTCCTACACAGACCTGCATCTTAATCTGCAAGCATATATACACAATCAACTACAATAGACATGATTCTATTTCATGCATAGGTTTCATATGTTTACGGATAATCATATTGGAGCCAAAAAATAGATGGGGATGACATATTGACTCATAGAGATCCGTCAAAAGATAATGGTATGGAAACACACCCAACATAGTCTTGTGATTGACTACATGAATTTCTAGCTTTACAATTGATTATGAGAAAATTTCGCAGTGGACTAGATTCTTCTATCTATATACAAAATTGCACACATATTGACACATTTTTGTTCAGAAGCACTCATGTTTGCACGGGATCAAGTTCACACACTGTCAAGAATATTAGAACCTTAACTTGCTTTGATGAACTGAAATAAAAAATTTTGAGAAATTAGAGTTGTTCCAAAATAATCGACACATAAATAGCGTTTCCTTTCCGTAATCTACAATTTAATTCAGATCCTGTATATTCATCTATTTGCAAGTTACATTCTTATGTCTATTATTTCATTTTTAAATACTACTTGAAATGAGTATAGAATATGAATCTATATGTAAGAAAAAAGACACTTTTGTTGGTGAATCTTGTTGCACTATCTTATCTTATCTTATCGCGACCTTGGAATAGTTTATGGAGGCCTATTGGGATAATATAACGTGCATAAATGAGTACCATTAAAGAGAAGTTTAAGACTATTTTAGATGTCTTTTAAGCCATTTAATGAATCCATATGTTCATGTTCATCATATGAAATATCTATGTAACAAGTCTCTTAATCTTCAATCACAATCCCACACATAATAATAGAATTCGACAAAACAAGATATAAAGAAGCAAAATAGAGTATGTAGAGCAAGAAGAGGGAGAGAGAGAGAGAGAGAGAGAGAGAGAGAGAGAGCTTTGTTATATGTGTAGATTTACAAGCAGTTCTGATCTATGTTACAAAATCTATCAAATGGTTTCAATGTGAAGCCTCATACAACTGACCATCCCCAAGCTTATCTCAATCCCAATCGCAATCAAATCCCAATCTCAATCATAGAAGAAGAAAATGATCGTGATTAATGCATGGCCATAATCTCTCTCTAGCTCTCAATCTTCATCTTTGGATCTCCCCTTCCACCTCTGTAGGACCAATCATGCCTTCCGAGAGATGCATTCCTAGAATCTGCATGCTCCAAGATAACATCTTTTTGCATGTCTCATGCAAGACTTCCAGACCGCCCATGCATCTACTTTTCATGTCCAGCTCAAGAATTATACCTACAAAAAATGGATGTAGTCCTTGCAACACACTCACACACACATCAATCACCCAAAATAATGCACATACCAATGTGCATTTTCTAAATCCAAGAACATGAATAAGATGAATCAAGGCTTCTCTTTTTTTTTGAAGTACCTAAAAATGCCACCTTTCCAAGCCTTGTAACTCAAAGAACGTGAGGAATTAGCTTAAGCTTGTAAGATACAAAACTTTTCAGTTCTTCAATATGTACAATAGTCTTACACTACAAGGAATATGGATGTATAGCGACAGTTAAGGGGATAGAATTTCGTCGCTATAAAATTGCAACATGCATCGTAATGAGCATCGCGCGTGAACCATCGATTAAATGATGAATCGAACGACGTTTTTTGCGACTCGTGGCACGGCGGGGCTGCAGTGCTCCCATACAGCGTCGCTAACACGACGATTTTAAATAGCATCGCATAAGCGATGCTTTGTTATGTCACATAAGCGAAGTTTTGTGGCGTCATATAAGCGATGCTAAAAACATGTCGCTTATGTGATGCCAACTCGATGTGTACCATCGCTTACACGACGGTGTGTTGATGGAAAAAAAATTAAAACGTTGGAGGCTCTTTGATCGGCATTTTCACGCATCTGATCGAAGAGCTCTCCAATGTTCGCAATTGCGCTACGCTTACGAGCTGAAGCAAGTATATGCAGAATTGTTGTTTTGCCTAAGCTCTCTCTTATTGTCTCCATCTGTCTCTGTTTCTCTCTTTCTACATCTTTCTCTCTTTGAATTCTCTCTCTCTCTCTCTCTCTCTCTCTCTCTCTCTCTCTCTCTCTCTCTCTCTCTCTCTCTCTCTCTCTCTCTCTCTCTCTCTCTCTCTCTCTCTCTCTCTCTCTCTCTCTCTCTCTCTCTCTCTCTCTCTCTCCTCTCTCTCTCTCTCTCTCTCTCTCTCTCTCTCTCTCTCTCTCTCTCTCTCTCTCTCTCTCTCTCTCTCTCTCTCTCTCTCTCTCTCTCTCTCTCTCTCTCTCTCTCTCTCTCTCTCTCTCTCTCTCTCTCTCTCTCTCTCTCTCTCTCTCTCTCTCTCTCTCTCTCTCTCTCTCTCTCTCTCTCTCTCTCTCTCTCTCTCTCTCTCTCTCTCTCTCTCTCTCTCTTCTTTCTCACTTTATTGCAGGTTATTCAAGAAGCTAACCAAGCAAAAAGTATGGCTAACTATTGTAAGTACAATTTCTATTCTTTGTATATCATTTGAATTGTGTTATTTTCATTAGATAGCTTACTCACACTTATTGATATGCACTTATACACTTATACATGATGAAGATGCACTTTCAAACATATACACATGCACATACACACACATATCTACACACAGATACATGTGCACATACACTTAGACATACACACATACACACATGCATATGCACAAACATTTCTACAACCACATAAAAAGACTTACATGCATGCATTATTGCATATATATATATATATATATATATATATATATATATATATACACATACACACATTAACATATATGCAAATACATGTATATGCACATCCACATGCATGCACATGGATGCAAATGGAAATGCATCCACATACACATGCATGTGGAATACATATACACATGCATATACATACATTATACACATATATACACATATATATGCACATACATACACACACATATACACATGCACACACACATGCACATACCTACATATACACATATACATGCACATACACACATATACACATAGAGTTACACATATACATGCACATTCATATACACACATATACACATGCACATGCACATACTCATACACACATATACACTTACACATGCACATGCACATACTCATACACACATATACACTTACACATGCACATACACATACATACATATACACACACATGCACATGCACATACATACATATACACACACATACATATACACTTAGGTACACACATATGAATGAATTATATAATTAAAGTATTAAAACACATATACACATGCACACACACATGCACATACCTACATATACACATATACATGCACATACACACATATACACATAGAGTTATACATATACATTCACATACATATACACACACATACACATGCACATGCACATACTCATACACACATATACACTTACACATGCACATGCACATGCACATACATACATATACACACACATAGACATGCACATACATACATATACACACACATACATATACACTTAGGTACACACATATGAATGAATTGTATAATTAAAGTATTAAAACACATATACACATGCACACACACATGTACATACCTACATATACACATATACATGCACATACACACATATACAGATAGAGTTACAGATATACATGCACATACATATACACACACATACACATGCACATGCACATACTCATACACACATATACACTTACACATGCACATTCACATACATACATATACACACACATACACATGCACATACATACATATACACACACATACATATACACTTAGGTACACACATATGAATTAATTATATAATTAAAGTATTAAAACACATGCTTAATATAAACAATAATAACAATCAATAGAACAAATCTCTTCATTACTTAATACCATATACACAATTCAAAACATAACTGAAATGATAAATATATATATATATATATATATATATATATATATATATATATATATATATATATATATATATATATATATATATATATATATATATATATATATATATATATATATATATATATATCAATGTAAATACATATAATGCAATTTCATAATGCCCGACTCCACTCTCTTCTTTGCAACAGCTTGTTTATTTAAGAAAAAAATACATAAATTAAATATAAAAAATTACTCAAATATATAAATTATAAACATAAACTATTAATTTGTGTACCTTCTACTGAGGAAATGACTCTTGAAGACGTAGCTGTCTACGAAAAAAATACCACGTCTCAAGTGTTATGTTAGCTCGCCTCTTATTTTTTTCCACCATACAATATCTCTTGTTAATTTAATCTCAAACAAAAAAAAAATCAGAATACATACACATATATACACACACATACACATACACATACCCACATACACATACCCACATACACATACCCACATACACATACCCACATACACATACACACATACACATATACATGCAAACATATACATATACATATATGTATACATATACACATATACATACATATAACATAAACACACATATACATATCCACATATATACGTACACACACATGCATGCATATACACTCATTCATACAAAATACATGCATTTATCCCACAATAATGTGTAGTTGTGTATATGTGAATATGTGTGTATGTGTAAATGTGTACATGTGAATATGTGTGTATGTGTAAATATGTATATGTGAATTTTTTGTGTATGTAGATAATCAGATTATTAATATCAAATACCATTATTTGTAGATTCTGATCAATCAGATGGAACTCCACCACCGTCTCCTCATTGTGCAATGACTTTATACTGTAAGTATATCAAACATTTAATTTTAAATATATTTGATGGATACATAACTTATATTCTTTTTTGTTTCTTATTATGTGCAGATTCTGATCAATCAGAGGGTACTCCACCACCTCCTACCCATGCAACGACTTCACACGTGTCCTCCGATAGGAATTATGATGAATTTTACTATGAAGAGCATATTATATGTTGGTGTAACTCTTGTTATGGCACATATCAAAGACCACGATTGGAATGCATTGAACATGAGGCAGAGTATGGTACGTTGAGCATGCACCATCACCTGGGCAATGTGATAATGCTTGGGTATGTATTTTCTATATATATTAATGTCATTATTTTATTTAAAAACCATATACAAAATCAAATTATTGTTGATATACAAGAATACTTGCTCGATGATGATGATGATAATTTTTCTCATAATGTTAATATACCTCGTACACGTCATGGACTTGTTGTTCATGAATTACAAGCAGAGGTTTCTAGAAATCCTCTAGCTCCTAGTTTAGAGAATGAAACGGTTGGAGATTATCCATTGCCAGCTCGTGATCATTCTTTAGTACAAACATATGATAGAAGAAGATATGGAGGATGGAATAGAGGACCACTTTCTTTAGATGGAGAGGTTTTCAACTTTTGGGGTAATCGCTATATGATTGCTCCATCCACTATTACTAATGTTGGTCATGGTCTCTTTGTTGTAGAGGATTTGTATGTGCCTCCGAACTCTGAAGTCACTCTTATGTCATTTCTGTTGAGAGATCCATGCTCCACCTTTTTGCCCAAACCTAGTTTCATTCTCATGCAAGCTCACTTATCCCACATGCGAGGGAATTCTCCCAAACTCCATATAAGCAAGGCCTCTCCTTCACTCCACACAAGTCATTCCACTCTAGCTCATTGCCAAGAGTGTGCATCCCCTCCTCATGGAGGCTCCATGCTCATAGAGCATCTTATGTAAGTCATTTCCATTTCTATTTTAATTCATTCATCTGTTTTGTTATCTTTTGTTCCTTCCACCTTAGCTTGTTAGATGTGTGCATGTGAGTAGAGTAGGACTAGTAGTCCTTTTTTATTTCAACATGGTATCAGAGCATAGTTGTTTTTTTTTTTTTTTTTGAGTTTATGTTCACATTTTGCTTGGACATCACTAGGATATACATCGTTTCTAATCCCTCCCTCCCTCCCATATCTCAATACGAGTGCTTCGAAGCACTACGTGTGTTTCTCATTTTCTTGTCACTTTCATCATTTTAAGTTTTGCAAGTTTTAATCTTCTATTTTATCATAACCATCATTGTTTTTTATATCTGTATTTCATTTTCATAATTATTGATAATGGCATTTTTGAGCACCATAGTTTGTAGTCCCTAGTCAAAATTTGCATAAGCTCTAGCAGGAGGTAGCACTCCATCATAATAGCATCATGCATTGTTGCTTCTACTCAGTCCCCTTCCATATACTTTGGTCATTGCTGGACTACAACATTCGCTCAGTAACAGTCATGCCAGACATTACTTGCTATAGCTTCCTTGGGAAATCGAAGTGGTGCAACCATTTATAGGAAAGGAGCGATCAAAATGAGTTAAGAAGAGAACGAAAAGATTGGAGCAGCAAACTTCTGCATACCTCGAAGTAGCTCTCCATGCTTGTGTCTGCATCAAGTTTGCACACCTGCTAGGATAGAAATAGGCCACCATCATTGCCTCATGTGATCTACTTTCTGTACTATCCATGTCCCAAACAAAGTCAACTAGGATAGAGAAGCTACGATCTATGAAAGACACAATATCTGCACTTGACATTATGAACATGTAGAAGATGGCAGAAGTGAGTTCAACAGCAAAGCGAAGCTTCAAGTTCTACAAGGAGAAACTATGTTCTATAGTTGGAGTATGATGCCTGGCGAAAAAAAAGAGAGTCCAATTGTCAAGTAAGTTATGGCAACATCTGCTAGAAGCGATCTTCTGTGTAGATAGAAAGAGAAGGATGTTGGTTAGAAGCTGTTGACTAAGGTAATGAGTAGAGAATGGACACAAAAGACCTGTGATGCAAGATATGAACAATGTTTCATGCTTGAAAGTCATTATATGTCTTCTCCTTGTGCATGATACCATAGAGAAAGTAATTCCATCTGCTACTGCATCGACCATGGGAGGTAAATATCTCTTCGCATGTAGTACATCGATGAATCCATCCATGGCAAAGTGATTGACGCACCACTGTGCGAGGCCAGGTTGAGCCTTTGCATAGCTCTCTCTGAAGGAAGCCACACACGCAGAGAGAAAGACAGAGAATTATGAGAAAAAGGCACATGAGCAGGTGGACCGTGAGAAAGTGGCAGGTCTTTGGCGCCATTCAGATAAGAGGGCACATTCTTTCATCTGACATGCACAGAGAGAGGGAACGGCTTCTTTTGCACACAAATTGCATAGACAGCTCTTCAAGATAACCACTTGTGTCCACTTTGGAAAACTGGCGAGGAAGCTCTCCGTCTGTTCTGAACGTGATGGGTTCTACGCATTGAAAATCATGAATTGATCCGGATTATCCATAGACACGAATCAGAGGCCATATTTGGAGATCACACATATTTCGGCATATTTCCAAATGAGATAGAAAACTCCAAAAGAGGTGGTGGGCACTCGAAGCTTCAACTTGGAGGCACACCCACTCATCATAGGCTGATTCGTGACCATTCAATTAATCCAGAGGCCACGTAGAATCAGGCTCAGACATCACAGTGTTCTTTGTGAATGAAGATTTTTTTTCTTCTGACATGATCCCTGATGTCAGATCCGGATCCCGTGCTATGGCATTTCAAATTGTTCGTTGTCTCTGAATGAGAACAAAAGTTCTTTCCGTGGCACTTTATCTTTTGCTCACAAAGTGGCACTTGAGAATCACTCAATAGAAAAACTATATATTTTTCATATGTATCATACTTTATATTTAAGGATGTAAACTTGATGTGTTATGCTTTGTATTAACAAAGTTTGGACAACCCCATGTAAAGTGAGTAGACACTGCCACATAACAAAGTGGTAAGACCTTCCCTATGGCTTACACAAACATGGTCTTCATCACTCAAAGCAACATCAAAGACATGCTTCTACAACATTAAAGGGAGAATACAACCAACAAGAATGGCTTCATCAACAACACAACTTGGAAGAAACCCAACAATGGATATCAAATGGTACATCAAACGGTGGGAAATGGTGCCATAAGCACTACCTACCCCATGACGTAAACCCTATATGTCTAGAGATCTTATATGTCCCTAGATCCCAACAAAAAGCACTTGGATCCCAAATGTCCAAGTAAATGTCTTGGGATCCCATATGTCCCAAGATCCAAGGGATGCCATATGTCCCAAACTTGGATCCCATATGTCCAAGTTATGTCTAAGGATCCCATATGTCGTTAGATCCTAAAAACCAATGGACTAAGTGATCCCATATGTCACTAGTCCCCATATTAAAAACAGAAGGGTCATCACATGGAGGGGGGGTGTTGAGAGATCCATGCTCCACCCTTTTGCCCAAACCTAGTTTTATTCTCATGCAAGCTCACTTATCCCACATGCAAGGGAATTCTCCCAAACTCCATATAAGCAAGGCCTCTCCTTCACTCCACACAAGTCGTTCCACTCTAGCTCATTGTCAAGAGTGTGCATCCCCTCCTCATGGAGGCTCCATGCTCATAGATCATCTTATGTAAGTCATTTCCATTTCTATTTTAATTCATTCATCATGTTTTCTTATCTTTTGTTCCTTCCTCCTTAGCTTGTTAGATGTGTGCATGTGAGTAGAGTAGGAGTAGTCCTTTTTTATTTCAACAATTTTGTGGTCCTATATATGGATAGGGAGATTGGCATCGACTTTCACGTTATGTTCAAAGCATGAGTATTTATGGAATATGCTTGAATGCAGCATCCCTTACTAGTAGAAGGATTTTACATGCAAAAAATGAAAGATTATATATTGATGGAAGACCTTACACACGTGGAAATATAGCAGGTTTAATAAATAGTAGAGGGTTACATAATAGTTCAACGACTAATTGCACATTTGAGGAGCATGAAAATAGTCATGAATCACCATACATGAGTAGAGATATATCAAGATACATAGTTGTCAATGCTATTACTACATTACATGCCGATGATGAACTATTAGTGAATTATGGATGGTGTAGACCTCCAAGAGCACCGTTTAGCTAGAGAGAATAAAAATTTTCTATCCATATTTAATAATTTATATACTTAATTTTATATTTAAAGTTTAGTTTTTATTCATTTATGGAATACTAATGAATTTTATTTATATGTGTAGATTCCAACGTATGATGTTGATGATGTTCCTCCACAGCATTCACAATTACCAGTAAGACCTCATTTATCAGAAGCTTCCATGAGGAGGCTATGCAAAACTAATCCTGTGCAATATGCAAAGTTGAAAGATCTATATTCAAAAGACGATAAAGTACAAGATTTGTGTGACAATGATGAAGATGATGGCATGGCAGATTTTATTGAGGATTGGTATCAAAATGACAGTGAGAGCATTGATATTTCTAAAAAAGAGAAATATCTTCGAGAGGAATTTCTAAAGCATGTATATGAAGGAAGTCGTTTGACACGACTAAGTGCGAACTTACTTATTCTCAACCTTCAAAATCGTTTTGGATGGAGTAATGTATCTGTTTCGACAATATTAAGGTATAATTTTCAATTTTCTATCTATTTATATATATATATATATGCATAAATATATATATATAAATACATGCAGGTTTTTATTCTTACTTTAGATAAGGTAAGAACAAGAACTTGAATTGAATGGACACTTTTTCTCCATGCATCGTTTAAAACTATTAATGCATCTTTCAAAATATTCGCGAAAAATTTGATTGTTTGGATGGTAGGATACGATTGTTTGTTTTGGAGGATATGAAGTATGTGCCTTTATTGAATGATTTGTCGATTCTATCATACGTTGAGTTTGAAAGTGTGAGAAGCATATTTATAATTGCTATTCAAAGAACTTGGCACTGTTTATAGGCCATACGATGGTGACCTGGATGAATCGCATGCACAAAGGTTACTCAAGATAGAGCAATCTGAATTATAATGGACTAGTGCCAACAGGGTTCCTGGGGTATGCAGTAAACCTCTTGCATGTCAATGATGAGCATCTGAACTTTAGGATACAAAGTGGAAATCATGGTGGCTTGAGAGGATCACTTTGATATAGCTTGTTCAAAAAACTTCAATGTTTGACATTGAAGTTTTTTGAACATGCTGTATCAAAGTGATCCTCTCAAGCCACCATGATTTCCACTTTGTATCCTAAAGTTCAGATGCTCATCATTCACATGCAAGAGGTTTACTGCATACCCTAGGAACCCTGCTAGCACTAGTCCCTTATAATCAGGTTGCTCTATCTTGAGTAACCTCTGTGCATGCGATTCATCCAGCTCACCATCGTATGGCCTATAAACAGTACCAAATTCTTTGAATAGCAATTATAAACCCGGTTCTCACACTTTCAAACTGAACATATGATAGAATCGACAAATCATTCAATGAAGGTACATACTTCATATCCTCCAAAACAAACAATCGTATCCTGCCATCCAAAACAATCAAAATTTTCATGAATATTTTGAAAGATGCACATAAGCATACACATATATAAAATTATATGCATATATATATATATATATATATATATATATATATATATATATATATATATATATATATATATATATATATATATATATATATATATATATATATATATATATATATATATATATATATATATATATATATATATATATATATATACATACACACACACACATATATATATATTTATTTATTTATTTATTTATTTATTTAATTTTTTTAATATATCAATTTTTTTATAAACTTACAAGTTATTATCTGAAAAGTTTTTACCAAGTCAGAATATTCTTCCTACCTCACATGATGAAATGAAGAAGATAATCAACAATCTTGGTATAGATTATCAATGTATACATACATGTCCTAACGATTGTATTTTATATAGAGGTGAATATGCAGACTCTTTGACATGTCCCAAATGTCAATCTCCTGGATATAAGGGTGAAGAAAATAAAATCTCAAAAAAGGTATTGAGACATTTTCCATAGGCTCCACGGATTAGCTTTTGACTTGGGGACATGATCACAAAATTACTGATGGAATAATCAGAATTCCTCATGATAGTGTTGCTTTTTGGCATATTGATTCTACATTGCCTGAATTTGCACAAAATCCATAGAATCTAAAGTTAGGAGTTGCATTAGATGGGGTTAATCCATTCTCCATGAAATCCAGTAAATGGTCAACATGGCCAGTGGTAGTCATAAACTACAATCTTCTGCCATATCTTAGCATTAAAAAGGAACATTTAATGCTTTCACTTTTAATCCCAAGAAAAAGACAAGTTAAAGATATGAATATATATCTTGCTCCTCTCATTGACGATCTTCAAGAGTTATGGAGAAGTATTAATGTCATTGATGTATCGAAAATCATCAATGAAAGACATATTACGGTTCGTGGTATTGTGG
Organism: Ceratopteris richardii; assembly: GCA_020310875.1. Classification (NCBI taxonomy): domain Eukaryota; kingdom Viridiplantae; phylum Streptophyta; class Polypodiopsida; order Polypodiales; family Pteridaceae; genus Ceratopteris; species Ceratopteris richardii. Next base: position 63,400,382 of record CM035435.1, read on the forward strand.
CTTGGACTATTCATGATTTTCCAGGATATGGTGTTTGTTCAGGTATTGATGTAATTTTTTTATTCAATATGCATGTAAATAAATATGATTTAATCTATTTATATTTTTATCATTTTCATGATGCAAGAATATCTACTAAGGGTTATAAAGCTAGTCGATATTGTGGTGATTGGTTGAGATCAATCTATAGTAAGAATCTCAACAAAAATATTTATCTTCGATATCGACGATTCTTGCCTGATGATCATCCATTAAGATCTAAAAGAGAAGCGATATATTTTAATGGAAAGCTTGAAACAGGTCAGTGTCCAAAACCTATGACGCCTATGGATTGGTATAAAAAATGGATAGATGGACCTCTGATAGATCCAGAATTAGAAATCTTCAGTGATGATTCAGATAATGAGTATGTGAATAGAGGTAAAGGAAAATTGGCACTCGCAGAGAACATATCAATATGGTATTCTTTGGAGTATTGGAAAGAGTTAAAAGTATGTCATCTTCTTGATCCTATGCATATATTCAAAAATATTGGTTATTCACTATGGCAGCATCTTCTTGGACTAAAAGATACCACAGCATCAAGGAATGATTTGAAAGATCAAAAATCCAAACCAAAGTTATGGCCAGATTTTTGATAGACATCGACAAGAAACGACTTATGCACCTGCTCCTTGGGTACTTACAACAAAAGAGATACAAACTATCAACAATAGAATTCAATTGATTAAGACTCCTACAGGATATGGAGCATCTTTTCAAAACATGTTTACTATGGATGATAAGAGCTTATCTGGGTTAAAGATCCATGACTGGCATAACTTTTTGAAACATATTTTACCTTTGGTTATCGATGGATGTACAACGAAAGGAGTACGAGATGTGATCTATCATCTTGGATCACTTATAAGGTAATTATGATACTTTTATATTTAATATGTATGAATATTGGATATCTTTTATTTTTTAGTTAACTTCTTTATAATTTCTTTTATGATATGTATAGGTGGATTACATCCAAAGAGATTGACAAAAACTCTATCCCACAAAAAAGACGTGAATGCAAAGAGCTACTATGTTTGATGGAGAAAGAACTTCCTACTTCATTTTTTGATATTCAGGTTCATTTATTAGTCCATCTTGTAGATGAAATAGAGATTGCAGGTGTTGTCAACACTCCATGGATGTTTTGGGTCAAGCGATTTATGGGAATATTAAAAGTTTATGTGCGACAAAGAGCAAAACCAGAAGGATCCATGGCAAAGGGTTGGATGCTTGAAGAGTGCATGTATTACGTTAGTGAGTACCTTGAAAGAGTTCATGAAGAAGCTCCACGTGCATGGACCAACGAGTCTTCTTCAAAAATAACAGATGAGGTATTATCAGGTAAGGGGGTTCCATTCTTATTTACATTTCAAGAAAAAAATGATGTTTCTACTTTTGTAGCATATAATAGTGAATGCATGCAATCATTCCTTAGCGAGTATGAGGAACTTCAAAATCTCCAAAGTAAAATGCGAAAACACAAAAGATATAGATGTAATCTCGATAATAATGAGATTACAGATATATCTTCTTTCATGGATTGGCTATATAGTCGTTTGCAACGCGCCAACGCAAATAATGAAGAAATCTCAGATGAGCAAAGAGAGTTAATGATAGGTTGTGAACGAAAGGTAATTTTATTAAAATAATGTTTTATTTTTTTGATATATGTATGTTAGTTTCTATTTACTAATTGAATTTATTTTGCAGGCTCGAATGTTCAATAATATGTGGTCTTTTGGACAGCATATTAGAATCAAAGCCATCGATTCTTTACGTAAAATAGAGGATTCTAGTATTGTTGCTTCTTTCAAGCAATGCTAGACATGAACCTTATAGATAGCGAACTTGGTTACGCAGGAACTATTGTTGGTATCTACGAAATTTCATTTTGTACATTCAAACAGGTAGAAAAAAGTTTATATTTTTTTGATAGAGTTAGTTAATTTTTTAAGCACCTAATAATGGGTTTTTGTTGTTATATATTTTGATAGGTCATTTTGAAGGTTGACTGGTTTCGAGCCGAGTATAAAGGTAGTAATTCCACATTAAGAAAGGAATTATCTGGGTTTTGGGCAATTGATTCTTCCAAGGTAATGCGATCTACTAAAGAACCATATATTTTTCCTAGGCATATTGAACAAGCATTTTTTATAAAAACCCAGATGCTCATCCTTGGTGGCAAGTCATTCATGTGCAACCTAGAGGTAGGTCATTGTTTGAACAGTTTATTGTTAGAGAGATCGAAGAAATTCCTCTTGATGATTCAGCATCACATACTGATACATCAACATCTGAAATAGAAATTATAATCATTACACGTGATAATGATACTAATATTTTTGATGAAGAGGATAATTCTCTACATGTTGTTTCATAGCGACTATTGAGTGTGTGTGGCTCAGACGCCTTATGGCTGATTTGGGTGTTGGTTACCATCTTCACTGACAGCCAGAGTGCATTGGCAGTTGCGAGGAACCCTGTGTTCCATGCTCGCACTAAGCACATTGAGGTACATTATCATTATGTCAGGGAGAGGTTCTCTACTGGGGAGATCAACTTGGCATATGTGCCCATGCAGGAGAACATTGCAGACCTTTTCATGAAGGCTCTACCTAGGGAGAAGTTTGAAGCTTTTTGCAAAGCTTTGGGCTTACTTCCTTTTGTGGATTGATTCCACATAGCTTGGCACTTCCTTATACATGAGTGCCAGCTCCTTGTTAACCGCATCACTCCTAGGGGGGATTTGTTGATATATTTAGGTAGTGATGTGTGTGAAAACTCTAGGACTACCGGGGCACTTTTTCCCTCTTTAGGAGGTTCCCCCCCCCCCTTGTATATATGCCTATTGCCCTAATGGGCTACTTATCTTTGTACATTCTAGTGGTAATACATTTAGTATTGTGTGTTGTGATCCAAGCTTCTTCTTTTCTCTTGTGTTGTTCACGTGCTTACACAGACATCTAACTCCAATAGTCTTGAAGGCTTCCCGACCACTGGTGCGTGCGGTGGAATGAAATAAACAGGCTAAAGAGAACGCATCAAGCCCCAAAGTATGTAAAAGCAGATTTAAGAACAGGACCTTTGAAACGAATGCCTGACTATAAGAGATGGAATGTCTACCAAAGAGTGCATGCCTGGCAACCAGAATTAACAAAAATAATACAGAAGTGTGAATAAAAGGAATATCAAGAGGCAAATAGAAGCTTAGGATTGAAGATTCAGATAAGGTGACAAATTATCTAACGATCCTAAAGTCTTCATACACTGCTGTTGGCATGTATTGAAGTAAGGAACCAAATCTACTACAAACACAAAGCGAAGCAAAGCCTATCAAGGGATGATAGAGATAAAGAGGGGGAGAGTGTTGCAGAGGAAAGAAGCAAGCAAAAGTAGGCCCATAAAATTTTTCAAATTTAGGCTTAATTTTTCTTCTTCAAAGACATCAAGAGTCATGTAAATGCACTAGAGGAGTCCTCTAGATGCATAAATCCCAGTTCTTGTAACATAATCCTTGTACCATAGTAGGAATGTAGCATTTCTCAATAAAAGTTCTAGTCTCTTGTGTGAAAGGACCAATTCTAGGGCACACATATATAAATCACTTCATGACTCTTTGTAAACACTTTTTCCCATTGTAAGGAATCAAGCCGAATTTTCGAATTTGCCTCTTCTCTACTATGTATCTTCTTCTCCAAGAGCTTGTGCGTGTGTGTGTGTTTGATGCTTGAAATGTGTGTCCAATAGTGTTGTCTACCCCATTCCCTTTTGTTTTCATGGTCGTAATGCATGTTTGAAGCTTAGTGAGTCATTGAGTTGAAGTAGGGTTTCCCACATATCACTATTTTGCTCATAACTTCAAGCACATTTGTCAAATTTGATTGAAAATATGATGATTAGATGTGTCTCATCAAGAGCTTAGAAATGAAGTTTGAAGCTGAGGGAAAAGTTTGAATTTGTGTTTATTTTACTTGCAAGCATCAGGACGTGCATTTTATGAGGATTAATGACTAGAAGAGGTAGCTGAACTATGTTTCATGCATTGTAGCATTGTCACTTCACTCACTATCATGTGTGCACATGTCTTCATTCACTTGACATGTCTAATTTCATGGATTGATAATTGAGCATGTATTAATCCACCATTATATGCACTTGTGGGGCGATTGAGGTACAGTCTCAGTTGACACAAGTCCCTAAGGCCTTATGACTTAGGTACATAGAAAGAAAGAAGAGAAAAGATTAAAAACAATTGGAGATTGAAGAGAAGGAAAAAAACAATTAAAGACTGTGAGCCTTAGAAAAATAGTCTAGCCAATTGAGACACAAAAAAGGTGAAAGAAAACCAGAAGAAGGAATAGGTAGGATCGATTCTAGTGGATCCCATGCCTGAAGACTTAGAAATGTGGTTAAAAACATATCAGTCTAGAATAGAGATATGAACTAGCCCAAAGCAATATTATGATCAAAGCTATATGAGAAGATATCTCGAAAAAGATAGACTTGAGATATGTAAAAAATTAATTGAAGTTGCTCAAACCATGTTAGAACAAGCAATACCTGGCCCACTTGAAATGAGAATCCCGAAATAAATGTTCCAAGGATGTTTAGAGAACCATTATTCACATTCGACGAAACCAAAACAAACTACGGAATTTGAAGAAGACGTAGGTTCAAGATCACATAAAGAAACCCAACGATTTCAGAAGTGGAGGCAAATTGGCCACAAGATTTATGGGCCAAGGTGCAAGAAGAGAGATGGAACAAAACCGAGGAGGATGCCCCTCCCCTTGAAAAACTAGAAGCTTCGAGGAACCTGCCTAAGATGGAGCACGAAGAAGACAGTGAAGAATTATCCAATCCAGATTAAGATAAAGAGGAAGCTATTATTTTTAACTAAAATTCCTAATGATATGGGAGAACATGAGCAAATATCCGATCTCTTTCACACTCCAACAATAAGATACGCCAAGAAAAGAAAGTCAGAGGAGGTGTTGACCACCTCAAAAGAGTTAATGAAAAGCAAGAGTACATTGTTCTATAACCCTAGAAGAGCTTTTGCAAGTGAAACCTCATCTATGGAATAAACAAGCTAATTAGTTGAAATTGAATGAACAAAACTCATCTGTTAAAGAAGAAAGGCTGGAGAAAATAACAACATTGAAGATACATGTCGATAAATTTGGATCCTTTAGTGAGGGATATGAAGGAGATATGTGCTTTCTAATCACATTTTGAGGATATATGACCAAAGACATTTTAGATAAGGGAGTTCGAGTAGGAATAGCAACCAAGGAAATTCGAGAGAAATGGGGAAGACCAGATCTATGGCTAATTAGAATGAAGCTACAACTAGCAGACGGACATGTAGAATGACCTTTGGGACTCTTGGAAAATGTAATTTTGATAACTTATGGAGTAGAATTTGAACACACTTTAGCTATATGCCAATTTTGCAAGGCAAGCAATTATGAGATGATCCTAGGTAGACCATTAATGTGATAGTTAAAGGTAGTTCAAGACTGGGGATGAGATGCATTGTATCTCCAACACCAAGGCACTACTACTAAAATAAATCTCCAAAACTTTGCATATAGATATGTACCACCTCTTTAATGGAATCTTGTGCATAAAGAGGAGGATGATGTCAATCCATAGTGCTAAATCAATGGAAGAAGGTGAAATAATTGAAAAAGAATGGAAGGAAGACTACAAAATCATAGAAATGGAACCTGAGTTTGACTCTAACGAACAATACCTCAAAGCAGTAGAATAAGAAGTTGACATGGAACATAAAAAAAATTCTCAATAGAAGAGTATCAAGGACTAGGTTGCATTATTCGTTATTCAACAATTCATTTATTCGTGAATAATTATGGAATTTTGTGGCAAGCCCTTATTATTTGATCGAATTATTCGATGCCATGTCAGCTTATTTGGAGACATCCAAATGGTTTTTGCATGGTAATTCGACAGTTTTCAATCGAAAGCGCTTTCGATCAAAAAGTTTTCTGATAAAAAAGCTTTCGATGGAAAAGTTTTTTGATAAAAAAGCTTTCGATCAAAAAAAATTTTGATAAAAAAAATTTGATCAAATAATATTTTATACAAGAATAGAACTATACTCATTTTTCATAAAAGCTACTCTATTCTTTACGAACTTAAAGTGTCGTAAAGAGAACAAGTTATAAATTTTTGCTATATTAAATAATTTAAACAGTTGTGATTGTTTGACTCAACATTGATTCTTACTTCACAATAGTATATGTATGTGAATTTCAAATCTTATATGATTGATTCTTACTCATTTTTCATAAAAGCTACTTTGTTCTTTACGAACTTAAAGTGTCTTAGAGAGACCAAGGTACAAAATTTTGTTATAAGTATTAAATAATTTAAACTATTGTGATTGTTTGACTCAATATTGATTCTTACTTCACAATAGTATGTGTAAATGTATGTGCATATGATTAGGAATTTAGAATCTATTGTGATTGTCTGATACAACATTGATTCTTACTTCACAATAGTATGTGTAAGTGCATGTGCATAGGATTAGGAATTTAAAATATTGCGATACATTAAATTTATTATTGAAAGATGTAGGTAGATTATGTTTGACTCAACATTGATTCTTACTTCATAATAGTATATGTATGTGTGTGTATGAGTATGTGTATGCATCTGAGTGTATAATTTTCAATGAAAAATCTATTGTGATTGTCTGACTCAATATTGATTCTTACTTCACAATAGTATGTGTAAATGTATGTGCATATGATTAGGAATTTAGAATCTATTGTGATTGTTTGATACAACACTGATTCTTACTTCACAATAGTATGTGTAAGTGTATGTGCATATGATTAGGAATTTAAAATCTAATGTGATACATTAAATTTATTATTGAAAGATGTAGGTAGATTATGTTTGACTCAACATTGATTCTTAATTCAAGATAGTATATGTATGTGTGTGTATGAGTATGTGTATGCATATGAGTGTATAATTGTGAATGAAAAATCTATTGTGATTGTCTGACTCAATATTGCTTCTTACTTCACAATAGTCTGTGTAAATGTATGTGCATATGATTAGGAATTTAGAATCTATTGTGATTGTCTGATACAACATTGATTCTTACTTCACAAAATAGTAAGTGTAAGTGTATGTGCATATGATTAGGAATTTAAAATCTATTGTGATACATTAAACTTATTATTGAAAGATGTAGGTAGATTATGTTCGACTCAACATTGATTCTTACTTCATAATAGTATATGTATGTGTGTGTTTGAGTATGTGTATGCATATGAGTGTGTAATTGAAAGTGAAAAATTTATTGTGATTGTCTGACTCAATATTGATTCTTACTTCACAATAGTATGTTTAAGTGTATGTGCATATGATTAGGAATTTAAAATATATTGTGATTGCTTGAATCAATATTGATTCCTATTTCACAATAGTATGTGCAAGTATATGTATGTGTAAATGTATATGTGTGTATGATTGAGAATTAACATCTATTGTGATTGTTTGACTCAACAATGTTTTTTACTTTACGATAGTATGTGTAATTGTATATGGGTGTATAATTGAGAATTAATGTCTATCGTAATTGTTTGACTCAACATTGATTGAAATATCTTATTTGATATTTATTTATGTTGTTTTCTTGTAGGTATAGTCTGTTGGAAATTTAGTAGGCCCATTACTAATACCATAGGTCCAAGTTCCATAGATCCAAAATCAACAACATAAATTCCAGCAATCTTCCAATATTGACAAAATGAACATACCACATTTAATCATACAAATGATGAGACAAAGATAGAGAAACACTAGACAACATGTGTAAAGTGTTACGTAAGCCAAGGCTTACCCACACTATCATATATACCAATGTTCAATGTACAATGTGGGAGCAAAACTCTCAACCACGCTTAATGAACAGAAATAGATGGATGAGTGAATGTACAAATGTAACAAACATATTCAGATGTATGGACATGAATCTGAATATATATGAGATGTGTGACCTAATAGGTTGTAGAAGAGTGAATATGAGTGACAGAATGAGGAAGGATCAGTCTAAAATTGATAATAAACAAACCCTCATCTAACCTTTGGCTATGGAAGACCCTACGTCAGATCCCTGTGTGAAAGATCACATACTTACAAAAGTAGCAAAGAATGCTAACAAGTTTGCTGTCAGAAATCCTCAAACTCATATGAACATACCTTCTCGAAAACCTCATCCAAATATGCATAAAGCATACATGTATTGATTCTCTTGTACCTATGCCAAATAGGACTCCTCCTGATATGGATGCCACTTCCATATGCTTCAAGTAGTACCTGTGTGCATAAGGAGAATATATACCTGAATCGTTAACATAAGATGTAAATCTTATGTTAACCACCATCCAATGTCTTTGAAGTAAACCAAAATCTTCATGTAGAAGACAATCTTCAAATACATCATGTGAATGGCCAATCCACACCATCAAGCTGCTACGGGGTAAATCCTCTCCATAAGCAAGATTGTGAGCACACTCTTCTTCTCCAAGAAGAACTCCATAGCTGCTCCTCAACATGCTCCAAAATAGCACCATGGCTGCCCCATGTGCTAAGAAGCACCACCTCTAATAACGTACCAAAGCTCTCCAAAGCTTGGTGTTGAAACTAGGTGATGGATTCATACAATGAGCCCAAGACTCTTCTTATATAGTATAGCTTCCTTGAATAAAGCACTCCCAAAAGCTCTTGCTTGATAAAGCAATACGATCATTGTCTGTAAACTTTAATCGGAAAAACACTCCATCGTCGCTCATTGCTGCTGTCGTAGCTTTATCTCAAAAGCATAACTAAACTAAAAAAGTCTTCATGTTGCCCGTCTGCTGCCCGTGGGAACTGAACATTGGTGGCCGTTTTGAGAGAGTTTCATTTCAGCCAACGTGCCAACACCGATTGCTGTAGGAGGGACTAATAAGATAAGCTACTCATGCTGTAAATTTTGGACAAAATGAACCAATGGGACATTGTTTCCAACAATCCCCCATGCAATGTCATAATGGTACAAATGAACTGGATCTGCAAACTTCATAAGCTTCAAGCTTGTACTTCCCAAATTTGACCTTCAAACCTTTTCTTCAAAAGTCTTCTTCAAAACTGAATTTGAATTTCTTTCAAACGTCTTGCTGTATATGAACCATAATACCTTAGAAAATATGCAAACTAGATATCCAATAGTGTCCTCATCAAGCAATCACTGCTTGACAACAAATGTAGCAAGTACTGACTCTAAACCTGCTATCTCCTGTCTTCACAAACATGAAAACATACACTAGGATCCACATATACTGTGACTCACAACTCACAAATTAGTGTATTATGAACACTGCTGGTTCATCTCTTATTGTACTCAACTCAACTGAAATCAACTGAAATCAATTGAAATCAACTCATGAGTCTCATAAAAAATCTATGATGTAATCATGTCTTCATCCTTGTTCTATCTGTAAGTATTTCATACCTCTTTCCTTCATAACCTGGTATAAACATAAATGTGTGCACTTCTCAAACATACCTCTCTGAAATATCAAGCTTCTCTTCAATACAACTCTGGAACCTTCTCCTAAACAGGAACTTTCTCGAGACATTCTCCATCTTCCTTCTTCTTACAAAGCTGGAACATAAAGAGAACCTGACAAAGGAAATATAGTAATACCTATAGATATGACTTTGCATTCTTTCACATATGGCTAAAAATAAGTCTTCATGTTTCATCACCCCCCTGGATGATTTAATACTAGTATCCAGAATTCTTCAAATTATATCAGACTTTGTGAAATCTAGAATGTCTTCCTTCTTTCAATAAATCTGATCTTCAATAATAAATACCTGTATCTGAAACAAAATTTTAGGATCCATAATCTTCTGTAACATAACAAGTATCTTCTTCTTTTTCTTTGCAACACAAATCTCATAGAATCTGAATCTTTGACTTACTGCTTCCAATGCTAAGAATTTTTCACAAACAAAGGATAGACAACTGACTCATAAATACTCAAGATCTTCAAGATCTATCTAGATCTTGTCAAGATCATATGAGATCATCCAAGATCAATGATCTCTCCAACAAAATACCTGTGTCGAATCTGCTTTCATCAAACCTTCATGACTGAATGTTTGATTTGCTACCTGAATGTCTCCAAGTGTCCATGCTTTTCACAAAGTTGTAAAACTTTACTTTAACCGAATTCTTTCCAAGGATCTGCAACTCCTACTTGAAACATAAGTGGACAAACTTTTCACCTTAAGAACTCCAAAAGCTGCAAGTTGATACTTCATATCTTCATATTCTACACGGGTGAAATGTGATAGTATCTTCTTGACTTTCTTTTGGCTAACTCCACTTCTTAATCAAGTGTCAGGATCTTATGGAACACCTTTTTTAATACAAGCATGTATCCAAAAGTCTAGACATTCATAGAAAGTAGATTCTCCAATTGACTCGTACATAGAAAAACTGAATTTTCCTGATTTTTTCTAAAAATACTGAATATGAGGTAACTTTTCCAAACATAAAACCTCAACCAAGTCTTCAACATCTTCTACAAAAAACTCTTTTACCTTAAGAGTTAGATAAAGAAGAAATATACTTCTCTACAACTTGTCATATAGCAAGTAGCTTTGTATTGACACTCCAAGAATTCTTTGAGGGAACATATAAGCTGCTTGCTTAAAAGCTTCAACTACAACATAACTCATACATATATGAGTCAAAACATATATCTGCTGCTTTTCTTTCTCTCAATGCAATTCTTTATCAAATCTACTAAATCATGACCAAGTATCATGCAAAACAAGAAACTGATTCTTCATTACACAAGATGTTATCGGAGACTTGTCTTTGGATGTAGAGGATAAAGTAGGAAAAGTATATGGAAAATATGAGATAAAAGGAAGTCTTACTTTTCCTTTGGAAATGTTGGACTTTCTTCTTTTGCATCTTTCTTCCACCTGATGATGTCAACATCTTCAAACTTCTCTTCCATACCTTTTGTTCTCTTCATCTTGAAGCTTCTTCAAATGAACTCTTTCTCTTCCTCTAATGCTAAGAGTAATAGACAAAACAATCATGGTACACAAATGGAAGTGAGCATAGAATCATGTTTTAACATCTCCTCATATCTTTGAATCAAAACTTTGTATCAAATGTCTGAAATGACTGAATTCACCAACCTTTTGTCTGAATGATGAATTACCTTTCTAGAGTTACCTCTCTAGATCAAATTCTGTACCTAGATATCCAACCAACTTACAATACAAAATTGGCTGAAAACAAAATTGATGCTCTCCACATTTGTCTTCTTAGATGAGCTTTCTTGCCATGAATGAGATCTCTCAAAACTCTCTAGAGAAACCTCTAGATACCTGTTTTGATGTAGCATTTAACTTTCAAATAATGAAAGTGTATAAAAACAATCCTTGAATCCTTCAAATCTCTTCATAACTGCTCTTCTAAGACACAACCTGCAAATGATAATCTGATAGTAGAAACTGATACCTGTGATTTGATGTTGATCTGATTCCTTCATCTTCTCCTAACCATTGTTCTTCCTTGAACTTGAAGTAGCTCCTCTTAATCAAGTCTTGGTCTTCAAACAATACTTTCTGTAAAGTATTTTCATACTCTTCCAAAAGTATTTGACTGCTAACAGACCATCAACTTCATGTGCCACATTGATGAATAAACATGTGACTGAATTGTCTAATTCTCAAATCTCTACTCATCTAGATTAAGTGTGTATGTCAAATGTCAAATGTTAGAGGATGCTCTTAAATCATATGTTGTAAACCTGGAAATCTGGGAACTTGGGAATCTGAGAGCCTGAATGTTCTGATGCCAAAGCCCTAAAGCTCTGATACCAAATGTTGGAAATTTAGTAGGCCCATTACTAATACCACATGTCTAAGTTCTATAGATCCAGGATCAACAACATAAATTCCAACAATCTTCCAATATTGACAAAATATGAACATACCACATTTAATCATACAAATGATGAGACAAAGATAGAGAAAGACTATACAACATATGTAAAGTTTTACATAAGCCAAGGCTTACTCACACTATCATATACCAATGTTCAATGTACAATGTGGGAGCAAAACTCTCAACCACTCTATATGAATAGAAATAGATGGATGAGTGAATGTACAAATGTAACAAACATATTCAGATTTATGGACATGAATCTGAATATATATGAGATGTGTGACCTAATAGGTTGTAGAAGAGTGAATATGAGTGACAGAAAGAGGAAGGATCAGTCTAAAACTGATAATCAACAAACTGATCACATACTTACAAAAGTAGCAAAGAATGCTAACAAGTTTGCTGTCAGAAATCCTCAAACTCATATGTGTTGGAAAAAACAATCACAAATTGATGGTTACAAAGAGCTTGAAGCAAGTCTATGATCACATTGAAGTGAAAGAAGTCATTTAAATGAAGAGATCTCAGAAGTGAAGCTTGTATACATATGTACAAGTCTTCTTCAAAACTGAATTTGAATTTCTTTCAAACTTCTTGCTGTATATGCACCATAATACCTGAGAAAATATGCAAATTAGATATCAAATAGTGTTCTCATCAAGCAATCACTGATTGACAACAAATGTAGCAAGTACTGACTCTAAACCTGCTATCTCTTGTCTTCACAAACCTGAAAACATACACTAGGATCCACATATTTGCATTTACCTTTCAAAAAGGTTTCTCAACGTACTTCTGTTGCATCATGTAAATACACTAAACATACTCAAGAACTGAATCTTGGAACCTGTGACTGACAATTCACAACTTAGTGTATTATGAACACTGCTAGTTCATCTCTGACTCTACCTAACTCAATTGAGATCAACTGAAATCAATTGAAATCCACTCATGAGTCTCATAAAAAATCTATGATGTCATCATGTCTTCATCCTTGTTCTATCTGTAAGTCTTTCATACCTCTTTCCTTTGGAACCTGGTATAAACATAAATGTGTGCACTTCTCAAACATAACTCTCTGAAATATCAAGCTTCTCTTCAATAGAACTCTTGAACCTTCTCCTGAACAAGAACTTTCTCCACACATTCTCCTTCTTTCTTCTTCTTACAAAGCTGGAACATAAAGAGAACCTCACAAAGGAAATACAAGAATACCTATAGATATGACTTTGCATTCTTTCACATATGGCTAAAAATAAGTCTTCATGTTTCATCGCCCCCTGGATGATTTAATACTAGTATCCAGATTTCTTCAAATTATATCGGACTTTATGAAATCTAGAACGTCTTCCTTGTTTCAATAAATTTGATCTTCAACAATCAATACCCGTATCTGAAACAAATTTTTAGGATCCATAATCTTCTGTAACATAACAAGTATCTTCTTCTTTTTCTCTACAACACAAATCTGATAGAATTTGAATCTTTGACTTAGTGCTTCCAATGCTAAGAATTTTTCACAAACAAAGGATAGACAACTGACTCATATATACTCAAGATCTTCAAGATATATCTAGATCTTATCAAGATCATATGAGATCATCCAAGATCAACAATCTCTCCAACAAAATACCTATGTAGAATTTGCTTTCATCAAACCTTCATGATTGAAGGTTTGATTTGCTACCTGAATGTCTCCAAGTGTCCATGCTTTTCACAAAGTTGTAAAACTTTACTTTAACCAAATTCTTTCAAAGAATCTGCAACTCCTACTTGAAACATAAGTGGATAAACTTCTCACCTTGAGAACTCCAAAAGCTCCAAGTTGATACTTTATATCTTCATATTCTACCCGGGTGATATGTGATAGTATCTACTTGACTTTCTTTTGGCTAATTCCACTTCTTAATCAAGTGTTAAGATCTTATGGAACACCTTTTTGAATACAAGCATGTATCCGAAATTCCAGACATTCAAAGAAAGTGGATTTTTCAATTGACTCGTACATGTAAAAACTGAATTTTCCTGAATTTTTCTAAAATTACTGAATATGAGGTAACTTTTCCAAACAAAGAACCTCAACCAAGTCTTCAACATGTGCTACAAAAAACTCTTTTACCGTGAGAGTTAGATAAAGAAGAAATATACTTCTCTACAACTTGTCATATAGCAAGTAGCTCTGTATTGACACTCCAAGAATTCTTTGAGGGAACATACAAGGTGCTTGCTTAAAAGATTCAACTAAAACATAACTCATACATATATGAGTCAAAAGATATATCTTCTGCTTTTCTTTCTCTCAATGCAATTCTTTGTCAAACTACTAAATCATGACCAAGTATCATGCAAAACAAGAAACTGATTCTTCTTTACACAAGATGTTCTCGCAGACTTGACTTTGGATGTAGAGGATAAAGTAGGAAAAGTATATGGAAAATATGAGAGAAAAGGAAGTCTTACTTTTCCTTTGGAAATGTTGGACTTTCTTCTTCTGCATCTTTCTTCCACCTGATGATGTCACCATCTTCAAACTTCTCTTCCATACCTTTTGTTCTCTTCATCTTGAAGTAGCAAGCACTCTTAACTTCTTCAAATGAACTCTTTCTCTTCCTCTAATGCTAAGAGTAAGAGACAAAATAATCATGGTATACAAATGGAAGTGAGCATAGAATCATGTTTTACCATCTCCTCATATCTCTGAATCAAAACTTTGCATCAAATGTCTAAAATGACTAAATTCACCAACCTTCTGTCTGAATGATGAATTACCTTTCTAGAGTTACCTCTCTAGATCAAATTCTGTACCTAGATATCCAACCAACTTACAACACAAAATTGGCTGAAAACAAAATTGATGCTCTCCACATCTATCTTCTTAGATGAGCTTTCTTGCCATGAAAGAGATCTCTCAAAACTCTCTAGAAAAACCTCTAGATACTTGTTTTGATGTAGCCTTTAACTTTCAAATAATAAAAGTGTATAAAAACAATCCTTGAATCCTTCAAATCTCTTGATAACTTCTCTTCTAAGACACAACATGCAAATGATAATCTGATAGTAGAAATTGATACCTGTGATTTGATGTTGATCTGATTCCTTCATCTTCTCCAAACCATTGTTCTTCCTTGAATTTTAAGTAGGCTTCTCTTCATCAAGTCTTGGTCTTCAAACAATACTTTCTGTAAAGTATTTTCATACTCTTCCAAAAGCAGTTGACTGCTAACAGATCATCAACTTCATGCACCACAATGATGAATAAACATGTGACTGAATTGTCTAATCCTCAAATCTCTACTCATCTAGATTAAGTGTGTATTGTTGATGGTGATGTAACAAAAGCTTGACAAAGTAAGCTGCGGAATATTGCCACTTATTGAGCTCTAACAAGTTATCATCAACTGTTGAACTCTTGTATTATTTGTTGACGCGGCAAGTGAGCTTAACTAGCTAAAGCTCAACTGCGGAATTCACCACGCCACAAGAACTAAGCTAGAGTGATGTTAGAACACCTCTATAATCATCAATAGCTTAGCAAGCTTCCAAAATATCATCCGAATTTCACCGGACAAAATATCACTGGAACTTCACCAGACTATCACCGAAATATCATCGTAATTGTACCGGAATGTTACCGGAATCAATTGTAACAAGGAAGTAATATCTGAGCTTCCTTCAGTGAATGAACACTATCTGAAGTTTAAGAAAAAACTTCACCAGTTCTGGATGCCTTTACTTTCAGACACAGTACTGTGTGTACTTGTCCCGTTTCACAGAAGTCTTTTGATCAACATATAGTTGAGACTACTGGCTTCAAGATGAGCTCTCTCTCATGAAAAACTTTACACTATGTTGCGAGATCTAACTTGTAGATGTACCTGAAAATATTTACTGAGAAAACTGTAACTGTTAACTAACTTTCACAGTAACATGGAATCACACAGATTTCTTCACATACAAAGAATGCGCTCAAAATTCCACATGAACATGTGTTTTCTATTAGAGAAGATGTGTACAAAAATAGCTTGGCCTCACTTTGCTCATAGCTATGGAAAACTCTCCTACTCTGAGTAGTTATTCCTTATCATCTCTCTCAGATGAATACCCGACAGTTCAGGTTCTATTATTCATCTCTACATACGCAATCTCTGGCGTCTTCTATATCACTATCTTCAGTTTCTATATGCACTATTCTATTCCGGTTCTATGCACTCTTTCTGCTTTCTCTTTCTCTCTTCACTCTCTACTCGTATATATACATTTTGTTCGTATTTGTGGAAGTTTCTATGAACTATATTACAGTCGTGAATTTGTCCCTTCACTAAGGCTTGATTTTTTTGAATGCTTTGTTTCTGCTTCTCTTTGTCTTTCTTCGTCTTTATGTCTATCTGTATGTCAAATTTGTGAGTGATTCTTCAACAGCTCCCCCTCAATCACTAATTTGCATTCTCTGATCTTTCATATATTCTTCTTTCCTTTTATACCTGCCATCTCTTTGAATCTGCTTGTCTTTACTCCATCTAAGCTCTTTGTCAGAATATCTGCTATCTGATCTTTTGTAGATGTGTAACTTCCATTCCAAGAAAGTATGATAACTTTCCTAGATCACTGATCTTGAACTCTTTTTCAAGCAATCTTTTTACCTCCTTGATTCCTTCATCTGAGGTTCCTGTGATTATTATGTCATCTACATAAATACAAATGTAGATCATACCTTCATCTATTCTCTTAATGAGTAGACTTGCATCAGACTTTGAGCTTTGGTATCCAAGGTCATTGAGATACTTCACAACTCTCTAATTCCAAGCTCTTGGAGCTTGCTTCAATCCATAGAGAGCTCTTCTTAATCTGCAAACATGATCTGGGTAACTGGAACTTACAAACCCTTCAGGTTGTTCCATGTAGACTTCATCTGATATATATCCATTTAAAAATGCATTCTTTATATCTAGCTGACTTAGCTTCCATCCTTTTGATGCTACTATAGCAATCAATGTCCTTATGGTTGACATCTTTGCCACCGGACTAAACGTCTCATCATAATCTATGCCATGCGTCTTAGCATAGCCTTTGACCACCAGTCTAGCTTTGTATCTCGCTATCCTTCCATGTGCAAGTTTCTTAACTTTGTGAACCCATTTATTTCCAATCACTTTCTTACCATTTGGTTTTGGAACAAGATCCGAAGTCTTCTTTTCTTCCAGCGCTTTAAACTCCTCCTTCATTGCTTCTTCCCATTGTTCTTTACCTTTTGCTTCACTGTAATTCTGAGGTTCTTCGTCTTCCTTTACTAAGTAAGCATAGTTTTTCTGAGTCAAATAAGAAGTGTCATAGGAATACCTTGTTGGTTGTTTCCTTACTCTATTTGCTTCTTAGCTCATATGCTTCATGTGTATCTGAATACACATCTTCATCAAATCTTGGTCCATCTTCGTTTCTCATACCAGTTCCGATCCTAGACGTACTTGCTTGCATATGATCTTCATCTCCATTCACCTGCATATGTGATTTCCCTTTTTCAATTCTTCTTATCTCTTCATCAGATGTTTCATCATTATATTCTTTATCTGTATACCAACTTTTTCCTTCATCAAATGTTACATCTCTGGAAACAATAAACTATTTGGTTAGAGGACTCCATAACCTATAACCCATCTGTTTTTCATCATATCCAATGAACACGTATTTTTCAGCTTTTGGTTCAAGCTTATGTCTCAGTTGTGATGGTACATAAGCATAAGCAACTGATCCAAACACTTTACAATGATCAAGTGTTGGTTTCTTGCCCAACCAAGCTTCATAAGGGGTCATCCCATTTAAAGTTGTACATGGTAATCTATTTACCAGATATGTAGCTATATTTACAGCCTCAGCCCAAAGATAATTTGGACAATTCTTCTCCTTTAGCATTGCTCTTGCAAACTCAATTAGAGTTCGGTTTCTTCTTTCTGCTACTCCATTTTGTTGCGGTATATACCTGCAAGTTATTTCTCTTTTGATACCTGCATTCCACAGATAATCATTGAATTCTCGAGAAAAATATTCTCCTCCTCCATCAGACCTTAGTCTTTTGAGCTTTTGTCTTGTAAGTCTTTCATCATATGCATGAAAATGCCTGAAAGCTTCAAATACTTCTGATTCTTCTTTCAAAACATAAAGAGATCCATCTTGTTGCATCATCAATAAATAAGAACGTAATACCTTGAGCCACTGATAGATCCTTCTTTTGTTGGTCCCCATACATCTATATGTATGAGTTCTAACACATCATCGTGTTTGTACCCTTTCTTCTGAAATGGTAACCTGTGGGCTTTTCCCATCTGACAGGCTTCACACTTGTGAATCATATGTTGATTCTTCATATGTGGTAATCCTCTCACGGATTGTTTCTCCACCATAGTTTTGATTCCTGTTTCATTAAAATGTCCTAACCTCTTATGCTAGAGGTCTAACTATGTAAATACTTCATCACCATGTGTGATCAAAGCTTGACCAACATTCCCTTGTACTTTAAGAGTAAAAAGTCTACCTTCCTTTTTACCATGGACAATTTGATTGTATCCATTCTCTGGATCTTCAACAAATACTCCTTCATTTGTAAACCTGACTTGAAAACCTTTTTCTACTATCTGTCCCACACTTATCAGATTCTTCGGGATTGTTGGAACCCATACAAAACATTTGTTAGTAGGTCATCTCCATTCTTACACTTTACTTTTCCAATTGACCTTACATTATGTTTTGTGTTATCACCTGTTTGTACTGTATGATTTGAAATACCTCCTTCAAGTTCTGATAACAATTCTATATTTCCTGACAAATGATTTGAACAACCAGAGTCAATATAGAATACCTTGAGGTCTTCATTCTCTGACATACATATTGAGTTCATCATCAACGTTGTATGACTGTCATTCTGTGTATCATTCGCATAGTTGTAGTAGGTAGTGTTGTGAGACTGATTCTGTCCCCAACTTCTTGCTCCACCTCTACCATATCCGCCTCTTTGGCTTTGTCTTCCTCTTTGATATCTTTCGCTTCTGCCTCTACTGTTATTATTCTAATTCTGACTTGATCCTTGAGAATTATGCCAGCAATCATGAGGCAAATAATTGCTTAATCCACAAATCCAACAAGTCTTCTTGTTGTTATGTGATTACCTCTTCCTTTACCTCTACTTTTACTTCTTACGTTACCTTTTCCTCTTGCAAAATTTGCTTGAGTAGACATCTCATCTTCATCTTTTTCTTTACCTTTATCACCTTTCTTCTTACTCTTTGCGTACATAGTAGAACTATGTCCTTTATCTCCACCTGTCTTCAAATCTTGCTCAAATGTTAACATTAGTCCAAGCAACTGATTTAAATCTAGTACAAAATCATTTAAAGAAAGTACGAAAGGTTTTCACCTTTCATCTCCTCTTAGTCTTGCAAGCACTTGTGCTATCAACCTGTGATCTTCGATATCTTCATCAATAGATCCAAGACTGTCTGCCAAGGCTTTCATCTTAGTGACGTAATCACTAATGCTTTGATTTTGCTTTTTCTTGAATGTTGTAAACTCTGACCATAAGCTAGCCTTCCTAGCTTTCGTCGTATTTTGGAAATGATCTTCCAATGCACTCCATATGTCTTTAGCTTTCTCCAGACCTCTAATGTGCCGTACTAGATGATCTGTAATGGTATTATAGATATAAGCTCTTGCCGTTGCATCTTTCTTCTGCCACAAATTCAAGGCTTCTAACTCTTCTTTCTTTAGTTGATTGTCGTCTTTGAAAATCGGCTTCTTTTCTTCTCCCGTCACATATATCATTAAGTCCTTACTCATAAGTAAGGCTTCCATGCGCATTACCCATGCGGAATAATTATCTCTGTCCAATTTGTCAATAGAGATATGACGTGCCATAATCTTCTTGTTTCTGTTACTTTCGATGAGTGTAACGTTAAAAGGTATTACCTTTTACAAACATTTACCCTTGAGGATTACTTCAAAACGTTTCTTGACACCGTTTGTTGTTGATCATCTCAGCCTTCACCTTTCTTGTGAAAAATTCTTCACTTTCTCTTGTATCTTCACTTTCATTTACTCTTGAGAACCTTCCTGCTCTTCAAAATCTTTCTGCTCTGATACCACTTGTTGATGTTGACATAACAAAAACTTGACAAACTAAGCTGCGAAATATTGCCACTTATTGAGCTCTAACAAGTTATCATCAACTGTTGAACTCTTGTATTATTTGTTGACGTGGCAAGTGAGCTTAACTAGCTAAAGCTCAACTGCGGAATTCACCACGCCACAAGAACTAAGCTAGAGTGATGTTAGAACACCTCTATAATCATCAATAGCTTAGCAAGCTTTCGAAATATCACCGAAACTTCACCGGACGAAATATCACCGGAACTTCACCGGACTGTCACCGAAATATCACCATAATTGTACCGGAATGTTACCGAAATCAACTGTAATTCAAGTTGTAGTTACTTCAAAGGATTGTTGATGAAGCAAGGAAGTAATATTTGAGCTTCCTTCAGTGAATGAACACTATCTGAAGTTTAAGAAAAAACTTCACCAATTCTGGATGCCTTTACTTTCAGACACAGTACTATGTGTACTTAAACTTTACACTATGTTGCGAGATTTAACCTCTAGATGTACCGTAAAATATTTACTGAGAAAACTGTAACTGTTAACTAACTTTCACAGTAACATGAAATCACACAGATTTCTTCACATACGAAGAATGCGCTCAAAATTCCACATGAACATGTGTTTTCTATTAGAGAAGATGTGTACAAAAATAGCTTGGCTTCACTTTGCTCATAGCTATGGAATACTCTCCTACTCTGAGTAGTTATTCCTTATCATCTCTCTCAGATGAATACCCGACAGTTCATGTTCTATTATTCAACTCTACATACACAATCTCTGGCGTCTTCTATATCACTATCTTCATTTTCTATATGCGCTATTCTATTCCGGTTCTATGCACTCTTTCTGCTTCCTCTTTCTCTCTTCACTCTCTACTCGTCTATATACATTTTGTTCCGAGATTCAAAACTCGTATTTGTGGAAGTTTCTATGAACTATATTACAGTTGTGAATTTGTCCCTTCACTAAGGCTTGATTTTTTTGAATGCTTTGTTTCTGCTTCTCTTTGTCTTTCTTCGTCTTTATGTCTGTCTGTATGTCAAATTTGTGAGTGATTCTTCAACATGTATGTCAAATGTCAAATGTTAGAAGATGCTCTTAAATCATATGTTGTAAACCTGGAAATCTGGGAACCTGGGAATCTGAGAGCCTGAATGTTCTGATGCCAAAGCCCTAAAGCTCTAATACCAAATGTTGGAAATTTAGTAGGCCCATTACTAATACCACAGATCCAAGTTCCATAGATCAAGGATCAACGACATAAATTCCAGCAATTTCCAATATTGACAAAATATGAACATACCACATTTAATCATACAAATGCTGAGACAAAGATAGAGAAAGACTAGACAACATGTGTAAAGTGTTATGTAAGCCAAGGCTTACTCACACTATCATATATACCAATGTTCAATGTACAATGTGGGAGCAAAACTCTCAACCACTCTATATGAACAGAAATAGATGGATGAGTGAACGTACAAATGTAACAAACATATTCAGATGTATGGACATGAATCTGAATATATATGAGATGTGTGACCTAATAGGTTGTAGAAGAGTGAATATGAGTGACAAAAAGAGGAAGGATCAGTCTAAAACTGATAATCAACAAACCCTCCTCTAACCTTAGGCTATGGAAGACCCTAAGTCAGATCCGTGTGTGAAAGAGTACATACCTACAAAATTAGCAAAGAAGCCTAACAAGTTTGCTGGCAGAAATCCTCAAACTCATATGAACATACGTTCTCGAACACCTCATCCAAATATGCATAAAGCATACATGTACTGATTCTGTTGTACATGTCCCGAATAGGACTCCTCCTGATATGGATGCCACTTGCATATGGTTCAAGTAGTTCCTATGTGCATAAAGAGAATATGTACTTGAATTGTTAACATAAGATGTGAAGTTTATGTTAACCACCATCCAATGTCTTTGAAGTAAACTGAAATCTTCATGTAGAAGAAAATCTTCAAATACATCATGTGAATGGCCGATCCACACCACCAAGCTGCTACGGGGTAAATCCTCTCCATAAACAAGAGTGTGAGCACACTCTTCTTCTCCAAGAAGAACTCCATAGCTGCTCGTCAACATGCTCCAATATATCACCATGGCTGCCCCATGTGCTAAGAAGCACCACCTCTAATGAGGTACCAAAGCTCTCCAAAGCTTGGTGTTGAAACTAAGTGATGGATTCATACAATGAGCCAAAGACTCTTCTTATATAGTATAGCTTCCTTGAAATAAAGCCTTACCAGATGCTCTCGCTTGATAGAGCAATATGATCGCTCTCCGTAAACTTTAATAAAAAAAGCACATCGTCGTCGCTCATTGCTGCTATCGTAACTTTATCTCAAAAGCATGATTAAACTAAAAAAGTATTCGCGCTACCCGTCTCCTGCCCGTGGGAATTGAACAAGGGTGGCTCTTTTGAGAGAGTTTCATTTCAGCCAACGCGCCAATACCGATTGCTGTAGGAGGGACTAATAAGATAAGCTACTCATGGTGTAAATTCTGGACAAAATGGACCAACGGGACATTGTTTCCAACAATCCCCCCTGTAATGTCACAATGGTACAAATTGAATTGGATCCGCAAACTTCATGAGCTTCAAGCATGTACTCCCCAAATTTGACCTTCAAACCTTTTCTTCAAAAGTCTTCTTCAAAACTGAATTTGAATTTCTTTCAAACTTTTTGTTGTATATGAACCATAATACCTGAGAAAATATGCAAACTAGATATCCAATAGTGTTCTCATCAAGCAATCACTGCTTGACAACAAATGTAGCAAGTATTGACTGTAAACCTGCTATCTCGTGTCTTCACAAACCTGAAAACATACACTAGGATCCACATATTTGCATTTACCTTTAAAAAGGTTTCTCAACGTACTTGTGCTGCATCATGTACATACACTAAACATACTCAAGAACTTAATCCTGGAACCTGTGACTGACAATTCACAACTAAGTGTATTATGAACATTGTTGATTCATCTCTGACTATACTCAACTCAACTAAAATCAACTGAAATCAATTCATGAGTCTCATAAAAAATCTATGATGTCATCATGTCTTCATCCTTGTTCTATCTGTAAGTCTTTCATACCTCTTTCCGTCAGAACCTAGTATAAACATAAATGTGCGCACTTCTCAAACATACCTCTCTGAAATATCAAGCTTCTCTTCAATATAACTCTGGAACCTTCTCCTAAACAGGAACTTTCTCCAGACATTCTCCTTCTTTCTTCTTCTTACAAAGCTAGAACATAAAGAGAACCTCACAAAGGAAATATAGGAATACCTATAGATATGACTTTGCATTCTTTCACATATGGCTAAAAATAAGTCTTCATGTTTCATCACCCCCCTAGATGATTTAATACTAGTATCTAGAATTCTTCAAATTATATCAGACTTTATGAAATCTAGAACGTCTTCCTTCTTTCAATAAATATGATCTTCAATAATCAATACCTGTATCTGAAACAAAATTTTAGGATCCATAATCTTCTATAACATAACAAGTATCTTCTTCTTTTTCTCTACAACACAAATATGATAGAATCTGAATCTTTGACTTACTGCTTCCAATGCTAAGAATTTTTCACAAAAAAGGATAGACAACTGACTCATAAATACTCAAGATCTTCAAGATATATCTAGATCTTATCAAGCTCATATGAGATCATCCAAGATCAATGATCTCTCCAACAAAATACTTGTGTAGAATCTACTTTTATCAAACCTTCATGACTGAATGTTTGATTTGCTACCTGAATGTCTCCAAGTGTCCATGCTTTTCACAAAGTTGTAAAACTTTACTTTAACCAAATTCTTTCCACGAATCTGCAACTCCTACTTGAAACATAAGTGGACAAACCTCTCACCTTGAGAACTCCAAAAGTTGCAAGTTGATACTTCATATCTTCATATTCTACCCGGGTGAAATGTGATAGTATCTGCTTAACTTTCTTTTGGCTAACTCCACTTCTTAATCAAGTGTTAGGATCTTATGGAATACCTTTCTGAATACAAGCATGTATCCAAAAGTCTAGACATTCATAGAAAGTAGATTCTCCAATTGACTAGTACATCAAAAAACTGAATTTTCTTGAATTTTTCTAAAAATAATGAATATGAGGTAACTTTTCCAAACATAAAACCTCAACCAAATCTTCAACATCTGCTACAAAAAACTCTTTTACCTTAAGAGTTAGATAAAGAAGAAATATACTTCTCTGCAACTTATCATATAGCAAGTAGCTCTGTATTGACACTCCAAGAATTCTTTGAGGGAACATATAAGCTACCTGCTTAAAAGCTTCAACTAAAACATAACTCATACATATATGAATTAAAACATATATCTACTGCTTTTCTTTCTCTCAATGCAATTCTTTGTCAAATCTACTAAATCATGACCAAGTATCATGCAAAACAAGAAACTGATTCTTCTTTACACAAGATGTTCTCGTAGACTTGTCTTTGGATGTAGAGGATAAAGTAGAAAAAGTATATGGAAAATATGAGAGAAAAGGAAGTCTTACTTTTCCTTTGGAAATGTTGGACTTTCTTGTTCTGCATCTTTCTTCCACCTGATGATGTCAACATCTTCAAACTTCTCTTAATACCTTTTGTTCTCTTCATCTTGAAGTAGCAAGCACTCTTAACTTCTTCAAATGAACTCTTTCTCTTCCTCTAATGCTACGAGTAAGAGACAAAATAATCATGGTATACAAATGGAAGTGAGCATAGAATCATGTTTTACCATCTCCTCATATCTCTAAATCAAAACTTTGCATCAAATGTCTCAAATCACGAAATTCACCAACCTTTTGTCTGAATGATGAATTACCTTTCTTGAGTTACCTCTCTAGATCAAATTCTGTACCTTGATATCCAACCAACTTACAACACAAAATTGACTAAAAACAAAACTGATGCTCTCCACATTTGTCTTCTTAGATGAGCTTTCTTGCCATGAAAGAGATCTCTCAAAACTCTCTAGAAAAACCTCTAGATACGTGTTTTGATGTAGCCTTTAACTTTCAAATAATGAAAGTGTATAAAAACAATCCTTGAATCCTTCAAATCTTTTCATAACTGCTCTTCTAAGACACAACCTACAAATGATAATCTGATAGTAGAAATTGATACCTGTGATTTGATGTTGATCTGATTCCTTCATCTTCTCCAAACCATTGTTCTTCCTTGAATTTTAAGTAGCCTTCTCTTCATCAAGTCTTGGTCTTCAAACAATACTTTCTATAAAGTATTTTCATACTCTTCCAAAAGCAGTTGTCTGCTTATAAATCATTAACTTCATACGCCACTTTGATGAATAAACATGAGACCAAATTGTCGAATTCTCAAATCTCTACTCATCTATATTAAGTGTGTATGTCAAATGTCAAATGTTAGAAGATGCTCTTAAATCATATGTTGTAAACCTAGAAATCTAGGAACCTTGGAATCTGAGAGTGTGAATGTTCTGATGCCAAAGCCCTAAAGCTTTGATACCAAATGTTGGAAATTTAGTAGGCCCATTACTAATACCATAGGTCCAAGTTCCATAGATCTAGGATCAACAACATAAAATCTAGTAATCATCCAATATTGACGGATGATTAATTGACAAAATATGAAACGTACCACATTTAATCATACAAATGATGAGACAAAGATAGAGAAAGACTAGACAACATGTGTAAAGTGTTACATAAGCCAAGGCATACTGACACTATCATATATACCAATGTTCAATGTACAATGTGGGAGCAAAACTCTCAACCACTCTATATGAATAGAAATAGACAGATGAGTGAATGTACAAATGTAACAAACATATTTAGATGTATGGACATGAATCTGAATATATATGAGATGTGTGACCTAATAGGTTGTAGAAGAGTCAATATGAGTGACAGAAAGAGGAAGGATCCATCTAAAACTAATAATCAACAAACCCTCATCTAACCTTAGGCTATGGAAGACCCTAAGTCAGATCCCTGTGTGAAAGATCACATACTTACAAAAGTAGCAAAGAATGCTAACAAGTTTGCTATCAGAAATCCTCAAACTCATATGAACATGCCTTCTCGAACACCTCATATGCATAAAGCATACATGTACTGATTCTCTTGTACTTATGCCGAATAGGACTCCTCCTGATATGGATGCCACTTCCATATGCTTCAAGTAGTACATGTGTGCATAAAGAGAATATGTACCTGAATTCTTAACATAAGATGTAAATCTTATGTTGACCACCATCCAATGTCTTTGAAGTAAACCGAAATCTTCATGTAGAAGAAAATCTTCAAATACATCATGGGAATGGCCGATCCACACCACCAAGCTGTTGCGGGTAAATCCTCTCCATAAGCGAGTGTGAGCACACTCTTCTTCTCCAAGAAGAACTCCATAGCTGCTCCTCAACATGCTCCAAAATAGCACCATGGCTGCCCCATGTGCTAAGAAACACCACCTCTAATGAGGTACCAAAGCTCTTCAAAGCTTGGTGTTGAAACTAGGTGATGGATTCATACAATGAGCCCAAGAATCTTCTTATATAGTATAGCTTCCTTGAAATAAAGCACTCCCAAAAGCTCTCGCTTGATAAAGAAATACGATTGCTATCCATAAACTTTAATCAAAAAAACACTCCATCGTTGCTCGTTGCTGCTATCGTAGCTTTATCTCAAAAGCATGATTAAACTAAAAGCGTCTTCTCGCTGCCCCTCTGCTGCCCGTGGGAATTGAATAGTGGTGGCCATTTTGAGAGAGTTTCATTTTAGCCAACACGCCAACACGGATTGTTGTAGGAGGGACTAATAAGATAAGCTACTCATGCTGTAAATTCTAGACAAAATGGGGACATTGTTTCCAAAAATCCCCCCTGCAATGTCACAATGATACAAACTAAACTAGATCTGCAAACTTCATAAGCTTCAAGCTTGTACTCACCAAATTTGACCTTCAAACCTTTTCTTCAAAAGTCTTCTTCAAAACTGAATTTGAATTTCTTTCAAAATTCTTGCTATATATGAACCATAAGACCTTAGAAAATATGCAATCTAGATATCCAATAGTGTTCTCATCAAGCAATCACTACTTGACAACAATTGTAGCAAGTACTGACTCTAAACGTGCTATCGGTTGTCTTCACAAACCTGAAAACATACACTAGGATCCATATATTTGCATTTACCTTTCAAAAAGGTTTCTCAACATACTTTTGCTGCATCATGTAAATACACTAAACATACTCAAGAACTGAATCCTGGAACCTGTGACTGACAATTCACAACTTAGTGTATTATGTACACTGCTGGTTCATCTGTGACTATACTCAACTCAACTAAAATCAACTGAAATCAATTGAAATCAACTCATGAGTCTCATATAAAATCTATGATGTCATCATGTCTTCATCCTTGTTCTATCTGTAAGTCTTTCATACGTCTTTCCTTCAGAACCTAGTATAAACATAAATGTGTGCACTTCTCAAACATACCTCTCTGAAATATCAAGCTTCTCTTCAATAGAACTCTGGAACCTTCTCCTGAACAGGAACTTTCTCTAGACATTCTCCTTCTTCCTTCTTCTTACAAAGCTGGAACATAAAGAGAACCTGACAAAGGAAATACAAGAATACCTATAGATATGACTTTGCATTCTTTCACATATGGCTAAAAATAAGTCTTCATATTTCATCGCCCCCCTAGATGATTTAATGCTAGTATCCAGAATTCTTCAAATTATATTTGACTTTATGAAATCTAGAACGTCTTCCTTCTTTTAATAAATCTGATCTTCAATAATCAATACCTGTATCTGAAACAAAATTTTAGGATCCATAATATTCTATAACATAAAAAGTATCTTGTTCTTTATCTCTACAACACAAATCTGATAGAATCTGAATCTTTGACTTACTGCTTCCAATGCTAAGAATTGTTCACAAACAAAGGATAGACAATTGACTCATAAATACTCAAGCTCTTCAAGATCTATCTAGATCTCATCAAGATCATATGAGATCATCCAAGATCAATGATCTCTCCAACAAAATACCTGTGTAGAATCTGCTTTCATCAAACCTTCATGAATGAATGTTTGATTTGCTACCTGAATGTCTCCAAGTGTCAATGCTTTTCACAAAGTTGTAAAACTTTACTTTAACCAAATTCTTTCCAAGAATATGCAACTCCTACTTGAAACATAAGTGGACAAACTTCTCACCTTGAGAACTCCAAAAGCTGCAAGTTGATACTTTATATCTTCTTATTCTACTCGGGTGGAATGTGATAGTATTTGCTTGACTTTCTTTTGGCTAACTACAATTCTTAATCAAGTGTTAGGATCTTATGGAACACCTTTTTGAATACAAGCATACATCCAAAAGTCTAGACATTCATAGAAAGTAGATTCTCCAATTGACTGGTACATCAAAAAACTAAATTTTCATGAATTTTTCTAAAAATACTGAATATGAGGTAACTTTTCCAAACATAAAACCTCAACCAAGTCTTCTACATCTACTACAAAAAACTCTTTTACCTTAAGAGTTAGATAAAGAAGAAATTTACTTCTTTGCAACTTGTCATATAGTAAGTAGCTCTGTATTGACACTCCAAGAATTCTTTGAGGGAACATATAAGATGCCTGCTTGAAAGCTTCAACATAACTCATACATATATGAGTCAAAACATATATTTGCTGCTTTTCTTTCTCTCAATGCAATTCTTTGTCAGATCTTCTAAATCATGACCAAGTATCATGCAAAACAAGAAACTGATTCTTCTTTACACAAGATGTTCTCTCAGACTTGTCTTTGGATGTAGAGGATAAAGTAGGAAAAGTATATGGAAAATATGAGAGAAAAGGAAGTCTTACTTTTCCTTTGGAAATGTTGGAATTTCTTCTTCTGCATCTTTCTTCCACTTGATGATGTTAACATCTTCAAACTTCTCTTCCATACCTTTTGTTCTCTTCATCTTGAAGTAGCAAGCACTCTTAACTTCTTCAAATGAACTCTTTCTCTTCATCTAATGCTAAGAGTAAGAGACAAAACAATCATGTCATACAAATCGAAGTGAGCATAGAATCATGTTTTACCATCTCCTCATATCTTTGAATCAAAAAATTGCATCAAATGTTTGAAATGACTGAATTCACCAACCTTTTGTTTGAATGATGAATTACCTTTCTAGAGTTACCTCTCTAGATCAAATTCTGTACTCTGATATCCAACTAAATTGCAACACAAAATTGGTTGAAAACAAAATTGATGCTCTCCACATTTGTTTTCTTAGATGAGCTTTCTTGCCATGAAAGAGATCTCTCAAAACTCTTTAGAAAAACCTCTAGATACCTGTTTTGATGTAGCTTTTAACTTTCAAATAATGAAAGTGTATAAAAACAATCCTTGAATCCTTCAAATCTCTTCATAACTGCTCTTCTAAGACACAACCTGCAAATGATAATATGATAGTAGAAACTTATACCTGTGATTTGATGTTTGATCAATTCCTTCATCTTCTCCAAACCATTCTTCTTCCTTGAATTTGAAGTAGCCTTCTCTTCATCAAGTCTTGGTCTTCAAACAATACTTTCTGTAAAGTATTTTCATACTCTTCCAAAAGTATTTGTCTGCTAACAGATCATTAACTTCATACGCCACACTGATGAATAAACATGTGACTAAATTGTCTAATTCTCAAATATCTACTCATCTAGACTAAGTGGAGGTGAAGCAGTGGAGTTGCAACATATAGCTATGAGAGTGCTTTCAGTAGCAGCTTCATGTGGTAGTTGTGAATGCAATTGGAGTGCCTATGATTTTCTTCATTCAAAATGAAGAAATCGCTTAAGTGTATCACGTGCTAATGATTTGGTATATGTGTTCTGTAATATGCATTTGTTACATGCTCCAACCAAGATAGCTTCTACAGTAGCACAAAAAACTTTTGGAGAATTTCAAACTCATGAAAGTTTAACAAATGATTCATGGAGTGATCATGATTTAGATTTAGATCACAATGATGGTTCATACATGGAAGAAATAGATGACATGGCACCTGTCATAGATGATGATATTCAAACTGAAGAAAATGATGTACTATGAATTTTATGAAGATATTCAATTGCAAAATCGATGGTTTTATAATAGCCATGTCTTTGATTACAAGAAAAGCTTGCCTATTCAGTGTTTTCTTGAATCAATAACTCATCTTCAGTAAACTGATCAAAAGATGATGCTGCCTCTGAGAGTCTTCCATATTTTCTCTCATATGCATCCATAGAAAGTTTTAAATTTTTCACTTGATTTTCTAGATCATCAATCCTCTTTTGTTGATCATCTATGTTCTTCGTGATGCAGGAATTCTTAATCCTTCATTGTATAATTCTACTCCTTGTGACAATAAATCATGTATAATATTATGTTCTTCAAGTAACAGAATGTAGGGCCACTTTTGAGGAAGAGGGCCTTCATTTCCTTGATTACAAAATTCTGCTCGTTTTTTAGGACGACCCAAACCGGTACCTGCATTCTTCGGACGATCATCCCAACCTACATGTCGATGAAGAATATCTTGCACAAAAACCTTTTGAATGAAATATAATGCTATTTGATTATTATTTGGTAATGATCTCTCAACTTGCACAAAGCATAGAAGTAGAGTTTTTGCTAATCCTTTATGTTGTAAGTCTGAAAGCTTTAAGGGTGCTGTTTCTTTTGGCCTTCTTGTAACCCAAAAAAGAACATCATGACCAAAATGATTTTGACATAACTTTTTCACTTCTTTCATTGACAATGCTTCTCTTTCTAATCCCTCTGGCTCTAAATATTGATGGAATAAAAATGCTAATCCTGATTGTGCAAATTGAGAATTCTGCTAAGATAAAATCCTTTGAGATTCAGTATGATCAAGATCATCATTCACATCTGGAATTCTTGCCCATGTTTTGCTTTCAAATTTTCAAAACAAAAACACGAATTTTATCTCAAAAGAATTCATAACATTTAATCCATATAACTCAAATGAATCCACTTCATTTAATCCATATAACTCAAATGAATCCACTTCATTTAATCCACATAATTCAAATGATACCACTTCATTTAGTCCACATAATTCAAATGATACCACTTCATTTAATCCACATAATTCAAATGATACCACATCATTTAACCCACATATTACAAATGATTACACTTCATTTCATCCACTTAACTCAAATGGTACCACTTCATTTACTCCACATATTACAAATTATTACACTTCATTTCATCCACTTAACTCAAATGATGCCACTTCATTTACTTCACATAATTCAAATAAATCCAGATCATTTAATCCACATATTACAAACTATTACACTTCATCTCATTCACTTAACTCAAATGATACCACAACATTTACTCCACTTAATGCAAATGAATCCATAACATTTACTCCACTCAATGCAAATGAATCTATATCATTTAATCTAGATAGTTAAATTGAATACATATCATTTTCAATTTAGTCTTAATCCATCCATCATGGATATCTTTAAACCATACTAATTTAGATGTGAGATTACTCTAAGCAGTTCATGTGTGTCTACTCTTTTTGATACATCTTTGTCAGAAGCTAATTCTAAAGCATATTTGAACTTGTAAATCCCATTCTTATCAATGGAATAACTATTGAAATCTATATATTTCAAGAGTTCTAATAGGAGTATCAAAATTATAAATATCTCCTGACTCTTATTAAAAGGTGGAGGACTAGTGTGCATTCAGGTGGAATCCACCAGTACTTTCAAATCCGCTCATTTCTAGTTGATATTTCTAAATTAGTTTTGAAGAACATTTTTATGTTGGTAAATATGTCGCTCTACCAAAATCACATAATCCAAACTAAGCATGTTGATCTTCAAAATGCAACAGGATGTTGCCTGGGTGGAGATCGTTATGGGATATATTACAAGTGTGTAAAAATGATACTGTTTGTAATAAACCATTGATCAACTTCCAAATGTTCGTTTTCGCAGTTGTTATGTCTCCTTCTATGTGTCCTTCACACCTTTGCTTTGTGGTACGTTTAGGTACTCCTTCTTCATTCTTTCTAGCCACATGTCCAATGTACCACCATTCCAAAATTTGAAAATAAGACACGGTCTTTTGCTATGGTGTCTAGCTAAACCAAGTAGACTAATAATTCCACTGTTTGTAACAGATAACACTATGGTTTCATTCATGGCTTCATTCTCTTGTGTTTGTATATCAGCACCATGTAATTTGAATAGCTTGGCAACAAATACTTCATTGCTGAATCTCGGATGGGATATTTTGACTTTATGGATCATTCCATATTGTCCTTCCCCGATGGGAGCTGCACCTTCAAAAAGAATAGAGGAATATGGGAGCAAACAAAGATTGTTTGATATTTGATATCCCATATTCACATATGTATCTCTTGTATTCGGATCTACCAGTGCTCTCACAAGGTGTTCAATCAGGTCCGATTCGCTTCTGCTTGTTTATTTTACCTACCATCTGTGCAAAAATAAAAAATAGACTATCAGTAAGTGTATGTATAAATAAATGAATAGTATGTGTACACAAATGATAGACATATGCATATTTAAATAAGTAGATTTATAATTAAATAGAAAGTGTAATTATAATCTTGAAGTGAATCTATGTAACTAATAAGAATGTAAGAGTCAAAGAATCAAGCATTTATAATAGTTCATATACATTCACTATACTATGTATGAGTTTTGTCACATAACTATATATAACTATTGTGATAGTAAGAGTCAAAGAATCAGACAATCACAATGGTTTCTATACACCTTGTTACCTACACTAAGTATTGTCATAAGAATCTAAGTGACTATTGTGATAGTAAGAGTCAAAAATCAAACAATCACAATAGTTTCTATACACCTTGTGACCTACACTAAGTATTCTCATCAGAATTTAAGTGACTATTGTGAGAGTAAGAGTCAAAGAATCAGATAATAACAATAGTCCCTACACACTCCCTATACTATTGAGAGAGTAGGAATCAAGGTGGCAATTCAAACAATTTCAATAGATCTATTGCTGTGTCCTATACTACTGTGAGAGTAAGAATCGATGTAGCGAGTCAGACAATCACAATAGTGGTTTATTTTTAAATGTTTTTCATCAATGTATACAAGTAAGAAATGCTTTTGTGAGTCGAACATGTATACAATTGATGATTAAAAGGCACAAAACTAATTATATAAATAAAAATCAGGCATATGTAAGAGACACATATGTGAATCATACAATATGCATGATACAATGAACAAAAAAATAAAATAAACAATAAATAAAAATTAAATCAATATGGCAATGATATGGTGAAGGAAGCTCTCTATGATAGAAATTGCAAGATTAAAGCTCTCTAGAATACCAATGAAGCATGTGCGGAATGAATTTTACCATTGTAAAGAATCGAGCTGAGATTTTGAATTTGCTTCTTCTTGCTTGGTGGGGCTCATGTCAGTAATAGAAGGGGAGTATAGGATGCCCTTGCTATACATTTCCACTAATGTGCGTGAACTTCCTATCTACCTCGACGACCTCAATACTCTTGTGGCTAGAATGAAAAATTTTATAGGTTCAAGGATTTTCCCAAGACCGACTACATAATATGAAGGAGGATTTTACATGGACAAGCTAGGACACATATATTTAGTGATGGGGCACCCAAAGAGAATGAATGAGAGAGGAGAAGTTGAGGATCCAAAAAACAATACTAGACCTGATAGTGGAGACATTGTGACCACTCCTAAAGGAAATTCAGTAATCACTAATGTATGGAGAGGATATCAAATCCCTCATGATGATGACTTGTCTGATGTGTATATGGTAAGTGGAATAGATAAGTTGCTACAAGAACCTTTTCCTATACAAGGAAAAGGTTTCAACCCTTCAATTATCTATGAGTTACAAGATCTAGAAGACTCATCTAGAGTTACCTACCTAGACCATAATAAGAGAAGATACCGGCTTGCTGATGACTGTGATAAGTCAAGGTTGAGATATTTAGGGTTGCTAGTGTTCCCTTTTTGAGATCAAGCAACCATTTCTTAGAACACCTGGACACAACACAATCCTCAGAACCTAGCCTCAAGGGAAGCCAATCAACAAAGTGTGCCAATCAGGCCACAAGTACACTTTTCATGCCATGAACCAACCCCAACTATCAGGCAAACCCACAAAGTGGATATACTAATAAGCTGCCCTTCCCGATGAGACCACCACAAGGAGGAGGACCAAGATGACAACCAATATGCCTTGTTTCCCCTATAGTCCTTTGACCACTAGAGCTAGGTAGAAGGCTAAGGCCTATTCGAGTGGCCAAGTGCATGAGGAATCACTATGATGGTTCTGGAGAGCCTTATGATCACATTGCCGAATTCAAGCAAGTGCCACATGTAGGACATGTGGATTACTTCTTTGTCTAATACAAATCCTTTCGCCTCACCCTTACTAGAACAACACTGAACTCATTGCAACCTTTGGATCCCAATAGTTTTTTAAATATTCAACAATTCTTTCAAGAATTCATTGGTGAGTTCACCAAGAGGGCTATCAAGTGGAACTCCTCTTCATTGATTCATATCTTCAAATAGACTCCCAATGAGTCTATAAAATCAATAGCTAGACAATTCAGATAGGTGTCCTATGACAAAGACCCTCTCAACAAAAGATGATATTTTTGTTCTTATATGGCTTAACCAATGGGACATTAAGAACCTTGTTTTATGTGAAATGCTTATAGGCCTTAAGTGACTATCTACGGAAATGTATGGACGTGGAAGATAATCTAGCAGATGGCTTGAAAATCTCAAAGATCCCAATAAAGTTAGAAGATATGAATAATAATGAAACCTCCCACAACAACAAGGTAGAAGAGTTGGCAGACTTTGTGGCTAAGAAACTAGGTGTCTAGGGACAAAAAAACTACTAGAATCCTCCCTTGATGGTACCCATGTTATGAAGATCTATGCATTGTGGTGGGGATCATCCATCTCATAATTATGTAAGAGAAGGACTAGTGCACCCACAACCTTAATCAATACAATTAACAACAAGCCCAAGGATGCAATTTATATTTTCATATTAAAAAAAATACACAAACCATAGCACAAAAAATTGCCCCTTCAATAGACAAGCTAGACCCTCTGCACCACCACATTATGAACCTTATGGATACCCCCCCAGAGATCAAGGTAGAGAGGTTCCTAGGTATGGCCCATACCAAGGACCACCCATGGCACCAA
Source organism: Ceratopteris richardii (assembly GCA_020310875.1). Classification (NCBI taxonomy): domain Eukaryota; kingdom Viridiplantae; phylum Streptophyta; class Polypodiopsida; order Polypodiales; family Pteridaceae; genus Ceratopteris; species Ceratopteris richardii. The sequence goes on from CM035435.1 coordinate 63,435,909, forward strand.
GACCATACGACTACATCAGGTACAATCAACCTCAACTTGTATTAGGGCAACAACCCCCACATCCTCAGAATGTAGTGCTAGTGAAGTATGCACAAACAAAAGAAAATATGGAGAGCAATCATGCCAGCCACCTGGTTGAAAAACACAGATAACCTTAGTCATAAATTTGATCAAACCCAAGGAGATTACCATTATTATGACACTAGTCCTATAGAATATGATCATGCCTTTGAGAAACATTATTATGGATATGAGGGTCATGAGAGCTCATACGAACCTGAATATGCTAACATTATGTACACAACCCCTGGCCCTAGTTCCAAATAGACCCACAACAAGACTCCCTACATTGAGAGGACCTTGCTATAGATGTGGTGGAGATCATTTCATTAGGGAATGTAATCTTCCATATCAACCACCACCCCCACGTGTCTGGGAAGGATACTGTAACAAGTGTGGCAAAGAGGAATTATTTAGAGATTGCCCTAACAACCCTAACAAGGTGCCAACACTGCACAAATTAATGTAATTGAAGTGATCAAGTCCTCACGAAGTGACAAAGAATACGCTTTGGCTCTTAAAGCCATTTCTAGGAAAATACGTAGCAAATTTTGGAAACAGAGGAAACAAAAAGTCCCAAGATTGTGATAGAGCTAGACTCTACAAATCAAGTTGTTTAGGACTCTGAAGAACCCGAAGACACCTCAAAACTTAAAAAGGCTCAAATATGGAAGGTTAGGCAAGAAAAAATTAGAAGAAAATGGATTAAAAAGAGAACTAAAGAGAAAGAACAAACACTAAGAGAGATTGAGCTTAGAGGAAGCAATTCAACAAGTAAGAAAGCCAATGAAGTGATGAGGAAACAAAGTGAGGAACAGGTAGGATCAACTCTAGCAGATACTATGCTTGAAGATTTGAACATGTGGTTAAAGGCCGATTAGTCTAGGATAGAGACATGAACTAGTCTAGAGCACCCTGAACGAGTCTACCCAAGAGGAGATCTTGAAAAAGAAAGATTGGAAATATGCAAGAAATTAATCGAGATTGCTCAGACCATGCTAGAAAATCTATACCAACCCTCCTTGAGATGAAAATATCGAAGAAGAATTCCAAGGATATGTAGAAACATTTGATCTACGGCCAAAGAAGGATAATCAAACCAAGGAGTTGAAAGAAGAGTTGAGTAATGAAAATCAAGAACAAAATTCTTTGATTACCAAAGTAGAGGCTAACTCACCACATGACCTTTGGGGCAGAGTCCAAAAAGACAGATGGAAGAAGAATGAAAATGAAATCCCTGCCTCTGAAGAGTTAGATGCCTCTAGGAATCAATATACATTGGAACTAGAAGTGAACTAGGAGGAATTATCTGGCCCAGATCACAATAGAGAAGAAGGAATGAGCTTGACAATGCTTCCCAACTACACAGGAGAATATGAACAAAGATCCAAATTTTTCCATGAGGAAAAGAAAAGATTTTTCAAGATGAAACCTCAAAAACACTATCAGAGTTAAAAAGAACCAAGTTCAATGTTCTTTAACTCTGGGAGAGTTGCTACAATTTAAATCTCATCTATGGAATAAACGAGCGAAACAATTAGATCTGGAAGAGATAAACCAATCAATACGAAAGGATAAAGTGGAGATGACACCCGCAATTAAAATTCTAGTTGCTAAAGTGGGAGACTTTTGTGAGGGAGACAAAGAAAATACATACCTCTCAATCACATTCGTAGGATACATGAACAAAGCCATTTTAGACAGAGCAGTGGGAGTAGGAATAGCGACCAAGGAAATATGGGAAAAATGGGGAAAACCAGGCCTTACACCCACTCAAATGAAGTTATAATTATCAGAGAGTCATGTTGAAAGACCCTTAGGAATCCTCAAAAAGGTAATCTTGACTACTTGGGGAGTGGAATTTGAACACACATTAGCCATATGTGCCAATTTGGAAAATCAAGTAATTATGAGCTGATTTTAGGATGACCATTTATGAGACAATTAAGGGTAGTACAAGATTGGGGATGAGATGCATTATATCTCCAACGTCAAGGTGCCACAACAAAAACAAATTTGCATACTTTTGCATATGGAGATGTACCACCGTTACAATGAGAACTTTGTACATAAAGAAGAAGATGATCCATCAATCCATAGTGGGGGATCAAGTGAACAATCTTGGATGAACAAGGATGCCTAGATATGGATGTGTAAGGAAGCAAAAGGAGAAGAAGAGAGATTGCAAGCTTGGCTAGTAGGACACAAAAGCTACAGACCAATAGCAGACCTAGAGATGTATTTGCTTGGACTTATAAGGATCTTAAAGGATTGGACCCCTCTACTTTTTTCTCAATGAACTACCATGACTCCATATGCCAAACCCTCGAAAGAAAGACCATACACCTATAATGATGTATATTCAACCAAAATCAAAGAAGAGATTGATAATTTATTAGCCGTTGGATTTATATTTGAAACTGAACACATCAAATGGGTTTCACCTTTGGTAGTAGTCCCAAAGAAGAATGAAAAACTTAGGGTTTGTATTAACTTGAAAAATGTTAATGCAACGACCATTCATGATAGTTATCCTTTACCCATTACATACCATCTCTTGGAAAGGATAGCAGGCAATGAAGTATACAACTCTCTTGATGGGTTCATGAATCATGGGATACAATCAAGTAGCCATCCATACTGAGGACCAGCATATGATTGCTTTTGCTACTAAATGGGGAGTGTATGCTTGTAGGGTTATGCCAGGTTATGCCATTTGGGTTGACCAATGCCCCAACAACTTCCAAATCTTAATGTGACATGTGTTCAAGGAATTTCTGAGTAAAAGCATGGAAGTCTACATGGATGATCTATGTACTTACTCTTCTCAATGCATAGCTCATATACCCAAACTAAGGAAAATATTTGATAAGTGCAGACAATACAGAGTCTGTCCGAATCTAGAGAAGTGCCTCTTCATGGTTAGACAAGGTAAAATATTAGGACATATGGTGCCCAAAAATGGCATCGAGCTATTAGACACTTACTTCTTCAACCCAGAAGTATGTCCCAAATGGGCTGAAAAGTTGATACGTATACTCATAGATGGACCACATCATAGGATCAATATGAACAACAATAAGGATTTCTGACAAACAAGATACCTCCACTCCATATTTTGCTCATAACTTGAAGTGTGTTTGTCAAATTTAGCAAACAAGCATTGGATGTCTCTCTTCAAGAGCTTTGAAAGGAACTTGCTATTGATAATATTTAGTTATTAGAGCTGAGAGATATGGATTAATTTGTGCCTACTACTGTTCCAAGTATCTTGATACACATTTTGAGTGAGAGAAGTGACGGAAGAGGTAGCTAGACCTAATTTGCATACATTGTTTGCACATTCAATCCATTAGCCATTATAAAAGCACATGTCCTCATACACCTGATATGGTATAAGTACACATATTGATAATTTAATGCATGTATCAATCCACCACTATATGCATTTTTTGATGATTGAGGTATAGTCACCTTCTTCACAAGTCCCCAAGACATCGTGAACTTAGGTGCACATGTTTTTTGAGCCATTGCTAGGGATAAGTCTGATCAAGGTGCCCACATGATGGTTATAGCTTTGGTGTGAAAGTAAGGAGCATGAAGAAGTGATTTCAATTGCTTGGCAAGTCAAAATTATCCTTGCACTTGTTACTCCATACACTTGTTTTGTGTGTCATAAGTTTTTAGGTTTAGATGTGAGAGAAGTAGTTAGGATTAGGAAATATGAAGAAGTGTGTCGGATTGGATTAGATAATCCATTCCAAAATTTCTCAAAAAAAAAAAAGAAAAAAATTCAAATTTTGAGTTTATTCCTTGAGTCTCTTTGGTCACACCTCGAGACTAGAACCCAAAAGATACACATTTGCAAGCACTTGTTGAATACAAATATCATGGAGTGAATTGCCAACAGGTATTGCAAAGCATGTATCATATAGAAATTGGCGCACATAGTGATTTTGGGGCTGAAAACTGAGCAACACACTCTTTGAGGTGAGCATCCCATAAAAGATAACTCAAAAATTTGCTTGCTCACTCAAATGGCATGAGATGACACAAAGCAAGTATCATGAGTGTTGTATTGTGGGATTAAGCACAATCACATAGGGGTGACAACGAGGGCACAAGGTGCACACATTCATAAAAATTATTAAATTTTGACTTCACCAAGTCAAAGCATCATGACCAATCAAGTTTTGGTATTGTGATACCAGGATTCTTGTGTGTCTTGATACTTGGTAGGTATTGTGTATCGTTGATACATTATACTCCCTGTGTATCATGATACCTAGGTATCATGTATTGCCATGTTGAGTATCGTGACCATCCATTATCGTGTATCATTGATACTTTCCAAGTATCGTGTATCACAACAATGGGTCGGTATCATGTATTGTGATCAATTGTTGTATCGTATCATATATGCCCAAGTATCATGTATTGTCTATTACTCCACTATATTGTATCATGTGTAATGTTGACCTTAACTATCATATAATGAAGATTTGTGTATCCAAACTAAGAATAATATCGTATTGTGAGGTCTAATATATTGTACTATTCAGGCCGAGGTGTCGTGTATCATATAGTTTAGAAATCATGTATTGTTTGCTCTCAAGTATCATGTATTGCAGCTTAGAAATATCGTGTATCATAGCTATGATAAGTATTGTGTATCGTGTAAAGGCAAGTGTCATTATCATGGGAAAAAGGAAGAGCTACAAAAGGACTCAGAAGTGAAAATAAAACTTTTCTAGTGCTAAAATAGAGAATTTAATTACACCCTTAACTTGTGAGATCACCTCAAAAAGACCCAAGACTTAAGTGGTAAACTAAGATCGGGATGAGTATTAGGCAATTGAAGAAGCATAATATCATCGATGGCAAGTGTTACATAAAAGAGTATCCATTTGATCTACTCAGAGACATCTAGTGACTTACAAGGAGATCCTATTATGGCTTCAGAAGATGTGCACAACTCAATGCCATTGGTGGGGCTCATATTAGTGATAGAAGGGCAGTATAGGACGCCCCTGTAGGCTAGAGAGTGCATGGCATAGCTACATTCGAGCTTGAAAGTTTGCAACAGAGCAGAGCCGAGGAGCAGAAATGAATGATAAAGAAAATAGAACTCTCTGGCAAGGATAATGTAGAGGGAAGAGAGAGAGGAGTCTTCCTCCATACACTTTGCACACAAATATAACATAAAGTTGTGCCTTGCTTTTAGTGATTAATAGTAGCTCTTTTATACAAAAGGAGAGGCCTTTTTGGCCAATGAGAGCATGGATAAGATATGGCTAAGATTGCACTCTTATTTAGAGTGTGTTCTCATGGTTGGAATCAAGATCATAGCTAACAATCCCCCCCTTGAGCTTGATTTTACATAGATCTTTGTGGGCACTATTCCTTCCCTACATACAATGAGAGTGGTAAAGATCCTTCCCATGTGTAAAAGAGAGTGGTACAATATTTTGGCTTCCTTCTCTCAAAGTAATGGGTGGAACAATGTATTTTACATCCTTCTCTCACTCTAGGGTGGTACATGTATATCCCCCTTCCCTAGGACAAAGTAGGGTGGTAGAAAGGGATTGAAGGTCTTTTTAGCATTGCTTTGTTATCATTGTAATTGATTGATGTTGACTTTTTTTGTTCTTTACCTTGTTGTTGTTGTTGATTCTTTCTTTTGATATCCACCTTTTGTTGAAGTTGCAGTTATCATTGTAGCTCTCATTTATATATAGGCACTTCTTGTAGACAAAACAACTAGAAAAGAACACTTTGGGAAAGGTCCTTCCCTCTTTATTGAGGGGGTGTCTAATTCCCATACAAAATGGCATGCTTAGACTTACATATGTTAGAATGATTACTAAGCACTAAAGGTCTTTTGGGTACATTTTTTAGTCATGTTTTGGGATTTTAATAAACACAAGAAAAAAAGGTCACATCAAATGCTAAAGAAATTTGATTTTAAATAGAAGTGGAATAGAGAATACATTTTCCCTTTGTCCTTACTGAGCACTTGTTGATGCAAACTACATCCTTTTTGTAAGCTTTGAGTTGGCTTCAAAGGTCGCCAGTTCCCTCCACGATTGTCAGATGCAAAATGGCACCTATTAAGCAGAGTTGAAGTGAATATGCATGATGATCTGCTCGTGCTTGTCCATGAAGTCCTCCATGAGAACAAATTCTCGGTCTATGAACACTAAAATATATGAAGTAGTAGAACATGCTCTTGGCAATGCACTGGTGATAGATGCACTCTGACTAAGATGATACGAATATGTGAAAAAAATTTAAGTCAGGAATGGATTGCCTAAGCTCGATAATACACCCCCATTGCCATGGAAGAGTTTTAGAACAATAAATATTGTCAATGTACAGAACGTTCTTACATTATATGCATCCATTCTCTGGTCCAGAAGCATCTGTGTTGCATAGAAAGAAACAATGACAAAAAGAAACTCAAATGCCCAAAGGGTGAAGAGGGTAGAATCTAAAAATTTACTTCTTCTTGTGATTCATAATCAGCATAACTAGAAAGTCTACAGGTGGCAAGGCACCATGAAAGCAATTTGCCACCAATGCCACAATGAAATTGTCTTTGCCATTGGAGGAATAAAAGAAAATTTGTTGCTTCAAAAAAGTATAAAAAATTTGCAAGTATTAGAAAAGCGCTGAGTTGCTTATCCCAAAGATTCCTTTTGAGCACCTAATTCGTAAGATCATATAGGACTTTAAACAGATCTATGTTTTCAGAGCTCTATTGTGCTAGCTTTGCGACATGCATCCAAAGCATACGTCGTTGGTCTTTTGAGGATACTAACCTCTGTGTGATTCATGCCAAGCGTGTTACTATGATGTTGAATGATATTCAACTTGCTTGAAGGATCCCCACATAAAGAGGGCATTCAAAATAAAACCACATTGCAAAGAAAAATGATACGTGCTATTAGTTGGACCATTCTACAAATGCTGATCATGAGCTTTAGCATTGAACAATTACAGCGTTGCTTGCCTCTCTTGTAGATTATTCACTTTGCAGGAGCATCGAGTTACTATAGTAGCATGAATTCTATTGAATAGGACTTGAGGAGCACCCATCTTCAATTGGGATAGCTGCAACAATACTATATGAGCCTACACGTCTCAGTCGTATCATCGATGCCTCAGAAGTTCGAATACCAAGCTCTCTATCTCGATGCCCACTACTTGATAATGCGTCTCTCTTGGTTGTCGTTAACAGAAGTTCAGGGATATTGGAACAACATCCTGCTTCAATAATAAGCTTGCCTATGCAAATCAGGGAGGACAAATTGTAGCAGGCAAGGAGAAGCTTGCCCACACATTTCCCTAATGCTCTGATACCATGTGTAGGCTAGAGAGTGCATGGTGTAGCTACATTCAAGCTTGAAAGTTTGAAACAGAGTAGAGCTGAGGAGCAGAGATGAATGATAAAGAAAGTAGAACTCTCTATCAAGGATAACGTAGCGAGAAGAGAGAGAGGAGTCTCCCTCCATACACGTGCACAAATATAACGTAAAGTTGTGCCTTGCTTTTAGTGATTAATAGTAGCTCTTTTATACAAAAGGAGAGGCCTATTTGGCCAATGAGAGCATGGATAAGATATGGCTAAGATTGCACTCTTATTTAGAGTGTGTTCTCATGGTTGGAATCAAGATCATAGCTAACAAACTCTATGTTACATTTCCACTTATGTGCATGGGCTGCCTTTCTACCTTGATAGCCTCAATAGGTTTGTGGCTAGAATGAAAAATTATACAGATTTAGAGATTGTCCCAAGACTCGTCGTAAAATATAAAGGAGGATTTTACATGGAAACATTACGACACATATATGCAGGGATGGGTCACCGAGAGAGAATGAATGAGAAAGGAGAAGTTGAGGAACCAGGAAACCCCCCCTAGACTCGATAGTGGAGACACTGTGACCACTCCTAGGGGAAAGTCAATAATCACTAATGTATGGAGAGGATATCAAATCCCTTAGGATGATGACTTGAATGATGGGTATATGGTAAGTGCACTTAAAAAACTGCTACAATCCACTTCACCTATACAAGGAGAAGACATCAACCCTTCCATTATCTATGAATTACAAGATCCAAAATACTTGTCTAGAGCTACCTACCTAGACCAAAATAAGAGGAGATATTGTCCTGTTGATGACCATGACAAGTCAAGACTCAGATATTTAAGGTTGCTAGTGTTCCCTACCTGAGATTAGGCAACCACTTCTCAAAACCCCTTTAGGACATAAGAGAGTTTTGAGAACCCAACTTCAAGGGAAACCAATCAACAATGTGCCAGTTAGGCCACAAGTACACTTTTCCATGCCAAGAACCAACCCCAACTATCACGAAAAACCAGGAAGTGGAAATACTAATAGACCACCCTTCCCAATGAGACCACCACAAGAAGGACGACCAAGAATACAACCAATATGCCCTATTGCCCTTATAGTCCTTTGCCCATCAGAGCTTGGTAGAAGACAAAGGCCTATTCAACTAGCCAAGTGCATGAGGAATCACTATGATGGTTCTAGAGAGCATTATGATCACATTTTTTAATTTAAGCAAGTGCTACGTGCCAAACAGGTGGATGAATTTTTTGTCCAATACAAATACTTTCACCTCACCCTTACTGGAACAACATTGACCTAGTTCCAACCTTTGGATCCCAATAATTTTGTAAATATTGAACAATTCTTTCAAGAATTTATTTGTGAGTTCACCAAGGCACATGAGTACTCCATTTCATCCTCAAACTGATGGTGAAACCGAGAGGGTTAACCAAGTGCTTGAGCATATGTTACATATGTATGTAAATGATAACCAAAACAGTTAGAGTGAGTATTTGCCCTTGGTTGAGTATGCATAAAATAGTGCATGGTAAGTGCTTGAGCATATGTTACATATGTATGTAAATGATAACCAAAACAGTTAGAGTGAGTATTTGCCCTTGGTTGAGTATTCATCTATAAAGATGACATCTTTTGAAGCAATGTATGACTATAGTTGTTTGCTACCTCATTCACTTTTTAATTCAAAAAATCAGGTTGAGGTATCCAATCAGATGCTTGAGAACATGGATTTGGAGCAGAATAAGGTAAAGAAGAACGTTAAGATGCACAAAAATATCAATAGTTATATCATGATCTTAAAAAGATACCCTTGGAATTTAAAATGAATGATCTAGTCTTTTTGAAAGTGAACCCTTCTAAATCAAATCTCGTTTTAGGCAAAGATCTTCGATTGTTCCCACGTTATGATAGTACTTTTAAAATCCTAAAGAAAGCTATTTATATCGTATATTTACTTAATCTACCTAAAAATTTGAAAATTCATCCAGTTCTCCATGTTGGATCACTCAAAAATTATTTTCCTAACTTTGATCATATTTTGTAGGACAAATCTAAGTTGAAGGGATATGCCACTTTTGAGCTTGAACTAGAAGTTATAATGGATAAGAAAATTAGACATCTTACAAATCGTGAAATAGTGGAGATTTTAGTTAAATGGTTTGCATATCCTATTGAAGATTCAACATCGGTTTGTTTAGATGAGTTCATGGAACATTATCCTTTCTTTCTAAATATGAGGATAGAGTTATTCAAAGAGGGGGAGAATTGTAAAGTACCATATTGATTTCCCCCAAAAAAAAGATGTGTAGGTAATAATGAAATTTCATGTTTAGGATATTTTGATCATGTTTGCAAATTTTTGTAGCAATAAGCTTTTACATTCTCTCTCTAGAAAGTTGTCGCATGAAATTTTTGTGTGTTAATTTGAGCATGAAGATGAAGAAATTAGAAAAAGTGTTATATGAGAGAAAGATAGAGTACTCTTAGTAGAAAAGCTTTAGGATGATTGAATATTTTGTAGTTCCTATGTTTTATGTCTCATTTGATTGCATGAAGATAGGTTAATGAAGAGATTTTTCATGTTTTTTCATCTCTCACTCTAAAAAGTGATATTTGGAAGCAGATCTCGACCTAGGTCCTCTCTAACACTACAAGAAATAGGGGGGCGTAGCGACGCCCCCCAATTGAAAAAAAACGAACACCGTTGCTTATGCGATGCTAGCATCGCATAAACGATGGTGCTATTTTTGGATTTTTTTTCGGGCATTCGTCACATAAGCGATGCCTGCATCGCTTATGCGACGCTAAATTAGTGCGTTGCAAATACCGTCGCTAACTAGCGATGTTATTTGTGATGTTGGCAAACTGGACAACGTCGCATATGCGACACTCTGGAATGTAAAAAAAAACTCGATTTCTCGCTGGGATTTGGACGGGAGAGCAAGAAGAGACTGAGAGAGAGAGAGAGTGAGAGAGAGAGAGCACGCAGAGAGCGAGAGACGCATCTCATTGAAGCAAGGTATGTGCACACACACACTTACACATACATACATATGCATACACACACATATACACACATAGACACACACACACATACACATACACACACACATACACACAAATACACACAAATACACACCCATATACACACATACACACATAATGTTGCATACACACATGCACACATAATTCATACACATGCACACACATATACACATATATATACACACACATACACACATACACACATACACACACATACACACACATACACACACACATACACACATCCACACACATGTATGCATACACACACATAGAGAGACATGCACACACATACACATACATGCATACATATGCATAGATAATCCATATGCATATGCGTACATACATACATACTTACATGCATACACACACATATGCATACATAAAGCACATGCATACATACACATACATGACACATATGCATACATAATGCACATGCATACATACAAATACATAATGCATACACACACATATGCATACATAATGCATACACACACATACAAACACATATGCATACATACATGCATACACATACACACATAGACACATACACACACATAGACACATACACACACATAAACACATACACACTCATAGACACACACACACATACACATAGACGCGCACACACATACACACATATACACACACACATACACACATACACACATACACAAATAATGATGCATTCACACACATACACATGCATACACACATACACACACATATACGCACACACATACACACATACACACATACACATACACACATACACACACATATATGCATACACACACATAGAGAGACATACACACACATACACATACATGCATACATAATGCATATGCATATGCATACATACATACTTACATGCATACATACACATACATAATGCGTACACACACATATGCATACATAATGCATACACACACATACACACACCTATGCATACATACATGCATACAGATACACACATAGACACATACACACACATAGACACATACACACACATAAACACATACACACTCATAGACGCGTAGCGACACATACACATAGACACACACACATACACACACACATATACACAAACACATACACACATAGACACATACACACATAATGATGCATACACATAGCTACACATGCATACACATACATATGCATACATACATGCATACACATACACACATAGACACATACACACACATAGACACATACACACACATAAATACATACACACTCATAGATACACACACATACACATAGACACACACACACACATAGACACATACACACACATATACACACACATACACACATAGACATATACACACATAATGATGCATACACACACATACACATGCATACACACATACAGACACATATACACACACATACACACATACACACACATATATGCATACACACACACATAGAGAGACATATACACATATACACATACATGCATACATATGCATACATAATGCATATGCATATGCATACATACATACTTACATGCATACATAATGCACATGCATAGATACATACACACACAGACACATACACACACATAAACACATACACACTCATAGATACACACACATACACATAGACACACACACACATACACACACATATACACACACACACATAGACACATACACACATAATGATGCATACACACACATACACATGCATATACACATACAGACACATATACACACACATACACACACATATATGCATACACACACACATAGAGTGACATACACACATATACACATACATGCATACATATGCATACATAATGCATATGCATATGCATACATACATACTTACATGCATACATAATGCACATGCATAGATACATACACACACATAGACACATACACACATACACACATAGACACATACACACACATAAACACATACACACTCATCACATACACACTCATAGATACACACACATACACATAGACACACACACACATACACACACATATACACACACATACACACATACACACATACACACATAGACACATACACACATAATGATGCATACACACACATACACATGCATACACACATACAGACACATATACACGCACATACACGCACATATATGCATACACACACATAGAGAGAGACATACACACACATACACATACACACACATAGAGAGAGACATACACACACATACACATACACATACATGAATACATAATGCATATGCATATGCATACATAATGCATATGCATATGCATACATACATACTTACATGCATACATAATGCACATGCTTACATGCATACGCATACATATGCATACATAATCCATACACACATACACACATATGCATACATAATGCATATGCATATGCATACATACATACTTACATGCATACATAATGCACATGCTTATATACACATACATAATGCATACACACACATATGCATACATAATCCATACACACACATACACACATATGCATACATACATGCATACACATACACATAGACACATACACATACACACACACACATATACGTCACACACACAAACATACACACATACACACATAATGATGCATACACACAAATACACATGCATACACACACATATGCATACATACATGCATACACATACACACATAGACACATACACACACATAGATACATACATACACATAAACACATACACACTCATAGACACACACACATACACACAGACACACACACACACACATACACACACACATACACACATAGACACATAGACACATACACACATAATGATGCATACACACACATACACATGCATACACACATACAAACACATATACACACACACATACACACATACACACACAGATATGCATACACACACACATAGAGAGACATAGTCATACATACATGTACATGCATACATATACATACATAATGCATATGCATATGCATACATACATACATACATGCATACATACACATACATAATGCATACACACACAGATGCATACATAATGCATACATAATGCATACACACACATATGCATACATACACGCATACACATACACACATAGACACATACACACACATAAACACATACACACTCATAGATGCACAAACATACACATAGACACACACACACATACACACACACATATACACACACACACACACATACACACATAGACACATACACACATAATGATGCATACACACACATACACATGCATACACACATACACACACACTTACACACACATACATACACACACATACATACACACACATGCATACATACACATACTTAATGCATACACACACATACTTAATGCATACACACATACATATGTACACGTATATATATTGATTTCTAACCATTTTGTTTTATATGTTAGGTATTATGGATCTTAGTAGAGAGAGAAAGGTGAAACTCACTCTCATAAAAAGTCTTATGAGAGCAAGAGTTCCGTCTGATACTCTAGGGGCCATCATGCCTGATTACTCAGAGATGTCTGATGAGGAGCTAGACTTTACGATCTAGATGCTTACCCAGCGATGAGAGGAGGGCTCTTCCGTGGCTCCACATGCAGGAAGAGAGCTATCTGCTCATAGGTATGTTTTTTTTTTTCATAAACTTTTTTAATGATATTATAACACATATTTTTATTTATTTTTATCTATCTATCTTCAGGACACCTATACCACCTCCAAATCGTGATAATAGAGCAAAGTTGCCTATGAGGACATACATAGGCACCTTAGGACTAGAGTGCGATATAGAGCCAGAGGGGAACATTGTGTACATAGGGAATGCAAAGGAGTTCAAGAGAAGAATGCGGGCACTATGCGACTCTTACCTGCGCTTTGTCCACTTACCGTAGAAGTAAGTAAAAATTTTACATATAAATTGAAATAAATATCTTATGTTTTATTTACATTATTATTTTTATTTTTGTAGTGGGCATGATGAGAGGGATAAAAAATACGTACGTAGTTCACTTGAGACAGAGTTTGGGACAGGATGGTCGCTTAAGTGGTGTCTAAAAGAGATGTGGACACTTATTGCTCATCGTCACGATAATGCATGGTATGCACTGCTTTTATGTATATATATGTGGATATGAGTATGTGTGTTTATGCATGTATGTATGTATATGAGAGAGAGAGAGAGGGAGGGAGGGAGGGAGGGAGGGAGGGAGGGAGAGAGGGGGAGAGAGAGAGAGAGAGAGAGAGAGAGAAGAGTGAGACTAGAGGTATAAATACACACATACACACACATATACATCATACATGCACATTTACACACATATACACATACATGCACATTTATACATACAAACACATACATGCACATTTTTACACACACATACACATGCATGCAATTACACACATATAATGAATACACATAGACATATACACATACTCACATACATGTACACATACTCACATACATGTACACATACTCACATACATGTACACATACTCACATACACATACACATGCATAATCATATGTACAAACATAGACTCATATACTCATATTTACATGCATATATACATATACACATGCATATATACACACACACAACACATGCATATGCACATATAGATACACATACATACACAACACATGCATACGCATAAATAAATAAATAAATAAATAAATAAATAAATCCTATTTCAAAAATTCTAAATTGAAAACACTAATTTTGATATTAGGGTTTCAAAACCCCTAATTTAAAAACTCTAATTCAACCTTTTAGCCATATGTTTGAAGTATATGTGCACATTGCATCTATTCCTCCGACGTCCTACTAGAGAGATGTCTCTCCTCCCAACCTTATGCCTCTATATATAGCTACTCGAATCAACGAGGATCATAATATATATAAAGATATATACACATCATGTAGATACACATACATAAATATAAAATGGAGTAGATATATTATGCATCACACATACATGCCTAAACGCACACATAAATATATATATACAGGCATACATATTTACATGTACACATTTACACATAGACATATATACATATATACATGTACACGTCACATATACATGTCTACATGCACACATAAACATATACATACATGCATACATATTTACATGTACATATTTACACATAGACACATATACATATATACATGTATACACAATTATAAATACTTGCATATATTACATGAATACATGAATATTTTACATAAATGCATATGCATATATACACATATGCATATTTAACACATGTATATATATATCACACACATGCAAACACATACATATACATGAAATACATATATATGCATACTAACATATGTATACATATAATACACATGAATACACACACATATGCATACATACATGATAAAAATTTGCTCCTCAAAGATAAAGCTATGTATAAAATAATTAGGCATACCCACAAGATTCATGTTCTAACTTAGAAGAACATGATTTCATCTCTCTAGTAGGATTCATCGTTATTCAAGTTAATAAAAATCTATTATCTGATATCCATTCAGAAGCTTCAAGTTATTGATCGATAACTAGAGTAGAATTTACTATTTAATCTGCTCATATGTTTTCATTATTGCCATCATTTTGGTAAGACATCAATATAGTATCATCTTCATTATCCTTATTGATTTCATTTATTTCTTCTATTTTTAAATCTATGTTCTCATGAATCATATCATCTATTGATGGATTAATATCTATTTCTGGTAATTCCTCTTCCTCATCAGTAGAGTTGCTTCCTTATACTCAACCTCACAATTGGAAGTGGCCACAGTAGGCTGCTTCTTGCTCAACCAAGATATACATGAGCTACCAAGCATGAAGCGAAAACCACCGGTGGACACACGAGTGTCATAGCGACTAGCCCAATCACTGTCAGAAAAAACATGCAAATCTGGCGGTAGTGATCCCCCTTGGGATAGAATAATCCAAGTATTCGGGTATCACTCAAGTAGCGAAAGATGCACTTAACCACCTACCAATGCTTGACACCTAGGCAATGCATAAACCTGCTCATCTGTGAGACATCAAACTGAATATTTGGTTGATTAATGCATAAGTAAACCAAGCATCCAACAGCCTGCTGATAGAGAACAGCATCAAATGCATCTCGAGCATCATGAAGACTCAATTGTAAACCTGTCTCCATAGGAGTGACAATAGGCTTACAGTCTTCAAGGCCAAAATGCTACAATAATTTATCAATATATTTCATTTGACACAAAGCCATTCCACCATTAGCTTGCATAAATTGAATGCCCAAATAGTGATGCAAATGCCCCAAATCAGACATCTCAAATGAGGCATGCAAATCAGCCTTAAAATCATCAATATGCATGTCATGAGGATGAGGACTAGTGAGCAGCATGTCATCAATATATACCACACTTGGACTGTTCTCAAAACCATGTGCAATCAGATAGGCATGTATCTTTTCATACCAAGCACGTGGTGCTTGCTTTAAACCATATAATGCCTTCTTTAACTTGCACACCTAGTTTTCATGCCCTTTTTGCACAAAGCCACGGGGTTGAAAAACATACACTTCTTCATGCAAGTCACCATTCAAAAATTTTGTTTTAGTGTACAACTGATGTACATTCCAACCATGATGAGCTGCAAGTGCACAGATGCTACGAACAACAGTCATTCGACAAATAGGAGCAAAGGTTTCATCAAAATCAACGCCTCTTTCTTGCACATAACCCTTTGCAACAAGCCTAGCCTTATACCTATCAATTGTTCCATCAGGTTTACACCAGCTTGTATACCCACTTTGTGCCAATGGCCTTCTTGCCAGGAGGCAAGTCACATAAAGAGCAGGTACCATTATTCATTATAGCCTCATATTAAGATTGCATAGAAGCCATCCAATTTTCTGAATTTTGTGCTTCTTCAAATGAAACAGGCTCATTCTCATCACAAAGACTAGATGCAGCTATAGCATAACAATTTGATGCAAAATAGGCACTATGAGAGCTTGACCAAGTATGATATGATAGAGGTGCATCTAATTTTCTATCATGCAAGGTCTTCACCAGCCATTTTGGCATAGTTTTTTCATGCTCGGTATCAGCCCTCTCATCAACAAGTGCATCATGTAAATCTACATTGAAAATGGGATGATCTCCATCATCACATGAAACCTCCAAAGGCTGAGAATTTGCCTCATTAGGACCAGCACTAGACTATCCACGTGTAAAAAGAGGCAGCAAATTATCATACATGTCTTTGGAGCTAATAGATCAAAATGCATTTAGTCTGTGGATGATATAGACGATAGCCTTTACTTTCAAAACTATATCTAACAAAAATAATTTTACTACTTTATCATCCAATTTTTTGCAATGTTATTCGGGCACTAATGCATATGCCGGAGAACCAAAAACATGCAGATGAGCAACAGATGGCTTGTGACCATGCCAAGCCTCATATGCAATGATAGACTCCAGTGCTTTAGTGGGACAGATGTTAAGTACATATGTTGCACACATGAGAGCCTCAAGCCAGAAGCTATGTGGTAAAGCCTGATTCTTGACCATACACCTCGCCATCTCCATGAGTGATCTATTCTTTCATTCAACAACTCCATTCTTTTGAGGTGTATATGGCATTTTACATTGAAATTTTATCCCATGTTCAGCTAGAACTGCATTAAAGTCAGAAGACATATATTCCCCCCCTCAATCAAAACAGAGGGTGCCCATTTTGCATGCTGATATATTTTTAGCCACAACTAGAAACTGTTTGAAGCACATAAACACTTCGGACTTTGCCTTCAATGGATATACCCATGCATGCTTGGAAAAATCATCAATGAAAGTCAGAAAGTAAAGATAGTTCCCAAAAGAAAGTGTTTGCATAGGACCATAGACATCACTATGTACAAGCTGCAATTTTTGAGTAGCCTGAACTGAACCATCTTTTGGAAAGGAAGAACACTGCATTTTGCCAAAAATACAGCCTTCACAAACATGTTTTCCAGGTGCCTCAAGTTTGGGCAAAGAGGACACCATTTCAGATTTCTATAGGCATAGCAAACTAGCAAAATTCAAGTGACCAAAGCATGCATGCCAAAGCTTTGCATCTGACATAGTCTGAGAATCATGTACTACACATGCCAAATCATTTACAGATCTTTCATAGTCTATGAGCTTATACAGCCCACGACATAAAATGCCAGAAGCAATAATGATGTTGCCATTTGACATATCATGAACTGTACATCTATCATAAACAAATTTCACAACCAAGCTAATCTTGGCTAATGCAGAAATTGATAATAGATTTTTCTTGATCCCTGGCACAAACAAAGCAACTGACAAAGTGAAAGAACTACCATCAGCAGTAGTCAAAATGATCTTACCAACTCCCATAACAAGATAAGAGGAGTTGTTGGCACATGTAACAGTATTCCCTGTAGGGGCAGGCTCGAGTGAATAGAAGAAACTGCACTATGAGGTAATATGTTTGGTCGCCCCACTATCAAAGTACCAAACATCTGAGTCTACTGCAGACATGCACTACTCATGAGAAGATGGGTCAAAACTACAAACAGTAGTAAACACCCATTCTTCTTCCTGCACAAGATTAGCAGACTCTATTTTTGGTGTAGAGGCATCTGCAACAACCATTCTAGCCTCTTTCTTCTTTGCCTCTTTAGCAGCCAGTTTTGGACAGCTCTTGATGACATGATCATTTGTTTTATAGTATTTGCAAAAAAAATTCTGCTTTTCTGATTTCTTCTCATCTTTGTCTTCCTTCTTCGAATATGCAGCATTTGCATATTTCTACTTACTAGTAGAAGAGCTCCATTTACCTTTGCCCTTCTGACTAACCAGGAAAGCTTGATGTGCAACATGCATTATAGACCTGTTCTGCCTAGACTAGTCTTCTTGCAACAGAACATAGACTAACTCCTCAAATGACAAGGCATTTGGATTTCCTTTCATCATCAAACAAAGAGTAGAAGCAAAACTCTGATATGAATCAAGAAGACCATTCAGAACAGTCTGCACAAGTGAGCTATCTATTATAACTTCATCAACAGAAATCAACTATTCTTTCAAATCCTTGATCTTTGTGAGAAAATTGTCCATAGAATCACCTTCATTCATGTGCTCACTCTCCAATTGTTTTCGGAGGTAAGCAAAACGAGCCTCATTCCTAGCCTGGTACAATGTGGTAAGTGTATCCCAAGCATCCTTAGTTGTCCTACAAAAGTGAATGTGAGAAATAATAGCACGTTTGACAAACAAAGCTATCAATGCATGTGCTTGAGCATCTTTGCCATCCCAACCAATTTGCTCTATAGTAGGTGCAATAGAAATAGTAGCATGAATAGGAATCTGCAGAATATCATCATCTTCGACACCATCTCCATTAGCTCCAGCACATGTATTTGCAATACCTGTATTCGTAGGTGTAACAGGACGTCTTTCAACACCTTACACAATATTCCACATTCCTTTTGTGACCAATACATGATGCATCATATAAGCCCACAATGGGTAGTTGGTACCATCTAACTTATCCTCAATAGCCAACATATGAACTACATCACTGCTTTCAGCCATGGCCGATGACTAAAATGCATTGATGCAGAAAATTGATTGTATCTCAAAAAGTTGAACAAAATTGCCCAAACAATTCTGCGAAACCTATAGCAGACTTCGAGACGCTTATACTGGTGAACCAAAACTGGTATATATCATTGGCACAAAAAGACAAAGTAGCCTGCACAAACACTATGATAGTGTGTTCGGAGGCCAAAACGAGCTCAGATCATGATTTTGGCACCACTGAGCGAAGTTGCTTTGATCTCTCAAACACCTTGAGTATGCTTACCAAATTTCATGCGATTCTGAGACTACAATTGGAGAGGTGTAGACAACACCCTAGATGAAGCGATGACCTGCTCTGATACCAATTGTTGTACCACTAGAATGTACAAAGATAATTAGCCCATTAGGGCAATAGGCATATCTACAAGTTGGGGGGAAAAAACCTCCTAAAGAGGGAAAAAAGTGCCACGGCAGTCCTAGAGTGTTCACACACATCACTACCTAAATATATCAACAAGGACTTTCAAACAATTTGTTGTCTTATCCGAGCCTCAGTCCTATGCTTCCATCATCCCCTTGGTATTCCTTACATTCACACATCAGGGTTGCTGTTTTGATTTGGGTTTCCATGCATGCACCAGTTGATAAATATTGCATTTGTTTCTATCTAGTTGATGCTTCAAAGGTCCTCTATTTAATCTTTGTTTACACACTTTGGGACCTCCTTCTTTTGCATTGTATCCTGATGTGTGCCCCTGTAGGGCTTTGGGAAGGGGGTGAGTAACTTTATTGGCGGGTTTTTCTTTTTAGTTTTCTTCTTCTTCATTTCTTGCTTGATTCTCCCTCCACACATCCCTCCTCCTAAACTATGTCACCCCCAAAAGGCTATGCATGGCAACAAGAGTATGTTCGAATGGCCATTTGCTCTCTTTGATTTAGCAGATTTGCCTCACATATCATTAGTTTCTTCCATTGTGTTGACTTTAACCCATCATTTGGTGCTTGTCTATGTTCTGCAAAGAAACTTTGTAGGCCACCAAACAAGCATTTATATTGGAGGATAATTTTACAAAAATCTCGGATTCCGTTTCAAAAAATCCTGTGAAAAATGCTTCTTCAAAGATCTGCATATAAGGACTCGATAAAAACATTAATTGTGAATATATGGCCATTATCGTAAGTCTGCTAGGCATTACAGAGAGATAAAAAATTAAGGCATTTGTGCCTTGATTAATGCCGATGAAGCTCAAAAATGTGTATTGAGCATGTTTGAAGACTTTCAAAATTGTTAGTAGCATGCTCAACACTTTATTCGTCATTTTTATATCTGAGCAGTGGCATATCTTGAAAGCTAAAACTCTATAGTTCGTACCATATATTCTTCTATAGGTAAATAGTTATGAGGTGGACTCGGTAATAGCGGATAGTTCAGCCAGTGATGATTTATGGTGCATTGATGTTGTTCTGCCCAAAATTGTGTGCATGATCTTCTTTGTGGCACCGAGCAAAAAGATGGATTTACTTGCAATAAGTATGGTTTTGATTCCCAATGCACCCGTAGAGTGGGATTTCTCTCCAAAAATCTATGTCTCCATAGTGGACCAGCTTTGTCGAATTCTTCCTATGTATACGAGAAAGTATCTACTCTGAATTGCAAATCTCAATTAGGTTCTTTTTGCATTGTTCTTTTGATGTAATGCCTTGTTTCCTCTTTTAGTAGTTCTTATGGTACATTGAAGGGCTTCATAATCTGTTCTAGATTTTTACTTTTGATCTTTGCTTCCTTCATGACTTTCACTAGCTAGTCTTCAAATTGTTATGTGAGTTGAGACACCAGCAGTTCTCATCAGCACGTGGTTCATCCTTGTCCATGTGTACAAGGTGAATTATTGATTGGGGGAGAAGGAGGACGTACCTCTTTCTCCTCAGTAGCCATATGTGAGCTTGGAACTATTGGTTTCACCATTTGTCTATACTCTCTTAATTGAGCTTGTAAGCTTTCAATGAGCACATATTTGTTAGTTATGGTTTTACTAGCAGTAGTAATTACATCATTGCGTTGCAATAGGTGTTCACCAAGTATTTTTAATTGGTCGGCATCCTCTATGCATTGTCTTACTACCTTTGCTTCTGTTGCCTTCCACCTTTTTCTGAGCTCATTCGTATCATACATATACTTTCTTTCCCACTCTACTCTTAACTCTTGCCCTTGCTTAAGTTGTCCCACATATTTGGCTATTTGAGCTTCAAGTTCTACCTTGCTTGTAGGGCTATTTTCTGACACTTCAACTAGTTGATTGAGCACAACTGCATTCATCAGTTCTTTATTTCGGTTCCTTAAGTTGTCTGCCTCATCCATGTATACTTTTATCTGAGCTTCTAATATTTTGCTTTGGTTAGAGATTTGTACCTTTTCATTTTCACTAACCGCATATTTATTTTGAAGCTCCTTGAGCCGATGTTGCAACTATTGATTGTCCTCTGTAAATCTTTTGCATTTTTCTCGAATTGCTTCTGCTTCCTTCTCCTTTGTCAATAGGGACTGTTGAGCTTGTATCATTCCGACTGATAAATCTTCACTCAATATTTTGAATTGATTTTGCTCTACCATTGCTTTATCATACTCTATATCCACTTCCATTAGTTGTTGCTAGGTATCCATGGCAAATTGAATCATTTGTTTGACCTGTGGTCTTAGTTGTGCCACATCCACATTCAACGATGCTTTTGGTATACTAGGGGCTTCACCCATTTGCACATCTTTGCCTTTTTCAACATGCAATGTCTCATTAAATGGCTATCTAATTTGCAAATGAATTTGATGCTCCTCATCTCTGATATAGTCCACTTCATATCTCTATTTTGAAAAGTTACGTCTAGAGGTGATGGCTTCGCTACTACCTTTATCAATGTAAATGGTTCTTGCTCAATGATTACTTCTTCTATGCGTTCCTCCTTTGGATGTTTCATTCGAGGTTGATCTTCCACTCTGGCTTCCTTAAATTGAAGTATAGTTGTTTCATTCATCTTGAGCATGTGTGGTTCCTCTTTTTGGTGTTCCTCCACATGTTCATCCCGACTCTCTGTACCTATGGAACTTGGTTATGTTGGAGGAGATGGTGGATAGTCACAAGAGATGAAGTGGTGTAGCTAGATCTTGCTTCACACCTGTTTGGAATGATGGTTGGAGAGTGTAGTGGGCCTCTTTAGCTTGCTAATGAGCACAAACAATCATATATGTAGCTTGGAAGATGATCCACTAATAGATGGATCAAAACAGATAGGTAGGAAGTTGATCCAAGAACAAAAACTTGCTATTTTTGTTCTTACACCTATTGAGTGTTTTGAACAATTCTCTGAGCACAACAACAATTGAATTAATTCCTTTTGGGAAACTATAATTAACTTAGTAAGGTGATTTCATAAAAAAGGATGGACTACATGCAGAGAAAGATGTTTAACAAATCATGGCTTCATCCCTACATTCACAGATTGCAACAGTCATCAGACTAGTGAGCAAAGATACATTAATATCTCATGATCCCGAGAAGAAATGCTAATGAAAATTTTTAAGATTTTAATAGACAATATGCTGAATCTAACATGCTTTAAATCATGGAAAATGATCAACTATACACTGACAACAAGCTCTGAGAAGATCACTTCTGATGGAGTTATAACAGAGAAGTAAAATGAGAATGTAATGATCATATATGTATTAAAACATGTACAAATACAATGTCATTGGCAATCATACAATGCTCAATGTGTGAGAGATGAATGAACTATGAGATGAGCTCTCATTTCACAATGAATGTACTTCAAATTATCTCTCAAACTTGAGATACATGCGAGTCTTTTAGATCCTCTTCTTATAGTCAAGTTTGGATCCAAAGTTTGAATTCAAATTCAAACTTCTACCTAAAAGTTGAATCCTAAAGTGTAGGATAGATTCCCTCATCACTCAAAAACTGATTGATTTGTGATTTTAGAGCTTCATAACTCCACATGGGTGTAATCCACTTTTACAAGGATAAATATGAAGGATTTTTACAAGAGACTAATCATATGAAGTCTTGCATAGGTTATGACAATAAATCAAACATAAGTTAATTAACCAAGTATGTGGGCTTGGGTTTAATTGCACCAATAGCTCCCCTTAAGCCTAAAATTCTTGGTCTTCATTGCTACTTGATTTCCTGCAAACCAATCATCAATTAACCTGTTCATCTTTGTTCCATCCAGTGACTTGGTGAGTATATATGCACATTGTAAATGAGTTGATACATAGGATAGTTGAATATCCTTGCTAAGCAATTTCTCCCTTACATAATGATAGTGCCCTTCAATGTGCTTAGTGCTTGCATGGTATACAAGATTAGCAGCCAAATGAAGTGAGCTAGTGTTATCTCCAAAGATTATTGGAGTGTAGGAATGTATCTCCAAATATGCATATGGTTGCTTAAGCCACATAGCTTCTTGAGTTGAATTTGAAAAACCTCTATATTATGTTTCTATGGAAGATAAGGCCATAGTTGATTGCTTCTTAGATGACCAAGATATAAGATTTGAACCTGCAAAGGATAGGTATCCTAAAGTGTTATGAATTCTGGAATGTGTTGAACAAGTAATTGTTGGAATGTTAATTATTAATGTATTAATGTGTTTTGGTGTTTTTGATATAGCAGCTGAAGGTTCGTGAGGAGTGTGAAAGGCATGACAGGGCAGACATCAATAATCCGACTTTAGGGTGGACATCAATAATCCAAATAATAATTTATTTAGTTTGTAAATAAACCCACGTAGAAGGTTCTATTGTTAGAAACAGCTAGAAAAATAGTGGTTAGAATAAGGGTCATTGTAGATCGCGATTTCTATTATTGAAAGCAAAGGTTTTTTGTAAAAGCTACCAACTTTTAGTTTCACGCTTGCTTTTTGAAGCCGCTCTCATGTAACCACTCTTTTTTATGTAATCAAAAATTCCTATAAATACATGCACTCTGTGGACTTTCAAAACAGAGTGCATGGGGGGAGATTGCATCCAATATTGTGTTTTGTCTCGTCTCTTGTTGTGTCTATTTTTCTGTGTGTTTTCAACATCCGTAACCTCTGTGTGCGCGTGAGCAAGATCCTAACAACAGTGGTATCAGAGCCCTGCACGCGTCAATACGAAGGGGTCTGTTTCACTGTTCGTGATTCCATTTACATTTATGTTTACATTTCTGGTTCCGGTTTCTGATTTTCATTTTAAATTTTGATTCCGGTTCCTGTTCCTGTTCCAGTTCTAGTTCCACTTTTTGGTTTCTATTTCTATTCCAGCTCTAGAACCAGAACCTTCGTTTACACCTACGTTTACTCCTTTGACTTACTCCAAGATGTCGAGGCATAGAACTTAGCCATAACTTAAGGCATTACTTTGGCATCTTCGGCACTCAAGGCTCCCTTGGCAACCGTTGGCTATGCGCGAACCAATTTTAATGTATGAGTGGCAATAAGGACTTTTAGATTCACCAAGGTGGGAGGATTTGAACCCACAACCTCATCCACACAAGGGAAGTGCTTTACCACTACACTCTCTCTTGGTGTTGACGCTCAAGTTCTCTCCTCTTATATTTAACATAACTTGCAGTTTTTTCTTACTTTTTCAAGAAAGTTTGGGCAAGGCAACATGGCGCGGCATGGCACGGAACATCTTAGGGTACATCTTATCAGGGTACACTTGTCAGGGTACAACCAGGCAGGGTACATCAGGGTACATCCTAGCAGGGTAAATCAGGGTACATCCAGACATGGTACATTCTGCTAGGGTACATTTCCTGAGGATACATCAAGAAAGCCAGTAGCAAGAGGGTTTTGTTCTTTTCATACTCATGGACCCTAGACTATGTTAGCACCACATAGATAATCTTAATAACTTAACACCTCCATGAAAATTTCCATGCACTTAATGCTTGATTTGAAGACTCTGGTATGTCTTCTAATTGCTTAAGTTTGCTTGACTTCTAAGCCTTGAAGTCAATCTGTTCTACATTCTCTGAGTTGATATCTTCTGTTAAGTGTTGATCTTCTTGAGTGAGGGTTGGAAAATCATTTTCCAAATCATATGGTAATTTGACTTTCTTGCAATCATCTTCAAACCATGAATTATTTTCATCAAATACTACATCCCTACTAACTATAAATGCTTTGTTAGCGGGATTGTATAGCTTATACCCCTTTTGGTTCTGATCATACCCAATAAATATACATTTCTTAGCTTTAGGATCAAGTTTTCCTCTAATTTGTGAGGGGATGTGTGCATAAGCGATGCATCCAAATATTTTGCAATGGCCCAATGAGGGTCTCCTACCATTCCATGCTTCATAGGGTGTCATACCATCTAATGATTTGGATGGAAGCATGTTAACCAAGTAGGTGGTTGTGGCAATAGCCTCTACCCATAGATAATTAGGTAACTTCTTCCCATTTAACATAGACCTAGCAACTTCAACCATTAAATTGTTCCTTCTCTCTACCACTCCATTCAATTCAAGAGTGTATCTTGTTGTTACTTCCCTCTTTATGCCTCTGTCCTATAGAAATGAATCAAATTCATGTGAAGAGTACTCACCACCTCCATCAGATCTGATCCTCTTCAAGCTCCTCTTGTTTGGTTTTCAACTAGTGCCAAGTACTTCTTGAAACATGTAAATACCTCATCCTTATGCTTCATGAAATAAAGGATTTTCCATCTATTGTAATCATCAATAAATGAAACGTAGTACCTTGAACCTGAGATGGATGGATCTTTGCTAGGACCCCACACATCATTGTGTACAAGCTCCAAATAGTCTTCATGAATGTATCATCTCCTGTTGAATGGTTGCCTATGAGCTTTGCCAAATTGGCATGCTCCACATTTGTATATCATATGTTGCTTGGTCACATTGGGAATGCCAAGCACACTTTGATCCTTGCATATTTGCTTCAGAGTTCTTTCTCCTATGTGCCCTAGCCTTTTGTGCCATATTTCTAACTCAAATAAGGTTTGATCTTTATAGTTGAATAGTGATATCTTCCTTGTGTCTTCAATTTCAAATGTGGATAATCTACCAGAATTCTCACCTTTGGCAATCCTTTTAAAGCCTTGTTGGGGGTCTTCCACATATGCTCCATACCTAGTGAATCTGACCTGTAAACCTTTCTCAACAATCTACCCAACTCTAATTAGGTTTTTGGTTATAGTTGGCACATATAGAACTTTACTCAAAAGGTTCATGCTACCATTAGATGTTTTGACATTTCAAATCTTGATTGAGTGTTTAGTATCATCACCTATTTGTACTTCATGCTTCCCTTTGGGTTCTTCAAGATCAGATAATAGAGCTACATTTCCAGCCACATGATTGGAACAACCTGAATCAATGTAGAAAATATGTTCATCATCTTTACCTTGCTTGGATGTCATGTTCATGATGAGTAATGAGTCTTCTTGGTCTTTAGTATAGTTGTTGTAGTCCCGTTTTCCTCTAAATCCTCCTTGATAATTTGTTGTTGTTATACCCTTGATTATGGTTATGGTTGTAGTTGCCTCTGAAGTATTTCGATGGCGATGCACCACAGTGCGCTCTCCTTCTCAAGAGCTCCACGACGATATGCTCGGAGTAGAAATCCGAGCTCTAAGGCCGTACACAACACTCCGTAAAAGAGGCTGTAGAATACGTAGAAAACACAGTACACAGGAAGCACGAAGACAGACTTCTTAGGTCTTACAAATGCGGTCGAACTTACAGTTTGTGACTGACCAAGCCACTATATGTTTTATTAAAGAACATATACAAAGAAGTGTCCGGTGGCCATTTGGCCTTTCACATGGACACTAACGGTAACAATCTCCCACTAAAGGCCAATATGGCCAGAGTAACTATGGGAGAAAAATAAAGAATGATAAAGAAAACCTGAGTGTAAGTATACAAACTATACCTCCCACCTGATGGGCATGTTACACAGTATACAAGTGACTGCGTAAGATCAAGAATCAAGTAACCCCCATCAAGTGACAACAGTGTCGAAAGCTATCCTGTGGTAGAGCTTTAGTCAAAGCATCTGCAGCATTATCTCGAGTGTGAACCTTCTCAAGAATAATGCGTTCAGTGGCTAACCAATCTCTAATGAAGTGATACCTCACCTCAGTGTGCTTGGTCTTTGCATGATAGACCGGATTCTTAGCCAAAGCAATGGCACTTTGACTATCACTGAGCAAGTGAGGTACATGCTGAGGTAAACCCATATCACAAGCAAGACAAGAAAGCCATAATGCTTCCTTACAGGCCTCACTTGCTACAACATACTCTACTTATGTGGTGGAAACAACTGTACATTCTTGAAGACGAGATCTCCAAGAGGTAGCACCTCCAGCAAAATGAAAAATGTACACTGATGTAGACTTACGATTGTCTACACAACCAGCATAGTCAGAATCTGTGTAACCAATAATGGATGCTTTCCCTCTACCTAAGCATAGACACGTGTCCTTAGTGCCACTCAGATATCTCAAAATCATCTTGACCGCTTCCCAATGTTTCTTGCTAGGATTAGACATATATCTGCTCACAACTCCCACTGCAAATGCAATGTGTGGTCTCGTAGCTACCATAGCGTACATGAGACTACCAACAGCAGACTGATAAGGAATTTTGGTCATGAATTCCTTTTCCTCATCTGATTTGGGGCAGTCATCCTTGCTCAATTTCACATATGTGGGTAAAGGTGTACTCAATGCCTTACCACCCTGCATATTGAACCGGTGAAGTACTTTGGATATGTACTCACTTTGAGACAAGTATATGCATCTTTTACTCCTATCATGAGTAATGCGCATGCCAAGAATATGTTTGGCATCCCCCAACTCCTTCATATCAAATGTCTGACTCAACTTCTTTTTGAGAATTGACAAATCATAAGAGGACCACAACAATCAACATAGCTTTCGACGTAAAGTATCAAGCATATCAAGCTGCCATCAGAGCATCTCTTTGTGTAGAGACAATGATCCTCATTGCTCCGAGAATAGCCTTGGGACTTCATAAAAGCATCAAGCTTTTGGTACCATTGTCTAGGAGACTGTTTAAGTCCATACAAGCTCTTCTTGAGCTTACAAACTAGACTTTCCTTGCCAGGAACTACATAACCCTCTGGTTGTTCCATATAAATCTCATCTGTAAGATCTCCATGCAAGAAAGTTGTTTTCACATCCATTTGGACTAGCTCTAAGTCCTCCATTGCAACGAATCCAAGCAACATGCACAAAGTAGTCATATTGACCACTGGAGAGAAGATTTCCTCAAAATCAACACCATGTTGTTGCTTAGAACCCTTTGCAACAAGTCATGCTTTATATTTTGGAGAAGCACTATCTGATGTGAATTTCAGCTTATATACCCATTTACATGGTAAAGCTTTCCTGCCCTTTGGCAAAGGTACTAAGTCCAAAGTACCATTCTTGTGAATAGAATCCAACTCACTCTTCATGGCACGCTCCCACTTGACGTGATCCTGTGTCTGCATAGCCTCTTTGTAGCAAGAAGGCTCACCGGCATCTGTTAGCATAACAAAATCTAAACCTGGAACATATCTATCAGGTGGATATGAGACACGTGCAGAACGTCTCAATGGTTGCTGAACAAGAACATGTGCAGACTGATCTGAATGGACATTCTCTTGAACATCCCTATGTGCAGCATTTTTATGCATGCTAACCGGAGGACTAGTATCCTCAAACACCACTCTTCTCACTTCAACCTCCTTAATGGGCTGTTTATGCATCTTAGACTCATTAAAAATGACATCGCTACTTCTGATCACTGACCGTGTTTCAGGATCCCATAAGCGATATCCAAATTGTCCTTCTCGACCATATCCAAGAAAAATGCATTTCTTTGACTTATGGTCCAACTTTTGTCTGAGATTCTTGGGTATATGAACATATGCTTCACACCCAAAAACTCGAAGATGATCATAATATGGTGGTTTCCCTGTCCATAACTCTTGTGCCACTTTCAGACCTTTGGCAGTATTAGGTGAAAGGTTAATCACATGAACTGCAGTCAATACTGCTTCTGCCCAAAAACCTTGTGAGAGGTTTGCATGATGCAACATAGAGACTACTCTATCTTGAATAGTTCTATTCATCCCCTCAGCTACACCATTCTGTACTGGGGTGTAAGGAGCTGTAAACTCTCTACGAATCCCTCTATACTCACAGAAAAGGCTGAATTCATGTGAGGTATACTCACCCCCATTATCTGAACGTAAAGCCTTAAGCTTAGTTCCTTTTTTAGTCTCAACTGAAGCAAGACATTTTCTGAAAGTAGGGAATACATCATCCTTTGATTTGATAGGATATACCCAGACTTTTCTAGTAGTATCATCTATGAAAGTGACAAAGTAAAGAGAACCACCTAAGGACCTAGTGGGCATAGGACCACACACATCTGTATGAACGAGATCTAAAGGCTGAATTGAAGAGTCAATGTGCTTTCATGCACATTTCTGGTTTGCTTTCCATATTGACAATGCTCACAAAATGAAAAATCAGAGAAAGATAACACATGTAAGTAGCCAGAACAAGAAAGATTTTCCATTCCACTATGAGATATATGGCCCAAACGACCATGCCAAATACAAGCCATAGGCTGTTCAGTAACAGCTAACAAGTGTTCTTTCTGTGATACAAATAAAGGATAAAGTGAGCCAACTTTGCTTCCTTTTGCAATAACCATATTGCCCTTTGATATATGAAAGGACTGAGCATAGAAGACCACCTTATAACCAAGGTCATCAAGTTGACCAACTGACATCAAACTGCGTGATAACTGAAGTACATGGCGTACATTATGCATAGTAAATTTTGAAACATCAATGAACTGCACAGCCACATCTCCAATCCCCACAACATCACACTGGTAAGAGTCACCAAGTCTCACGGTACCAAGAGACTTTGCTGCATAATTAGAGAACCATTCTCTATGTGGTGTCACATGGAAAGAAGCACCAGAATCTAGCAGCCAGGTGTGGGAAAGAGAATCAGCCATAAGTGCCTCAGATGGCACAGTACTATCAAGTGTCAACACATCAGCATCATCAGAAATAGCATTAATTTCTTCAATCTTCACAGTCGAAGTAGATGGTGCAGGTAACTATTTAACATGCCCATCAACATTCTGTCCTTTACCTTTAGAATTCTTTAATGCATAACAGTCTTTCTTCATGTGTCCTTTCTTATGACAATAATGGCATTCGATATCCCTCTTCCTTGATTTACTTCTACTCTTATTCCGTTGACCATTCTTTTCCTTGTTCTTGCTCCTGCCACGTTGTTGATTCTTTCCTTGGTAAGAATCATGAACATTATATGCATCTCCACTCTGAGTGCCAACCATAGATTTTCTACGAATCTCCTCACTCAAGAGTGCTCCTCATATGTCATCATAGACGAGTTTACCACCAGGTGCACTGTTGCTAATAGCTGTGCAAAACGTATCCCACGATGATGGCAGGGTGCATAACAGCAATATTGCTTTCATTTCATTATCCATATCCATTTTCTGAGCATGTAACTGGGAGAATATAGCATCAAACTCATTTAGATGAGCAGCAACACTATCTGTGTCCTTCATACGAAGATCATATAATTTTCTCATCAGATACACTTTATTTGATGTCGTCTCTTTTTCATATGTATTGCATAACTTCTTCCAAAGCTCCTCTGCACTTTCACAGTCTAATACTGTAAAGTAAACATTATCTGCCAGGTGTAAGCGAATGGTAGACCTGGCCATTTCATCTAACTCATCCCAATCATCTTCATCCATGTCAGCAGGCTTCTTTGAAATCCCATTT
Organism: Ceratopteris richardii; assembly: GCA_020310875.1. NCBI lineage: Eukaryota > Viridiplantae > Streptophyta > Polypodiopsida > Polypodiales > Pteridaceae > Ceratopteris > Ceratopteris richardii. Next base: position 63,467,865 of record CM035435.1, read on the forward strand.
ACTGGCTTCCATTGCCTCCTTTGAATCAGCACATCTTTAATCTGATTCTTCCATAGAGCAAAGTTTGTGCCATCAAATTTTCGGATCTCAAAATGGTCTTTGCCCTGCAAGTTATAGCTCCTCCTCGGAACACTAGCACTAGACCCTGATCCACCGGATGTGCCTGAGACCTCTGATGCCATGATCGTAGAGCACTGAATAGAATGATAATGGAGCTAGAAGAGTCCAAACACCAACAAATAAGTGTATCAAGGAGTAAATCGACCACTGTATAGTTGACTAAACCAGAAATCTAGAAAAAATTTGCCAGAGTATCCTCTGCAAAATTAGCATATGACCAGTGTCAAAGTATCATAAAACTGCAAGTACTGACATGTCTACCTGCATAGTGAATCACTGACTCCACTGCATATAATCAGTTACCCAATAGAAGCCAACTAGGCTTATCGAGCACCTATGAACAACTATCATACATCTCCTATGGCGAGGCTGGGTAAGTCTTCCACCTGCATCACCGAAGAGACCCCGACATCTGGGTGTCTCACAGTTAAGAAAACCTCACCACGACCCTCTTTATCAAACGTAAAAGGCTTTATGCAAAGAACGTAACCGCTATATCAATGACCACATGGACGTACATGAGCGGTATCCACAGAAGCATACATGTTGTGTATGTGCTCAATATATGCAGTAAAATAACACTAAAAGGCTGAATACATAGCCCAAAAACTAGCCAATAACACCTGCAAGTGTCTGTCAACTCTGATGTTTTAAGCTTAAAAACTTGCATAAATTTGCAGCGGCTGCTCCCACCAAAACTGAAAACCTCTCAAGAAACCTGTAGTTTTATGAGTGTGGCTGAAAATACAACCCCAAAGGTTGATATTTATTTTTTGATAAGTACAAAGAACACTCTTCTTGATGTTCTTGGACCTGTGTGAAGAGAACTATGTGCGAAAGTACTCCAAAATGGCTCCAAAAGACATCCCAAAAAAGCTTCAAAAATAGGCTTTGAAAGCAAAGAATGAAGCTTTGAGGGACCAAAACTTGTTGAAGGTAATGTCAACCTTAGTCTTTCCCCTTCTTCAATCACCACAAGAGTGTAGCTTAGTGGCAAGAGATTGCCACGGTTAAGCGAGCTCTGGGGGGAACAGTACTGGGATGGGTGACCTCCCGGGAAGTACCAGGAACCTCTATATTCCTTGATCATTGAGGTCCTCCCTCACACGCAGCCAATGGCGCCAACGGTGACTTCGATGACTCAGATGACAAGGTATGCCAAGGTCTATGCCTTGGTCGCCCCCTTAGTCGTAAGCCTTGGAGAAAGCCATATGCTCGGAGTAGAAATCCGAGCTCTAAGGCCGTACACAACACTCCGTAAAAGAGGCTGTAGAATACGCAGAAAACACAGTACACAGGAAGCATGAAGACAGACTTCTTAGGTCTTACAAATGCGGTCGAACTTACAGTCTGGGACTGACCAAGCCACTATATGTTTTATTAAAGAACATATACAAAGAAGTGTCTGGTGGCCATTTGGCCTTCCACATGGACACTCACGGTAACAGCCTCCTCCATTGTTTTTTAAAATAAAGGAAGTACGGCCTTAGCCTACTCTCCCTGACTTGTATTGATTAAAAGAAAAGTACAAGTGAAGGGGACTAGTGCCCAGGGGACCCCTACGAATCCCACAGAGCAGGGGTAGGTTTTATAGATTTTAGATGGCATTACAAAGAAGGTTAATCATGCTTTCATCACCCTCATGTGGGGCCCACTTAAGTTTAAGCTTGTTGTTGATCAGAAGGAGCACTTGATGATGCCTCAAGGGGGGGGGGGGGATCTCTTACAGCTAGTGATTCTTTTGCCGAGGAGGAATGGCGATTTCTCAATCAACCACTCTTTGGGGGAGTCCCCAAAGTTATAAGCACATCTTTCTTGCCAAATCTTCCATAATATCTCCCCTCTGATGGCATTCTAGAGAGTCCCGGAGCAGCTGATTGCTTCTCCCAATAGAGCTTGTTTCCAATTGATGTGTTTTTGAAGTCTAATTTTCTTTTTGACAATCTGCGAGAGCCTATTGGACTTGGGACAAGTAAAGAAGATGTGAGCAACATCTTCAATGGACCGGTAGCAGCACGCACCAGGGAGGTCACCCACAAATTTTGCTAGCCTTTAGGTTGATCTAGATTCCTCGATGAAGAATTTGCCATAAGAGGACATACTTTTTGATTTCTATAAGAGGGTGCAAGATAGCCATGAACTTCATATCCCATCGTAGCCGATTCCATGACAAGCACCACTTCTTGTTGAGCTTGACCTGATAATCAATGATTTCTTTGTAGTTCAGGATTTTTGTTAGGCAATTACCATTGTGCCATCTGAGACCAAGCAGGCATGGCAAGTCATGCCCCGTGAGAAGGTGAACTTTAGATCAATCCCAGGCAAGATAGTATTTCATTCTTCATAGGTAATGTTGATGCTGGGGTCGATATCTTTGAAGTTGATCCACTGGTTGGTGTCTTGTTTCCAGAGATGTTTCCATTTTTTGAAGCCTTTGTTCCATAGCCTCTTGGCATTTCGAATGTTCCAAGATTCCACGTTTCAGATGCCATGAATCGAAAACCACATAGAGTCATTCTATCTGATACCGGCCATGCACTTCCAATCTTCATTGATTCTTATGATGCTTTTGACTTTATTCGAACTCTTCCATAGGGAGTACAAAAGTTTTGAGCCTTTTGGGAAAACCGGGATCGGGGAAAACAAAAGGGTCAGAGTGTCAAGATTCTTCCAATTTGGGAAACCCACGAAAGTGAGCGCTATCACGAAGGGCTTAGTTGGGTGGATCAGGCCAACTACTAGTGTTCCAAATAGACGGTACACGCAGGGTGCTTCGGGCAACTTAAGAGGTAGAGTTCAAATAGCTCACAGATAATCGGATGAGACCATAACTAAAATCACTCGTAAAATTCATTAATCATCATAAGAGAGATCGGAAATAAGAGAGATGTGAGGAAATTGGAGAGCCAATTAATTCATAATAATGTGTTCGTACAAATATAATGCAGATAACGGAAACAGATACAAGTTACCAAAACATCATAGATCATGATGTCCTCCTCAATCATGTGAGCAGAACCTCCACACCAAGATGTGTGCCAACACTCCTCAAGAGTGTGAGAACTCCTCCTGCAACTCCTCCTCCAACTCTAGATCTTTTAGTGAGTTCCTTCTACAAGGAGCCAAGGCCTTGTTTATATAGTTGTTCTCCTCCTTGAAAAGCACATTGAAAAGCACTAATAAAGCTACGTTCGCTAAATCTATCGGAATAGCGTAGCTGTCCGTATGCTTTTCCCAAAAGTAAAGTACTAAAAAAATCCGTCTTCACGTTGCGTTTAACGGGATTCGAACCCGGGTCTACTGAGGGAGCTTTTAGAACGATGGGCTAGACCAAGTCGACCCGTCAGCTTTGTTATACAAGAGTCTAGAAAGACTCTCCTATATCGATGTTGCCCCCGTCGATTGCTTGAAGTATGAACTTGAACTATTGAATTATTGTTGGACCATATGATATTGACGTCAACAATCCTCCTTTCAATAATGGTACAATCTTCAGTAATCTGCAAATCTTCTCATGACTATTTCTAGCCAATGCTTCGGTGAAATATCTTCGCAAATATATCTTTAACATTCTCAGTAGAGAGTTATTCTTTAGATTGAATTAATCAAACACTCAATACGTAGGGATGTAGATACGTAGAGATGTAAATCTCTACGACATTCGCCCCTACTAAACTTGCACATCATCCTTGATGGGCCAATCTTCAAATCTTCTTTCTGCTTCAAAATAATCTGAGATTTCATAGAACATTGAATTTTTGAAAACATTTATCAAGTGCATGGGAAGATAAAAAATGTGCCTATGCAAGGCCATATAATGTAGCCCTATCAATTGCATACTTTGGAAATGCATGGTTAAAAGTATGGTGCAAAAGATAAGGTAATTGGCATTTGTAGACGAAGCATGTGCTCTCACTTTCATACATTTCATGTGTATATACATAAGTCCTTTTCATCACTCAAAGTGCATGGGTAAAGCTCAAAACGTGCCTTGATGCAAGGTCATGTAATGAGACCCTATCATGCATACTTTAGGTGCATAAGTAAACAAACATGGTGCAAGTATCAGGGTAAAAGGCATTTGATGATGAAGCTTGTGCGCTCACTCACATACATATTAATGTACATATACATCAATCCTTACAATCACTCAAAGTGCATGGGTAAAGCTCAAAATGTGCCTAGATGCAAGGTCATGTAGTGAGACCCTACCATGCATACTTTAAGTGCATTGTTCCAAAATCATGGTGCAAAAGGTAGGAAAGAGGAAGTCGATGTTGAGGTTCTTCAGAATTTTTGATATCTGTTTTTTAAATTGGATGTCATCCTTTTTTAATTTGTTTACAAGTGCAAGTAGATTGTGCAGGCTAAAGAAATAAAAATATGTGAATATACATTGGTTTATGCATACTCTAAGTGCAGAATAGACTCAATATGGTGCAAATAATGGAGAGTAAGAAAAGAAGACTAAAAATGCATTAAAGTCAACACTCAATTCTCACTCTTCAATCAAATAATCCTCTCAATTCACTCAAACACTCTCACTAATCTCGAGCATCATTATCATCAAAGATAATTTTGAAGAAGTGTGTTCCTGTCTCATGAAAAACATCAAAGTTAGTATCAAAAAACATGCTTTACAATTCATCCTCACTATAATTTCACTCATCATTTCCTATCTAAGGATCTCTTCATGGTTGTCTTCAATTATAAGCACCTGTTCATCCTCTTCAACCTGTTCTTTTCTGCAAAGATAAAGGTTTAGAAGACTTTGATGAATTTTTAATATTTTGTTCAATTTGTTTGATAGCATTTTCAATCCATTGTTTTTTCTTTTCTTTAATACTATTATCATTGTTTGTACTCTCATCAATTTCATAGATATGTTCATGTTCACTTTGAATAGATTGTTCATCGTTAATATCATGGCTCAATTGAACTTTCAAGTTCTTAACCTTTTCTTGATCAAATAATTTGTCATTTTCTAGAAACTTTGGATCACATAGTACATAATATTTGTCATATTTCTTTTTCAATTGTATAGACTTTTCAAATTCTTGCTCATTCTCTTCCAATCTTTCTTGCAAAATTTGTTCAACTTTTTGTTTATCCAACTTGATTTGTTGACTTTTCTTTTCTTCAGAACATTTAACTTGATTCTCAATTTCTATCATAGTTTCTTGTTCAAAAGATTTCTTATCCTCGTGTCTCTTTGGTTTCCATTGTTTTCTAAATGATTTTGGTTTAGATTTTGGTTTAGATTTTGTTTGATCAAAATATTCTTTAATTCCACCTCTTCCTAAGTTCAAGTGCAAAGTCGATTGATCATGGTATTTACAAATTTTCTTATCAACTTCAGTGACCAATTTAAGTCTACAAGCATTCTCATACGCATTACAATTCCAAAACATATGGCCAAATTGATCACACCAAAAGCATCTTATAGGTCGATTTAATCTTCTATATGTGGCCTTAGGGGTAGATCTTCTATGGTCAGATGAATGTCTTTTATCAAAAACTTGAGTAGACAAGCTTTGTACTTGATGATCATATTTACACTTACATGTGGTAATTTCTTTTACTTGATTGGTTAGAACTTCAATATTTTCTTTCAAACTTGAAATTTCACAGCTAATACTTTCCGATGTTGCAAGTTCTTTCACATGATTAGATAGATTTTCCATACTCTTTATCAAATTTGAAAGTTCATAGTGAACAGCTCCTTCTAAATTCACAAATTCTTGATTAAATTGTGTATTTAATGATTTCATAAGTTCGTTCGTTTTCCCCAATATTGAAGTCATCATTGAGATATATGAAGTTAATGGCTCAATTTTTGAGGAAAGTTTCTCATCTATGGATGCAATTATTCGTGACTCCATATCTTTGAATTGTTCATCATATTCTGGAAACTTCTTTTCAATTAGTGCTTCCACACTAGAACCTATGTCTTGTGTGGTGTGTTTTGCAACACCCTTTTTACCCATTGTTCACTAATATAAGCAACATAAAAGTAAAATATGCGTACCTGGAATTGAGCTTGATATCGTACCTCCTAATTGCCAAATGCCGTGGAAGAGTTTCACGTCGGGTTCACAATGTCGCGAAGGGCTCAGTTGGGTGGATCAGGCCAACTACTAGTGTTCCAAATAGACGGTACACGCAGGGTGCTTCGGGCAACTTAAGAGGTAGAGTTCAAATATAGATGCTCACAGATAATCGGATGAGACCATAACTAAAATCACTCGTAAAATTCATTAATCATCATAAGAGAGATCAAAAAATAAGAGAGATGTGAGGAAATTGGAGAGCCAATTAATTCATAATAATGTGTTCGTACAAATATAATGCAGATAACGGAAACAGATACAAGTTACCAAAACATCATAGATCATGATGTCCTCCTCAATCATGTGAGCAGAACCTCCACACCAAGATGTGTGCCAACACTCCTCAAGAGTGTGCGAACTCCTCCTCCAACTCCTCCTCCAACTCTAGATCTTTTAGTGAGTTCCTTCTACAAGGAGCCAAGGCTTTGTTTATATAGTTGTTCTCCTCCTTGAAAAGCACTAATAAAGCTACGTTCGCTAAATCTATCGGAATAGCTGTCCGTATGCTTTTCCCAAAAGTAAAGTACTTAAAAAATCCGTCTTCGCATTGCGTTTAACGGGATTCGAACCCGGGTCTACTGAGGGAGCTTTTAGAACGATGGGCTAGACCAAGTCAACCCGTAAGCTTTGTTATACAAGAGTCTAGAAAGACTCTCCTATATCGATGTTGCCCCCGTCGATTGCTTGAAGTATGAACTTGAACTATTGAATTATTGTTGGACCATATGATATTGACTTCAACAATCCTCCTTTCAATAATGGTACAATCTTCAGTAATCTGCAAATCTTCTCATGACTATTTCTAGCCAATGATTCGGTAAAATATCTTTGCAAATATATCTGTAACATTCTCAGTAGAGAGTTATTCTTTAGATTGAATTAATCAAACACTCAATACGTAGGGATGTAGATACGTAGAGATGTAAATCTCTACGACAGCGCATTCTTGTTTCTGAAGATCAACTTGGCCCACGAGGTCTCCCCATTGCACCATGCCTTAATAATCCATTTTGCTGCAAGTTTTTTAGCCATGCACCCAATGTCCAAAATACCAAAACCCCCACTATCCCTTTGGCTAGTGCAGATGGACCACTTGATTTTAGGCACCCCCTCCTATTGTGGTCGCACGTTCAAAGGAAGTTTTTGCAAATACTTTCCAATTTGGACAACTCTGGCTCTTTTGATCTCCAACAAGAGAGGAAGTAAATGGTCAACAAAATGAGGAATGTGCTTTCAAGTCTGTCTAGGACCCAATTCCATTCTTGCATAATTAGCTTGAGAGGTACTAGCCGCTTCTTCATGCCTCTTGCTTTTACCTTTATCCTTAGATTTATTCTTATCTGTATAAAGGGCAAAAAATTGATTGCCTCTAGATTTTTCACCATTCTTGTTGAGCTTTGTCTCATGGGTGAAGAGTTGCCCCATCAAGGTGTTGAGTTCAAGTATTTGCATATCCATGTAGAGGTCCACTGTTGTGGTGGTGTGCAGAGAGATGGTGGATGCAATCCAAAGATGAGTAGGTGCTGCTATAACAAGCTTCACACCAGCCAACTGAGACTTCATAGTTGATTAGTAGACCCTTTGAGCTTCCTAAATACACCAAAATATCAGCCAAGTACTTTAAAACATGTATCCCAAAAGTTTAAGTCAAGACAGACTAGTTGTGAAATGACTAGCTCCGAAAACTTGCTATTTTTGGACATACACCTAGTGGAAAAACTGAACAATGCTCTCAACCTGGTAGGAATTAGATAAATTCCTTTTGGGCATAGCAAATAGACTTAGCAAGCTTCCCAATCCAAGTTAAAACACTTCAAATGATGGACTGAGCACTGAGAACAAGATTCATCAATTTCTAGAACGTGCCCACCATTCTCGGAGCTCTATAGAGATAGACCAGTGAGTAGTAAAATGAAGATATCTCCAAAACTGTAAATCCAATGACCATGAAAAATGGTATCAGAAACTAGACAGTAAGAGCTATCCAACTCATGTTAAAACACTGAAAAAGGTTGCGTAGAACTCGAGATATGACCTTCTGAAGTTACTACTCTGAGTGAGTATAGCAGAGAACAAAACAGAGAAGTAGATGATGATAAATGTATAGATTCACATATGATTACAACCACATTGGCAATGAATATTTGCACAATGGGAGTAGAATGATAGAGCTATGGAGTAAGCTCTTCAATCTCTACAAAATGACATGAAGTGGTCACGTACAAGGCTTGCTAATCGCCTCTTCCTTCTTGCTCTTTTTATAGCTATTCTTGGAGGGAGTTTTGAATTCGAATTCAAATGGCTCCACCTAAAAGTGATCCCCAAAGTTAGGAGATATTCCCTCAACTCAAAAATTCGTGGTTTTAGGTAGTTAGAGCCATGACTTTGCTTTTACATCATGGATGAGATAAGCCATCCTTTTCCTTTTTTCTTTTTTCAATTACAAGAGATAAAATGTACTCTTTTACAAGAGGTGTTCACATGACTACACATGTGACTTACAAATTATCATAATATCAAGCATATCAAGCATGTACACTTGGGTAAAATGCACCAACACCTCCCCCTCAAGCCTAACATGCTTGGCCTCCAAATAAGTCTTCAATTGTCTTTGATTTCTTGCAAGCCAATCATCAACTTGAATCTACTTAACTTTGTACCATCAAGAGCTTTAGTCAACATGGCTGCACATTGCATATCTGTAGAGACATAGGATAGTTGAATATCCTTGCTCATTAGCTTCTCCCTTACATAATGGTAGTGGACTTCAATATGCTTGGTTCTAGCATGGTATACCGGATTAGCTGCTAGATGTAGTGAGCTTGTGTTGTCACCAAAAATGTGAGGTGTTGAAGAATGAAGTCCAAGATCTATGTACAAAGACTTTAACCACATGATTTCTTGAGTTGCATTAGCCAAACCTCTAAATTCGGCTTCAATAGAAGATAATGTCATAGTTGGTTGCTTCTTGGATGACCAAGAAATGATTTTTGAACCTGCAAATGATATATACCCGGATGTACTTCTTCTATCATCTCTAGATCTGGCCCAATCTGCATCTGAGTAGACCTTTAGCTCAATATCTGAAGTAAATGAATAAAACAAACCTTCATTCATGGTCCCCTTTAGGTACTTGAGGACTCTCTTGGCCACTTCCATATGTGGTCTTCTCGGCTTATGCATAAACTGACTCAATATGCTAACACTATAGCATATATCCACCCTTGTGAGTGTTGCATAGTTCAAACTTCCAACCAAGCTTTGATAGCTTGTGATGTCTTCAATTGGCTCTCCTTCATAAGCACTAAGCTTATGATTTTGCTCCATAGGTGTACCTACACACTTGGTATTTTCCATCTTGAACTTGACGAGCATGTCATGCACATACTTCCTTTGTGTGATGTATATACCTAAATCTGTGTAGATTAACTCCAATCCAAGAAAATAAGTGAGTGGTCCGAGGTCACTTATTTTGAACTCCTCCTTCATTTGAGTCTTTACCTATTTGATTCCTTCAAGATCATTGTCTGTGATAATAATATCATCAACATACACACATAAATAGATCACTTCATATCCATTCCTCTTTATGAACAAAGAGGTATCTGCTTTGCTAGCTTTGAATCCTTGGTCCTGCAAATAAGTCACCAATCTGAAATTCCAAGCTCTTGGAGCTTGCTTCAATCCATACAAAGCTTTCTTTAGTTTGCATACATAGTTAGGATGATGTGCATCCTCATATCCAGGAGGTTGTGCCATATACACTTCCTCAGAAATCCATCCATTCAAGAAAGCATTCTTTACATCAAGTTGATAGAGATTCCAATTTCTAGATGCAGCAAGACTAATGAGAACCCTAATTGTAGGCATTTTTGCAACAGGAGATAAAGTCTCCTCATAATCAATACCATGGGTTTGAGCAAACCCTTTAGCAACTAACCTTGCTTTGTGTCTATTTATACTTCCATCTGGATTCCTCTTGATTTTGTATATCCATTGAGATCCAATTACCTTCATAGATGGCTTATTATGTACAAGCTCCCAATTGTCATTCTCCTTCAAGGCTTCCATTTCTTCATCCATTGCATCTCTCCAAGCTTTCTTGCTTTGTGCTTCTTCGAATGTGGTAGGCTCTTCATTGGTTGAATCCTTTGCAATGTAGATTGAGTGCTTGGTGACCAAAGAAGTATCATAACCAAACCTCTCTGGTTTCTCTTCTCCCTTGAAGACCTTCTAAGTGGTTGATGTGAGCTCTCAGGTCCATATGTAGCATCCTGCATCTTTGCTTTACCTTTGTTCTTCCATAGCTTTAGTCTTTCCAAGTCTTCTAGGTCAATCTCCGAATCACTTTCTTCAATCTGCTTTGGCCCCTTTGGTTGAAGTGATGGAAAATCTTCATCCAAGTCATAAGGTAGCTTCACTTTCCTGTCATCATCAAACCATGATTTTTTTTCATCAAAAATTACATCTCTAATCACAAAAAGTCCTTTATTGGGAAAGAATGTGAGCATACGCTAAGCATCCAAAGATTTTACAATGCTCTAGACTAGGTCTTCTTCCATTCCACACTTCATATGGAGTTGTTCCATCTAGTGACTTTGATGGAAGTCTATTTATGAGATATGTGGTTGTCGACATAGCCTCTGCCCATAGGTAGTTTGGCAATCCCTTTTCGTTGAGCATGGACCTTGCAGCTTCGACAATAGCTATGTTCCTTCTCTCTGCTACACCATTGAGTTCGGGTGTATACCTTGTAGTGACTTCCCTTTTAATTCCTCTTTCATGCAAGAAGGCATCAAATTCAGAAGAGAAGTATTCTCCTCCACCATTTGATCTGAGTCTTTTCAAAGTCCTACCTGTTTGGTTTTCAACAAGAGCAATATACTTCTTAAAGCAATTAAACACTTCATCCTTGTGCTTCATGAAAAACAAAATGGTCCACCTGCTACAATCATCTATGAAAGACACATAATATCTTGAGTCTGATATAGATGGCTCCTTACTTGGATCCCACACATCCGTGTGCACTAGATCCAAAGGATTTTGATACATATATCCTTTCTTATTGAAAGGTTGTCTATGAGCCTTGCCGAGTTGACAAGCTTCACACTTATAAATCATGTGTTGCCTTGTGATATTAGGCAAACCAAGTACACTTTGGTCCCTGCAAATCTGTTTGAGTGTCCTCTCACCAACGTGAGCAAGCCTTTTGTGCCATATCTCCAACTCTGTTAGAGTTTGAGATCCATAGCTAAACAAAGCTATGTTCTTTGTATCTTCCACTTCAAAAGTGAAAAGCCTTCCTGTCTTTTCTCCTTTGGCAATCCTTCGAAAGCCTTGCCTTGGGTCTTCAGCATATGCTCCAAATTGGTTGAATCTAACCTGCAATCCTTTTTCAACAATCTGTCCAACACTTATTAAATTTTTGGTAATTGTAGGGACATACAAGACTTTGCTTAAGAGGTTCATATTCCCATCTGATGTCTTCACATTACCTATCTTCTCCACTGAGTGCTTTGTGTCATCTCCTATCTGCACTTCATGCTTGTTATGAGGATCTTCCAAATCAGAAAGTAAAGCCACATTTCCTGCTACATGGTTTGAGCATCCCGAATCAATGTAAAATATGTGATCATCATCCCTACCCTTCTTCACTGATAGATTCATAATCAATAATGAATCTTCTTGACTTTGGTCCTCTGCATAGTTATTGTAATCTCTTCTTCCTCTATGGCCACTTTGATAGTTGTTGTTGTTGTAATTGTTGTTGTAGTAGTTGTTGTTGTTGTAGCCTCTATTGTATCTGCCTCTATTTGATCCATAGCCACCTCTATTGAATCCTCTTCCTCTTGAGTTCCTCGGGTTCCTGAAACATTCTTCAATAGTATGATTAGATAAGCCACATATATTGCAAGGTTGAGATGATTGGAATCTCCCCCTGCCTTGCTTTCCACCTCTGCCTCTTCCTCTAGCTCTTCCTCTACCTGCAAAGTTTGCTTGGAAAGAGCTACCTTCATCTTCATTCTTCCTATTCTTTGACTTGTCCTTGACCTTAGCTTTATCAGAATATAAGGCAGAAGTTTGATTACCTCTTGAGGGCTCACCACCTTTGCTAATCTTTGCTTCATGAGTGAAGAGTTGGCCCATGAGTGTGTTGAGGTCGGGTACATGCATATCCATGTATAAATCCATGGCTATTGTGAATGACTCCCACTTGTCGTCTGCTTTGATTCCATTTATGATTTGTCTAATGATTTGCTCCTCTTCAATTACCTCTCCAATGCTTCCAAGTTGGTCAGAAATCTCCTTCATCTTTGTGACATAATCAATCACATTTTGCTTCGGGCTTTTCTTCATTGTTGTGAACTCCATCCACAATTGGTTCTTCCTTGCTCGAGTGTTGGAAGAGAAGAAAGAAGCAAGTGCATTCCAGGTCTCTCTTGATGTCTTGCATCCCTTGACATGAGGTAAAAGAAAATCAGAGATTGAGTTTAGAATATAGGACCTTGCAAGTGCATCCTGCAAACACCAATTTGAAAGTCCTTCCACTTCTTCATGTGATGGTTGCCCTTTGTTCCTCATTGTTGGCATTGCTTCATCTCCGGATATGAATCCATATAGATTCCTCCCTTTAACCTAATCCTCCATCCTTAGAGACCATGCCGGGTAGTTGTTTCGATCCAATTTGTCAATTTTTTATGGAAATCCATCTCCCATGTTGCTTGACTATGCTCTGATACCACTGTGAAGAGAGATGGTGGATGCAACCCAAAGATGAGTAGGTGCTGCTACAACCAGCTTCACACCAGCCAACTGAGACTTCAGAGTTGATTAGTAGACCCTTTGAGCTTCCTAAATTCACCAAAATATCAGCCAAGTACTTTGGAACATGTATCCCAAAAGTTTAAGTCAAGACATACTAGCTGTGAAATGACTAGCTCCCAAAACTTGCTATTTTTGGACATACACCTGCTGGAAAAACTGAACAGTGCTCTCAACCTGGTAGGAATTAGATAAATTCCTTTTGGGCATAGCAAATAGACTTAGCAAGATTCCAAATCCAAGTTAAAACACTTCAAATGATGGACTGAGCACTAAGAACAAGATTCATCAATTTCTGGAACATGCCCACCATTCTCGGAGCTCTACAGAGATAGACCAGTGAGCAGCAAAATGCAGATATCTCCAAAGCTGTAAATCCAATGACCATGAAAATTGGTATGCAAAAACTAGACAGTAAGAGCTATCCAACACACATTAAAACACTGAAAAAGGTTGCGCAAAACTCGAGATATGACCTTCTGAAGTTACTACTCTGAGTGAGTATATCAGAGAACAAAACAGAGAAGTAGATGATGATAAATGTATAGATTCACATATGATTACAACCACATTGGCAATGAATATTTGCACAATGGGAGTAGAATGATAGAGCTATGGAGTAAGCTCTTCAATCTCTACAAAATGACATGAAGTGGTCACGTACAAGGCTTGCTAATCACCTCTTCCTTCTTGCTCTTTTTATAGCTATTCTTGGAGGGAGTTTTGAATTCGAATTCAAATGGCTCCACCTAAAAGTGATCCCCAAAGTTAGGAGATATTCCCTCAGCTCGAAAATTCGTGGTTTTAGGTAGTTAGAGCCACGACTTTGCTTTTACATCATGGATGAGGTAAGCCATCCTTTTCCTTTTTTCTTTTTTCAATTACAAGAGATAAAATGTACTCTTTTACAAGAGGTGTTCACATGACTACACATGTGACTTACAAATGATCATAATATCAAGCATATCAAGCATATCAAGCATGTAGGCTTGGGTAAAATGCACCAACGTGAAGGACTCCCACTTTTCATTAGCCTTGATTCCATTAATGATCTTCCTCACTATGTGTTCTTCTTCTATCTCCTCTCCAATGCTTGCAAGCTAGTCAGCCACGTCTTTCATCTTGGTTACATAGCAGCCACTCCTTGCAATGGTTGTTTCTTTAGAGCTATAAATTCCATCCATAATTGATTCTTCCTAGCTCTTGTGTTTGATGAGAAATATGATGAGAGTACTTCCCAAGTCTCTTGGGAGGTCTTGCAATTCCTAACATTTGATAACAAGAAATCAAAGATTGATTTTAGCAGATATGACCTGGCAAGAGCATCCTTTGCACACCATGTGGTCAACCTTTCTTGCTCTTCTTTTGTAGGTTGTTGCTTGCTCCTAAAGATTGGCATCTCTTCATCTCCTGAGAGGTATCCATATAGACTTCTCCCTTGAAGGCAGGCTTGCATCCTAAGTGACCATGCTGAGTAGTTGTTCATGTCCAATTTTTCAATGGATGGAAATCCATCTCCATCTTGCTTGTTGTTGCTCTGATACCACTATTGGAGGAGATGGTGGATAGTCATAAGAGATGAAGTGGTGTAGCTAGATCCTCCTTCACACCTATTTGGAATGATGGCTAGAGAGTGTAGTTGCCCTCTTTAGCTTGCTAATGAGCACAAATAAGCAATATGTAGATTGGAAGATGATCCACTAATAGATGGATCAAAACAGATAGGTAGTAAGTTTATCCAAGAACAAAAGCTTGTTATTTTTGTTCTTACACCTCTTCAGTGTTTTGAACAATTATCTAAGCACAGTAGCAATTGAATTAATTCCTTTTGGGGAACTCTAAATAACTTATTAAGCTATCAGTCATGAGTGATTTAATAAAAAATGATGGACTACATGCAGAGAAAAATGTTTAGCAAATCATGGCTTCATCTCGACATTCACGGGCTGCAACAGTCATCAGACCAGTGAGCAAAGATACATTAATATCTCATGATCGTGAGAAGAATGAAACTTTGTAGGATTGTAATAGACAATATGTTAAATCTAACATGCTTTAAATCATGGCAAATGATCAATTACACACTGAGAAAAAGCTTTGAATCACTATTCTGGTGGAATTATAACAGAGAAGTAAAATGAGAATGTAATGATCATATATGTATTAAAACATGTACAAATACAATGTCATTGGCAACCATACATTGCTCAATGTGTGAGAGGTGAATGAGCTATGAGATGAGCTCTCACTTCACAATGAATATACTTCAAAATGATCTCTCAAACTCGAGATACATGTGGGTCTTTTAGATCCTCTTTTTATAGTCACGTTTGGAGCCAAAGTTTGAATCCAAATTCAAACTTCTACCTAAAATGTGAATCATAAAGTGTAGGATAGATTCCCTCATCACTCAATAACTGATTGATTCATGATTTTAGAGCTTCCTAAATCCACATGGGTGGAATCCAATTTTACAAGGATAAATATGAAGGATTTTTATAAGAGACTAATCATATGAAGTCTTGCATATGTTATGCCAATAAATCAAACATAAGTTAATTAACCAAGTATGTGGGCTTGTGTTTAATTGCACCAATAGGTTAGTCTCTTTCCTTGCATAGATGTGGTATGAGCTTGATGGTAATGATGCCCTTGAACTGGCAGATTGAATTGTTCTTCCATGAATGCATGGATCTTCTCCATGGCTTCTTGTAGCTCATTTTCTATAATGGGTGTGGGTTTTTCGATAGGGGTTCTTAGAGGTACATGTATCCTTTTTTATGTTGGGGTTACTTCCTCTTTTAGCATTCCCTTGAATCATTTTGCTCCTCACATTATTTTTTGTGATATTGTTCCTACTTCCTCCATAACCTGCACACTTTTCTTCTTTTTAGATACTATCATTGTCTTTGCATATTTAGACATTTCCGTGGCAGGGGGAATTTCCTTCAGATATTCTCGGATATGCAAAGCATGCTAGATCAATATTGTTAATTCCACACTTCCATTAAGGAATTTCTTGTGACCCCATTGCTTCTTGGTTCAAAGAGTCTTTCCTAAATGTATGGCATCAAGTTGATTTGGTTGCCAATCTGTTTTGTTGCATGAGACAAGAGTTGAACCACAATTTTCTAGGGTGCCATGTATTGATGCATGTTTGGGAAACAAAAATGTTGACGTGCCACCTAGACTACATCTTCAATATCGATGCGATTGATATCCAGGAACGTTCTTGTTTTCGTCCCGTGAATCTTTTCCTTGAGGTCAGCAGTGCTATCCTTGATCCATTTGAAGCCCTCTTTGATTAGCTCATGCATAAATTGTATGGTTACCCATTCTCCTTCCGCATTCAAAACTTTAGCTTCTAGCACAATTGGCTTGTCTAGGGCCAGATGCAAGGTGTTCATCACTTGAGTACATCATTGGAAGTCAGGCTTGTAGATAGGTAGCTCAAAACACTTATGAATCCCAGCCTTTTTCAAAACATCCAATGTTGATGGAATTTCATGTAAGATCTTGAAGTCTTGAGACATCATCGGGAATTGATGGTTTGTGTCCATGATTTTGATTATCACCAAGAACAAGTGTTCTCCCGCTGGATGGTCTTCCTAGAACCAATGTCCTTTGGCCTTAGTCACGCTCTTCATAGGGAATTCAAGCACTTCTTCTTGACTTGTTCTTCAGAATCTTCGGATGCCATCTGCACTTGTAATGTAATAGAGAATCAGTTTGGGAGAGAAATTGATTCAACATGTTTCTATGGAGTTCATTAATACATCATTCTCCCCTGCTCCGTATCCCCCTTACTAACTTGAGGTAAGTAAGGTATCTTACCATCTTTTCTTTTTTTTTTAACTCAGAAAGAAAACAAAGGATTAGTTTATAGCTGAAGCATTTATTTATTTACACCCATGATCATTCCTATGTCAGTACAAGCTAGGTCCTATTCCTGTAATGGAAAACTACACCACTACTTGTGTTGAATAAGCTGTGTGTCGAATGCATGGCCTGGTAATATGGGCCTCTTGTGCATACTCTGGATGCAATTGTCTCTTTATGAGCCAATTATGGTCTCTTGGATCATTGATGCCAATTCCTTGTTGCTTTTATGGTCTCCAAATAAACATCATATTCTATTCTCATGGCATTTGCTTCTGCTGCATTGCCCTTCATTTACTTTTGAATGTAGTCTTTTGGGGTTTTCTTCTATCCTTGACGATATTTTCCTTTGATTTATTCTGCTAGTAAATAATTTCCTTGAGTTTTTCTATCTCTTGATTCGTGCTTCTCTGAACCACTTCCGGGATCCATATATGATGTTGTGACTTCTAAGCTTCTATCAATGGCTTTGGAAGCCATACACATAAAATCCTTGGTGTATTCCCCGGGAACTTCAGATAGTAGTTATTCTATTGCATTTCTAATGATTGCTTGGTATGTTTCTTCTTCAAACTCTCATGCTGTGGCAATTTATCCTTTTGTGCCCATTTTAATAGCGTGTTCATTTGTGGTTGTATTCTACTGGTCGATACCATGTCGGCTTTTCTTGTATAGGGTTGATGGGGTCAGAAAAAATGTCCTTACTTTTTCTCTCAAGTTCATTTCCTAGAGAAGAAGTGGATATGGGATGACATAATACATCACCAGGTATGGACAAGTCTGGATTAGGACACTCTTGACTCATGCAAATACTTGAATTTCCTTCCCTATCCTCCTTTGGGTATGCTACCCTAGGTATGATGGTGCTAATGTTTCTGGATTGTGTAGCCTCTAGAAGGCTAAAGATTTCTTTGTGTCCTACCTTAGCGGATATGTATCCTTGTGCAAGATGTATGAGGACTTCATTTTCAAGAATCCAATCTCGACCTAGTATCAGATCTTTGAGAAGGTCTTCATTCTTGCATACCAAGAATCATTGATTCATGGTAGTATTTCCCAAATGAAGGGACATCGATACTTCTCCAATGTACTAAGTGACTTGCCCTCCGATTCCTATCATATATGCTTTAGTGGAATTCATGATCGTTGTGAGGTCTTTGACTAATGAGCCTCACATGTAGCTTAATGCGGCTCCTGTGTCAATCAGAGAATCTACTAATTGGTATTCGCTTATGCCAATCCCTAGATTTAAGTATGGTGGGGTGACCCAACCACTCACGCTTTTTGCATTACCCATTTGATAGTTTGCCATAGGTATGGGTTGTTCTCCTTGCATATATTGTTCATCCCGTTGTCTTATCCACTCTTTCCTCTTTTTTATTCGTTCTAGAGCTTCCATTCGAGCTTCTTCTCTAATCCTTTCGTCTTCTTTTTTTCTATTTTGTGCTTGTAAGAGTCTTGCCAACATTTCTTCCATTAATGGCTCCATGTACCTTTTGACTCTATAACCACTTATGTAATTAAGATGTATGTCTCCATCTCGAGTGGCTAAGTATACTGGTCCGCTTGTTGATATTTGATTTATCAAAAGTAGTCCATATCTGCGTTGTTCTAACTTTTTTGCATGTTGTTTCAATGTGTATACCAACACTAGACCACCTTCCTTTAAGCCCTTATCTTTAATGTCATAATAGCCTTTTTGTCTTCTTTTAGCCACATAGATTCCTACCACTGTTTGTAGTCTTGTTTCATGCAATTTTTCAATATGATCCAATTGTTGAGATAGTTCATGGCCCATCCATTCATTTTGTTGTGCTACTCGTAAAGCGGGGAATAAAAAATCAATTGGCAAAATTGCATTTTGCCCGTATACTAAATTGAATGGAGTAGTTCCAATGGCGGTTTTGTATGTCACATGGAAGGCCCATAATGCGTGATGCAATTGTTTATCCCAATCTGACCTTCCATTGTTAACTATTTTAGTGAACACTATGCATAGTACCTTATTATAACTTTCAGCTTGTCCATTGGTTTGAGGATGATAAGGAGTTGATTTCTTGTGAATTACTAGAAACTCATTCATCAATGATTCAATCACTTCATTGATGAAATGTGTTCCTCTATCACTAACAATTTTTTTTGGAAGTCCGAACTGCGTAAAGATATTTGGCTGTGGTTTGAGCGTTATTCTTCCTATTCACTTTAGCTTCCACCCATTTTGTCAAATATTCTGTGGCCACAATGATATATTCGGCATGTGATCCTTTGGTAGGAGGTTTTATAGATCCAATGAAGTCAATACCCCATTTGGAAAATGCCCTTGCATAGATCATAGGTTTTAGAGGCATGTCATCTCTTCTTATAGGATATTTAGTTCTTTGGCGCACTTCACAACTTCTTACATACGTATTGGCATCCATATGTAGAGGTGGCCACCACAAACCTACAAAAAGAATCATTTTTATAGTCTTCTCGGCTGAAGAATGACCTCCTGCTACACCTGCATGTGCCATCTCTAATATGGGCAAATATTCTCCTTCATGGATACACAACCGTAGTTGATCGTCCTTTCCCCTTTTGAATAATTGTTTTCCAATTATAGTGTAATCCTTACTCATCTCTTCTAAAGCCTTCTTTCTTGCCAGACTTGCTCCTTCAACAAACCCAAGTATTGTAAACCAAATCTCCCCATATCATTGAATTTCCAATAACTACTCTTATTGTGATCTAAAAAGGTAACTTTGGAAGAGTCTTTTGGATCATGCAATTCAAAAATAATGGCAAGATTGATGCCTTATCCTCTTAAGGGTAAAGTGGCTTGCAACAATTTGTTACTTCCAACTAATAGATAGAAGACAGTCAAATAATCATCTTGAGGGATTTTATCTCCTCTCTAGATGTTTACTACTACCGAACTCCCTCTAGGAATAGATATTTCTTCTCTATTGTCTATCATGGTAGAGTTATTAGGGTCTTCCATTTCTCCTCTTTCATTGATTCTCTTAGAATGTTCAATCACTAAGTGTAGCTTTCCATGTTTGTCCATATAAAATCCTCCCTCAAACTTCACAGCTTGCTTGGCTAATATTTTTGATTTGGTGGCTTTTCTAAGTCTTGCGACTGACCTATTGAGTCCATCCAAATATATGGGAACTCCTTGCAAGTTGGTAGAGATGTATTACAAGGAAGTCCTATACTCTCCCTCTATTGCTAACATGAGCTATTGTGCCTTGATGCCAACATCTCATCAAGTTCAATGGCATCTACGACAATGCATGTCAGCTAAAAAAAGTTTCTTGTTGTACCAATACAATACAACTTCCTGAAGAAGGTCTATGGATCTATGAAATATATCATCTTGTATATCAAGTTCTCAAAGCAAAGATTGGATCACATGGTGGGTCATATGAAGAACAACAAAGGGTGCATCTGTGAATTTTGGGAGCACTCAGATTCACAAGAGAAAGGTGGATCAATGCTTCCAGAAATTGACTAGAAGTGAGGAAGAACATGATAGGCCTATTGATATGAAGAAGAAAGAGGCGGATGAGATTGTACATCTTAAAGGGGAAATAGAGTCATTGCAGGTGCAAGTTGAGGATATACATGGAGTTTACATGTCGAATAGATATTCGACATGTTAACTCCATTTAAATCCTCATCTTGCACCCGTAATGACTCTATTCCCCTTCAAGCTGTACAATCTCATCCGCCTCTTTCTTCTTCATATCAATAGGCCTATCATGTTCTTCCTCACCTCTATTTAATTTTTGGAAGCATTGATCCACATTTCTCTTGTGAATCTCAATGCTTTCCAAAAGGCACTGATGCACCGTTTGTTGTTCCTCGTATGACCCACCCATGTGATCTAGTCCTCTTAGGAAGCACAATGTATGGTATCTTAATATTATCATCAACACTCTCCAAGAAATCTTCTTGATGCATAAAGCTTGGTACAAGGTTTGACTTGATCTTTATGTTGAGATCTCAATATATGAGATGATATATGTCACAGATTCATAGACCTTCTTTAGGAAGTTGCACTATATTGATACAACAAGAACCTTATGTTAGCTGATATGCATTGTCCTGGATGCCATTGACCTTGATGAGATGTTGGCATCAAGACACAATAGCATCAAGAAATGATTTAAAGGATCAAAACTCAAAACCAAAGTTATGGCCAATTTTTTATAGAAATCGACTTATGCACTTGCTCCTTGGATACTTATGATAAAAGAGATGCAAACAGGTAAAAAATCTTTTTACTTTTATGATATAGTTTTTTTTTTAAAGCACATAATAATAAATTTTTGTTTTTTAATTGTTTGATAGGTTATTTTGAAGGTTGATTGGTTTTGAGTTGAGTATAAAGGTAGCAATTCCACATTTGAATGGGTATCAGACAATAGGTTCTCATTTACTCAACTACAATATAGGTGAATCTCACCATAGAGATGAAAACATGTTCTTTTAAGTTAGAACATGAAGTTCGGGGGTATGCCTAAAATTATGTATATAACTTTATTTTCGGATGAAATTTCTCTCATGTATGCATGCATATGTGTGTGTATTCATGTGTCTTATATGTATACATGTGTTAGTATGCACATATGTGTGTTTTATGTGTATGTATGTGTGTGCATGTGTGTGATATATGTATGCATGTATGTGATATATGCATGCATGTGTTAGTATGCACACATGTATGTATGCATGTGCATTTGTGTGATATATGCAAGTGTGTTTATAATTGTGTATGCATGTATTTGTATATATGTGTGCATGTAGGCATGTATGTGTGATGTGTATGTATCTACATGTGTGTTTTATATATATGTATGTGTATATACATGACGTGTATATATCTTTATATGTATTATGGTCCTCCTTGATTCAAGTAGCTATATAGAGGCATTAGGTTGGGAGGAGAGACATCTCTCTAGTAGGTGGTTGGAGGACTAGGTGCAATGTGTATATATAATTCAACCATATGGCAAATGCATATGGGTATAGAAGTACAAAAAAAGTATGGTTGAAAATACCATATGCGTGTGTGTATATATAGATACGTGTGTGCAGAGTTGGTTCTTGATGCATCAAGAACTGCCTTTCCTAACTTTACTTACTTGTACCTAACTGCCATATCAGATAAGGTTTCTTGACTGCACTTTTTTTTTTCAAGGCTCATGTCGATTTACTATATTCTATGTGTTATTTACTGGACTCACATACATACATATATACATACATACACACACATACACACACACACATATATATATAGAGAGAGAGAGAGAGACAAAGAGAGAGAGAGAGATGTATGTATGTATGTATGAATATATATATGTGTGTTTGTGTGTATATATAGATATAAATACACACATAAATATAACAAATAAAAGCAATGCATACCGTGTATTATCATGATGATGTACCATGAGTATCTGCATCTCTTTCAAACACAATTTATGAGACCAGCCAATGCCAAATTATGTCTCCAATGAACTAAGTACATACATTTTGTTTCTCCCATCAAAATCATTGCAAAAGAAAAATATCATGTAAGTAAAACATCAAATATTTATCTTAATTTATATGAAAACTTATACTTATTTCCATTTCAAGTGAACAAAACATAGGTAGGAGTCACAAAAAGCTCTCATTCTTCTTTTAAACTCCAACCCATGCCTCATGTATACTATATTTGCCTCAGGTTCTATGTCACACTCTAGCCCTAGGCTACCTATGCATGTCCTCATAGGCACCTCTGCTTTGCTCTCATGAGCTGGAGGTGGTATAGTTA
This sequence comes from Ceratopteris richardii, assembly GCA_020310875.1. Lineage (NCBI taxonomy): Eukaryota > Viridiplantae > Streptophyta > Polypodiopsida > Polypodiales > Pteridaceae > Ceratopteris > Ceratopteris richardii. Next base: position 63,490,602 of record CM035435.1, read on the forward strand.
TCCTAAAAATAAATAGATAAAAATGAATAAAAACATGTGTTATAATATCATTAAAAATATTAATATATGAAAATAAAACATATCTATGGGCAATTAAGTCTCTTCTTGCAAATGGATGTGCAGAGGAACCTTCCTTTGGCAGTTGGGTAAGCATTTATGTGGTAAAGTTTGATTCCTCATCGGGAATGTTTGTATACTCATGCATGAAAACCCTTAAGGAATCAAGCAAAATTTTCCCTCTTATAAGATTCTTTATGATAGTAAGTTCCATCTTTCTCTCTCTCTACTATGATCCATAATATCTATACACATAAAACAAAATGGACTAGAAATTTACACACACACACACACACACACACATATATATATATATGTGTGTGTGTGTATGTATGTATGTATATGTGTGTGTATGTAGGTGTGTATGTGAGTGTATGTATGTGAGTGTATGTATATATGTGGGTGTGTATGTGCATGTATGTATGTATGTATTCATATGCATGTGCATTGTGTATGCATATGTATGTATGTGTGTGTATGTGTATGTGTGTGTATGTATATGTGGGTGTGTGTATCTACACAATGCATATGTATGTATAGTGTGTGTATGTGTGTTTTTATATATGTACATGTGTGGGTGTTTGTGTGTATGCATGTGTATGTGTGTGTATGCGTGTGTCTTTGTGTGTGTGTCTCTATGTGTGTGTATGTATGTGGGTCTATGTATATGTGTGTGTGTATGTATACATGTGTGTATGTATACATGTGTGTATGTGTGTGTATGCATATGTATGTATAGTATGTGTATGTGTGTTGTGTATGCATGTGAGTGTATGTGTGTGTGTCTATGTGTGTGTATGCATGTGTAAGTATCTCTATGTGTATGTGTATATGTGTATGTGTATATGTATGTGTGTCTATGTGTGTGTATGTATGTGTATGTGTATGTGTATGTGTATGTGTATGTGAATGTGTATGTGTATGTGTATGTGTATGTGTATGTGTATGTGTATGTGTATGTGTATGTGTATGTGTATGTGTATGTGTATGTGTATGTGTATGTGTATGTGTATGTGTATGTGTATGTGTATGTGTATGTGTATGTGTATGTGTATGTATGTGTATGTGTATGTGTATGTGTATGTGTATGTGTATGTGTATGTGTATGTGTATGTGTATGTGTATGTGTATGTGTATGTGTATGTGTATGTGTATGTGTATGTGTATGTGTATGTGTATGTGTATGTGTATGTGTATGTGTATGTGTATGTGTATGTGTATGTGTATGTGTATGTGTATGTGTATGTGTATGTGTATGTGTATGTGTATGTGTATGTGTATGTGTATGTGTATGTGTATGTGTATGTGTATGTGTATGTGTATGTGTATGTGTATGTGTATGTGTATGTGTGTGTCTATGTGAGTGTATGTATGTGTAAGTATCTATATGTGTATGAATATGTGTATGTGTATGTGAACACCTAAGAAGTATGTGTTTGTGCTCCCTGTGTACTGTGTTTTTTTGCATATTCTGCAGCCTTTGTGCAGAGTATCGTGTGTGGCACTCGGAGCTCAATTTTCTACTCCAAGGATATCATCCTAGAGTTCTCGAGAACGAGAGCGCACTGTGGTGCATACCATCAAAATACTTCACTAGTATTAGAGTGCCTCGACACAAAATCTTTGTTCCTTTTGTGTGAGCAAAGCAAGCACCCACCCACTCACCCAAGGCTCTCTCCAAGGCTTACAACTACGGAAGCGTCCAAGGCATAGAACTTGGCATACCTTGTCATCCGAGTCAATGAAGTCACCATTGGCACCGTTGGCTACGTGTAACTCAACGATCAAGTAAGATAGAGGTTCCCGATACTTCCCGAGAGGTCACCCATCCTAGTATTGTTCCCCCTTGGAGCCCACTTAACTATGGCAATCTCTTGCCACTAAGCTACACTCTTGTGGTGCTTGAAGAAGGTGAGTAACACCTAAGAAGTCTATGTTCGTGCTCCCTATGTATTGTGTTTTTTTGCGTATTCTATCACCTTTGTTCGGAGTACCATGTGCAGCACTTGGAGCTCGGTTTTCTAGTCCAAGGATATCATTGTGGAGTTCTCGAGAAGGAGAATGCACTATGGTGCATCGCCATTGAAATACTTCAATGTGTAAGTATCTGCATGTGTATGTGTATATGTGTATATGTGTCTATGTGTGTATGCATATGTGTGTGTATGTATGTATACATATGCATGTGTGTATGTATGTATATGAATGCATGTGAGTATGTATGCACATGTGTATGTATGTGTTTGTGTATGTATGTGCATGTGTGCATATACGTGTGTGTGTATGCACGTGTTTATATGTGTGTGTATACATGTGTTTGTATAGTGTGTTTGTGTGTGCATATGTGTGGATGTATGTGTATGTGTGTATGCATGTGTCTATGTATGTATGCATATGCATGTGTGTGTATGTATGCATATGAGTGTGTGTATGTGTCTATGTGTGTGTATGTATATGTGCAAGTATCTATATGTGTATGTGTATGTGTATGTGTATGTGTATATGTGTGTGTATGCATATGTGTGTATATGTGTGTATGTATGTGTGTGTATATGTGTGTATGTATGTGTGAGTATGCATATGTGTGTATGTATGTACATGTGTGTGTATGTATATGTTCAAGTATTTATATGTGTATGTGTATGTGTGTGTATGCATATGTGTCCATTTGTGTATGTATGTATGCATATGCATGTGTGTGCATGTGTGTATGTATGCATATGCATGTGTGTGTATGTATGCATGTGAGTGTATGTGTGTGTGTGTCTATGTGTATGTATTTGTATGTGTGTATGTGTATGTGTATATGTGCATATGTGTGTGTATGTGCATGTGTGTATGTATGTATGCATATGCATGTGTGTGTATGTATGCATGTGTGTATGTATGCATGTGAGTGTATGTGTGTGTGACTATGTGTGTGTATGTATGTGAGTATCTATATGTGCATGTGTATATGTATATTTGTGTCTATGTGTGTGTATGTATGTGTAAGTATCTATGTGTATGTGTATGTGTGTGTCTATGTGTGCGTATGTATGTGTAAGTATCGATATGTGTATGTTTATGCGTATGTGTATGCATATGTGTGTATCATTAGGGAAAAAAGTGAACCCTGCATGGGCCTTGTAAGGATTCATGATTTTTAAGAATTAAGCTTAATCTTGTTCTTTGTTAAGGGGACAAAGTGCATTTAATAGAGCACTTTTTAGTAGGCTATAGTAGGCTTTTTTTTAGGCCAAGCTAGGATCATCTCTCTCTTTTGCACAAAGAGAGAGACGAAAGCCACGTTCCACCTCATCAAATCCGTCCATCTATATGAATAAAAAATGAATTTTTCAAAAAAATCTCATTTTCAGTTATTCTTTATTCAAAATGGCCCCTACTTTTATGCATATGTCATAAGTTACTTTTTAGTCTAGTTTTTATAAAAAACACTTAAAAAAAAAACATGCTTTTCAAAATCTCTCTAAAAGTTAAGTGCCACATCATCAAGCCCGTAACTTTGGTTGTCCCAAAACATGAATTTTTGAGAAAAACCTTATTTTTACTCTTAAACACTGGAAAAAGTCATTTTGACCTATCCACATACCAAAACACACTTTTTTCTTCCAATACAACTATTGTACATGCCATTCCAGCCATCTTTGTGCTTCTTTTTATTGGGTGCTTGAGTTTCGAACATCATGGTGCTCACATGTATTACGAACATGACACTAGCACCAACATGTGCTCCTCATTCAACGAGTGTACATGTTCATGTTCCTATAGAATTTGCACCAACAACTAGAGGTAGCAATGAGAAAGATTCTCAAAATGAACGACGTGTAGTCTGAGAGAAGAATATTGATCTTTGGGTCAATGGTGCATTGTATCCCTTAGATCCAATTTGTAATTTTCATCCTAGATTCCATAGTATCTCCACGTTTCTACAATTCTTTGGTAGCGGTGAAGTTGGACTACTAGGTTATTGCAAGCGGTTGTCTAGCCATTCAACATTTATTGCAAATTATTGGATGCAACAATCTCATCACAACCATTTGAAGATACACAATTTAGAAAGTGTTGTCAAATCTCTAGAAGAGTGCAATCATATACTCCAACAAGATATGGAAGAAAAGGACAACACAATTACAAAGTTAAAAGCCAATCTAACACAACTAAAATAGACTCCACTTGGTATGAGATTTAGAAAACAACCATTATCATCCTTTCAAGATCTTTCAATTGGTGGTGGAGCAAGGAAGCAACTTGTTTAGGCACTTAGGTTTGTGTTTCAATTGTTTATTTCTATTAAAAGACTTTTAGATTGAGTTTCTTATTATGCAAGTCATTTGTTAAAATGGTGGTTAGGTGCTATTGAGGTACCTAAAGAATCCAATGATGTTCTTTCATGGATTTTTAGTAGGACCCCAGGGATCACAGAGGTGATAACTTCTCAAATTCATGGTGCAAAAATCAATGTTGAAGGCCTAGGTGATTTTGAGGTCGAGTGGCACTTGGGTGGAGATTTAAAGACTATCAAATGCATGTTAGGTTGCAAACAAGGTGCATCTACTCTCCATCTAGTGAATGGGATATACCTTTAATGAGGTGTCCCATGTTAGGTACACCTAATCATGACATGTCAGATAAGGATTGGATGAACAGGAACACACCAATGCAATCTTACAGATCTAGACACGCTTGTGAATTTCAAAGAGTTATGTATGTCCATCACCATCTTATGCTTCAAAGATGTCAAGATCCATATATCAAGTTGTGGCCACTCGAGCTTGAAAAGAGAATCTACCTTAATCATCTCTAACTTGCCAAAATCATTTGATGAAGAGGGTATAACATATGTATGTGTGTAAAAGAAAAATCTCTCTCATAAAAGCTGAGTAGGATGGGCTTTGGAAAGACTAGTGATCCAACATCTACATGCAATGCTTGTAAAGTACCTATAAGACTATGAAGTGGTTGCTCGTTCACCAAGGTAGAAGGAAATATGTACGCAACAAAACAATACACATCTGAATAAGGTATATTAGAAATTAGAATAGGAATCAATGAGTAATACTCACAATTGATAGGATATCTCATTTTGTTTGAGTTTTCCAATTTCATGCTTGACATTGTAAAAATATGTTGTACAGTGGCAACTGTATCACCATTTTTGATATTTTTGAAGTCCAATAGCTTCTCTTTCCAATAAAGATCAAAGCTTCCATGATCTCTTACACAATGAGGGCCAACACTAGAAGGTTGCATGTACACCCATGCACCTTTGTAGAACTCATGTCCTAACCAATTTCTTTCTACAGCCTTGATATTGTGACATTTTAGCATGATAACCTCATCTTTTGGACACCTATAACATTTAGGTTTCTCCATTGGAGTTCAAGCTATGGAAGTGATAGTAAGAATCCAAAGAAGAAAATGCACAAAGAAAGAAGTGCAAACACAAGAGCTTCAATGGTGTGGGAGAGAGAAAGTAGTGGAAAGAGATGACTTTTTGGGACTTGGGTATGAAAGTGTGAGATTTTGGAGGGAGAAAGTTGTATTTTGAGTTATTTTTGAGAAAGTCACTTTTTTTAGATTACTTCATGAATGGATTTTGATTTAAAAGTCAAAAATAGCACTTTTGATCTTGAAAAGTGGTTGGGGGGCCATTGAATGGTGATGAGTTTTAAAACTTTTTGAAATTTTTGAATTTTTGGACCCAGGCAAGTTACGAGATTCCTTTCTCTCTCTAGAGGCAAAACCTGGACATAGGGGAATCATGTCCCCTCCTCCCCCCCTCAGCCTAGGAATTTATAGGCTATAGAACGTGTCCACCACCCTCTTCTGATTGGTCCATCACTAATCACTTCTCAATTCAAAAGGCCCATGCAAGGTATTTTTTCCCCTAATGTGTGTATGTATGCATGTAAGTGTATGTATGCATGTGAGTGTATGTGTGTGTATGTATATGTAAGTATTTGTATGTGTATGTGTGTATGTGTGTGTATGCATATATGTGTGTATGTATGTACGTATGCATGTGTGTATGTATGTATACATATGCATGTGTGTGTATGAATGCATGTGAGTATGTATGCACATGTGTGTGTATGTATATGTCTATGTATGTATGTGTGTGTGTATGTGTGTGTATGCATGTGTTTGTATGTGTGTGTATGCATGTGTTGGTATAGTGTGTTTGCATGTGTACGCATATGTGTGTATGTATGTGCATGTGTGTGTATGCATGTGTCTATGTATGTATGCATATGAATGTGTGTGTCTATGTGTGTGTATGTATATGTGCAAGTATCTATATGTGTATGTGTATGAGTGTGTATGCATATGTGTGCATTTGTGTATCTGTGTATATGTGTGTATGTATGTGTGTGTGTATATGTGTGTATGTATGTGTATGCATATGTGTGTATGTATGTGCATGTGTGTGTATGCATGTATCTATGTATTTATGCATATGCATGTGTGTGTATGTATGCATGTGAGTGTGTCTATGTGTGTGTATCTACATGTGCAAAACTATATGTTTATGTGTATGTGTATATGTGTATGTGTGTATATGCATGTGTGTGTATGTGTGTATGCATGTGTGTGTATATGTGTATGTGTATATGTGCATGTGTATATGTATGCATGTATGTGTGTATGCATATGTGTGTATGTATGTGCATGTGTGTGTATGCATGTGTGCATGCATGTGTGTGTATGTATGTGCATGTACCTTTGCTCCTTTGCTTGCTCCTTCACTCGCTCACTTGATCGCGGCACAAATGTGTCGAGAAAAATCGAAATCTTTTTCAATTCATAGAGTGTCGATTTGCGACGTTGAAGCCTCGCAACCACTTTTCCAGCATCGCTAAGCTTCGATGCTATTAGGGACGGTCATTATGAGTGACGCTCGACATCGCTTGTATGATGCTCTTGATTTTTTTTTTCTTTTGGGGTGTCGCTTATGCAACACTTTCTAACTGGAGCAACATGAACTACAACACGAATAGGAATTTGAAGATCACCATCTTCAACACCATCTCCATCACTTTTTCTAGGTGTAGTAAGATGCTTTTCAACACCTTGCACAATATTCCACAACCTTTTTGCTACCAATACATGACACCATATATGCCCACAATGGGTAATCAATACCATCTGACTTATCCTCAACAACCAATATACATAATACATCATTGCTTTCAGGCATGGCCATTGACTAAATACCCCAATGTGGAAAATTAATTGTATCTCAAAAAATTCGATAGAAACACCCTGTCGAGCTCCGATAAAGTTGTAATAGACTTTGAGATGCTTGTAGTGTTGAATCAAAACATGCTTGTAGAATTTGTGCACTTACAACTCATCATGGTTGAAATGTACATTAGTTAGACATTGAAATTGCATTTTTGAATGGTGACTTACATGAAGAAGTGTATGTATTTTAATCGCATGGTTTTGTGGAGAAAAGGAATGAAAAAAAAGTGTAGAAGCTGAAAAAGACACCATGTTCACCCCTCAATAATATACTTCACCCCGCAATAATATACGGGACGCACAAGAAGAAAGGATGGATCGAATCAATACTCCTTAAAATACTTTTACACGTGCATATGTCTTCCATAGATTTCTTGTAATCACCAATTGAATATGAACTTGGAATATGAACAAACACATACAATTAGAAATACTCATTGTTTGAGTTACTTGTATAGTGAAGTGAAGTCATTGTGTGACACGCAAGTGTCAAAATAGGTCGAAATGCCTAGAAAGAAAATATAATTTGTACATCAATTGCTAAGTGGCATCTCATGCTACATACAACTTCAACTTCAGTCACCAAATCTTTGATGGATGATAGGAATTAATATTAATATTAGTATCCAGTGGGCGTGGTTTAACGAATGTGCCTTGTATTCATAGGCAGATAGCCAGGGTTCAAGTCTCGCCTAGGGTTGGATGCCTCAGAGTTCCCCAAGATGGGTGCATCTACCTTACGAAGTTGGGTGTGTTCCAATTAATTGTACTCTAAAAAAAAAGGGAAAAAATATTAATATTAATTACTATTCTATAAATTGAATTCATATAAGAAATGATTGGTCCAATTTTGTTCAATCATATACCTTGAGTCTAATTTCATGGATCAAGTCTTCATTGAATACAAGGTTAGGATTAATCAAAGGTGGGTTGTGAGATAAGAGTTAAGAAGAAAAGAGAACATATCCACATTGCAAAACATAATTCAAGAGAGGATCTTTTTCTTTATAAGAATAGAACCCTCTAGATCCCTCCATACAAGGAGTGGCTAACTCATCACATATATAGTAGACCCATCACCCATGCAAGGATTGAGCCTCATATTCAATCAATTCAAGGTGTTACCAGAAGGATTTTTCCAATGCTTTCACAGCCACAAAAATGTGCAGGGATCCTCCCTTGAAAGAGCTAAGGCAATGATAGAAAATATCATGTGGTGATTCAGGTTACTTCAACTCCATCAGGTTTGTGATGAGGAAGATGTCTATATCCACTATTTCTATGATCCTGCTTGAAAGCTCACCATGTGAACCCACCCCAAGAATGACGTCCAGCTCCAAGTTCCAACCCTAGCAAGAGAGGGTTGGTCCAATTTTGGTCAATCCTCCACTGAATAGTCAGTCCAAATCCGGTTCCATTGGATAGAAAGGTCACACTGAACCAGATGCCTTTTAGTCATATATGATAGTCACGACTTACAATGTCTCAACGTCTGGGCGAATTCGGAGGTTCGCCGAGCTGGCGGAAGCTGGGCGGGGCGCATCAGTCTACGTCAGTTGTTTTGCCTTCCATTTCCGTCTCCCCCACATCCACAGGCTCGCTTTACTTTCTGTCGCGCTTCACCATCCACCGACATCCAGTTCTCCAGACTGCATTACTCTTTATGAGAAGGAGAGTAATCGCTTTGGAAAGCGCCTTTGGCCCCCATTCCTAGAGAGAGAAAGCATGGACCTTGGTGCGGGGGGCCGGACAGGCAGACGAAAGCTTTTGTATTCAGAGATGATGGGTCGACGACAGGGAATCGTGGGACCCTGGAACTCTGGAGGAATTTCTACAACAAAAGACAGGATGGCGGTGGACGAGAGAGAAGAGAGAACCCCAGTGCCCCACAGGCGATGATTCCAGCCTCCAGGCTCCAGCTATGTTTCTTGGGTGGTCACTGGCCTTTTTTTTTTTAAATGGAGGTTCAGCCGAGGCCTATTCCTCCGGACTTTAACTTTGAAATTGCAACTGTACAAGGAAGGGCATAGTACCCATGGGACCCCCCTTATCCCACAAGAACAGAGGTTTACAACTGGGTTGAACGGCGGTCACAACTACCGCGAGAATGGTCAAACGGTGGTCAACAGCCACATACAACAATTTCTGGGATACAAATATCCCTACATGTTGTTGCCAGGAGTTGAACCCTCGCCCCCACCTCAAGAGGCAAGAGGCCCAACCACCAGACCAACGAACCGGGAGGTGGCCACTGGCCTTGGTCTTGCCCAAGAATCAAAATTGAATTGAATCCAAAAGAGACGGCTTGATCGGACAAAAGATCTGTCTCTGCACAGAGGATCCGCACGGGGCTTGTATGTTCTAACAAGTAGAAAATTAGAAATAGGGAGTGGTAGAGAGATGATATAGGTGGCAAGTAGAAGTAGGCTCCAGTATCAATGTGTGTGTCTCTTTTTTAAATTTCTGCTGGGCTCTTCTTCTCCTCGAGTATAGCTGCATATCGTTTGTCGTAGGGAGAAGTGCCTGCATGCAGACGCCATAGCTTTATAATCGGATAATTATTTGAGTGTAGCCCAATGGGTCGCAGAGCAAGAAAGCTGGGAGATTGATGTCTCACAGAAAAGCCAATCTGGCCGGGTGAAAAAGAAGCGGTTAGCTGTAGATGTTTGAACCGATTTACCGCGACAGTGGGAGAGTGAAACACACGAATTCCACCGCTACATTATCTAGATCAAAGTGAGTTATTGTAGATGTCTCCCTCTCTCCTCTCTCCTCTTTTTTGCTTGTTGTTGCCTTCGCTTTCCCTTCCTTGCACTTGCAGTCATGTTTGATCTGGACAGCTCCACTACCTCCCCCCTTTCTATCCAACGCCTCTCCTCGTTGTTCTTGCAGTAACAGAGGGGGAGGAGCCGTTCTTATGCTTATTCCGCTACTGCTTCAATCAGCTGTCAACAGCCATGGAGGCCAATGCAGGTCTCGTTGCAGGATCGCACAAGCGGAACGAGCTCGTGGTTATTGGATCAGACAATGCAGGAGTGAGTTCTCCTTTCTCTATCACTTTTCTGTGTATGCTGTGCTCTTGCGCCCCCCGTACGTTTATACATGCTGTATTGCAATAAGAACTTCTGATCATCGATGGTTGAGACGTATATGCATTGCAGGGGGGAAGCAGCCTTACGGCTCTTCTTGTGGGGTTTCTCTTTGTAAAGCTTACTCTTGTCCTATGTCTCTGCGCAGCCAAAGCCTTTATCCCGTGTGAGGGACAATGAGTGCCAAATTTGTCACGATAACGTGGGGCTAACGTTGGATGGAGAGCTCTTTGTTGCTTGCAATGAGTGTGCTTACCCGGTATGCCGATCTTGCTATGAGTACGAGCGTAAGGATGGCAACCAGGTTTGCCCTCAATGCAAGACGAGGTATAAGAGGCTGAAAGGTAAAAGTTTCCCTGATTTTTGTAATATCAAATAGTACTTGCTTTAATTCTTAGATTTTACAGGTTTTACTTCTAACGCATAATGAAAACCTCAGCAAGAGCGTTCATTTGCAGGGAGCGCAAGGGTGGAGGGGGATGAAGAGGAAGATGGTGTGGATGATATTGAAAACGAATTCAATTACGCACAGTACGATGGACGAGATGGGTTGCACATAACTGAGGCCATGCTTCAAGGGCATATGAGCTATGGACGTGCTAATGATCATGACATGCCCCACAGGATGCAGACAGTGCCTCCCTCTGTTCCTCTCCTTACGAATGGTTCAGAAGTAAGTATTACTGATTTTCGGCGCAACTAAAGTTTGAGATTGGACTTAACTCTTTCTGCTTTGTGCCTGATGGACCCCATTAAGCATGTAGTTTCTCACGCGGTCATTCTTAGCACTAGTCTTGCTATTGACGTCCATGATACAGGTTCTGCAGTCTAGTCTGCTCCAGAGGCAGGAACATTTATCATTATTCATAGCAATGGTGCGCACATTAAATTTTATGGCAGGCAGTTCCTGTGGGCATATTTTGGCAATGACCAGTAACGGTCACGAAGATGTGCATATGCAGAATTATCCAGCAGAACATACTTGTAACATGGACTTACTATATGATGTTACCATGGGATGGATCTTGTACTTAACAAGCTCGCGACATAAAGTGGAATATTTATGAAACCGCATAGATGCATGATCATTCAGCATAAATTATTTTTAGGCTAAATCTCTGTAGATTTTACGGTGCAACAAATACGTAACATCCGACGGGTAAGTTGCTTGATTGTGACGTGAGATGAATGTGTGTTTAACAGGATTCTCTCGATCCTCCTGGTATCCCTCCCGAACAACATGCTCTAGTTATCCCGCCAGGTATGGGTGGAGGTGGTAAAAGAATTCATCCTCTCCCATATTTGGAATCTAACTTTTCAGGTATTTGATCATCAAGAATATAAACACTTTACAGTCGTTTTGTTCAAGTTCAAGCATTTTGATTCTTTGCATGGTTATTTTAGTTGATCCCAGGCCTATGGACCCAAGCAAAGATCTGGCAGCATACGGCTTTGGGAGTGTTACTTGGAAGGAGAGAATGGAGAACTGGAAGAGTCGTCAAGAAAAGTTGCAGATGGTGAGGAGTGACGGGCATCAAGCTTTGGCTGAAGGCAAGGGTGGGGACGATGGCAATGACTATGGTGATTCAGATCTTCCCATGTATGTAGTTAACGACATTCATGTACATATTTAGAGCAGAGATTCATGTGTTTAAGAATATTCTCTCATATTAAGATCAATGCATGCTTCGCAGGATCTAGCCATGAGATGTAGTAAAGCACAATGACTAGGAATATACTTTTACAGCTTTTGTTGCCTGATTATTCGTGAATTAAGAATCTACAACCAGTATATGTAACTTCAATGGCTGTGCAGGATGGATGAAGCAAGACAACCTCTCTCTAGAAAGATACCTATTGCATCAGCACGAATCAATCCATATCGTATGATCATTGTAATCCGTTTAGCAGTACTGGCACTCTTTCTTCGCTATCGTGTACTGAATCCTGTCCCAGATGCTTTTGGTTTGTGGCTTGTATCTATAATCTGTGAGATTTGGTTTGCTCTTTCCTGGATATTGGATCAGTTTCCAAAGTGGCTCCCTATCACTCGTGAAACATACCTGGATCGGTTGTCCCTGAGGTACTTTTTTAATTGGACTCCAATCACATGTTTCTTGCCAGGGCTTTTCATCTTTAAGAAAAGGAACCTATTAAAGCCTGTCTAGATGGTCGCTAGTTCTTCTGTGGGCTTATTTTTCTGCCTCACATGAGTTTCTGTGTGGCATTCAATATAGAAGTGTTTCAAATACTTCATTCCATGTTAACGTTCAAACAACACCAACGAAATTGGCTTTTACTCTGTAGGTATGAGAAAGAAGGCCAGCCTTCTGGACTTGCAGCTGTTGATATTTTTGTCAGTACTGTTGATCCAATGAAAGAGCCTCCTTTGGTCACAGCTAATACAGTCTTGTCTATTTTGGCGGCTGACTATCCTGTTGACAAGGTGACTTGCTATGTGTCAGATGATGGAGCTGCCATGCTTACTTTTGAGGCTCTCTCAGAGACATCAGAATTTGCAAGAAGCTGGGTACCATTCTGTAAGAAATTTAGTGTTGAACCTCGCGCTCCGGAGTTCTATTTTGCACAAAAAATTGATTATTTGAAGGATAAGGTTCACCCTTCCTTTGTAAGGGAGCGTAGAGCAATGAAAGTGAGTATCTATATTTATACTGGGCAAGTGAAGGGTTCAAGATGTTATTTGGAACATATTAATAATGGATATGTCTGCTTGCAGAGGGAATATGAAGAATATAAGGTCAGAATGAATGCTCTTGTTGCTAAAGCTATTAAAGTTCCAGAGGATGGTTGGACAATGCAAGATGGCACTCCCTGGCCTGGAAATAATGTTCGTGATCATCCTGGGATGATACAGGTGATATTCGAGAGCATTTTTTAACTAACTACAATGCAAGAGGGTACGTTTGCTTGCATTATTTCTAACAATGTGCAAATGGGGAGTTACTTTGTTAGATTAGTTTGATGCACAAGAATGAGGCGTTCAAATTCAATACATAATCAGAAGCATGATGGCTGACATGAGTATCTTGCTCTTTTCTTTGCAGGTTTTCTTAGGCCAGACTGGAGGCCATGATACTGATGGGAACCCACTTCCTCGCTTGGTTTATGTGTCCAGGGAGAAAAGGCCTGGGTTTAATCATCACAAGAAGGCTGGAGCCATGAATGCTTTGGTATATAGATTTACCTCAGCCTATTTGATGCTCTGTCTGTGTCCTTGGAGGACTGATCGATTTACTATTACCTGGCTAATGTTGTGCAGATTCGAGTATCTGCAGTCTTATCAAATGCTCCTTATATGTTGAACTTGGATTGTGATCATTACATAAACAACAGCAAGGCACTTAGAGAGGCTATGTGTTTCATGATGGACCCCCTTCTTGGAAAGAGAGTATGCTATGTTCAGTTTCCTCAGAGGTTTGATGGTATTGATAAGCATGATCGATATGCCAATAACAACACTGTCTTCTTTGATGTAAGCATCTTCATGCTGAAGCATATCATGAAACTTTTGTTCCTGGATGCTAGTGTGAAGCTCGTGAACCGCAGCATGAATTTAGTGTAGGATTCCCTATTTGTTCCTCTTATTGTGTATGTTTGTTTTTTAACCATATTATGCTGTGTTTGCATGCCTTCCAGATTAATTTGAAAGGATTGGATGGAATTCAAGGGCCTGTCTATGTTGGAACTGGCTGTGTATTCAGAAGGCAAGCATTGTATGCGTATGATGCACCAAAGAAGGAGAAAACGGACGATAGAACCTGCAATTGTTGCTCAAGTTGGTGCTGTGGAAAACGGAAAAAAGCCAAAAAGACAAAAGTTATAAAGCCAAAGACGGAAAAGAAAAGAAGATGGTTCAAAAAGAAAACTGAGCCAATGACACCCGTTTTTAAAAGCTTGGATGAAATTGAGGAGGGAATTGAGGGTATGTGCTCCGGAAGATTCTCTATCTGTGTAAATGGTGTTTGCTTTTCTCCTTCTCATAAGATAGAAGTAAGAAACGCTGAGGCAAATTAACTGCTTTACAGGTATTGAGAGTGAGAAAACGTCACTGATGTCAAAGAAGAATTTTGAGAAAAAGTTTGGACAGTCACCTGTTTTTGTAGCATCAACATTCCTTGAGAATGGTGGTGTTCCTGAGAATGCAAGCCCTGCTTCTCTTCTGAAAGAGGCCATTCATGTCATTAGCTGTGGTTATGAAGATAAAACTGACTGGGGGAAAGAGGTATGTTCATTTAGCTGTTGGCTCACAATATGTTTTTGGAACAGTAATTATACGTGTACATTGCGATCTTTTTCTTTCCCATAACATAGTGTTTACCATTGGAGTGATCGCTCCCTCATTTTTAAGCAACATAAAACCTCAGCATTTTTCTGTGCAGGTTGGCTGGATCTATGGTTCTGTCACAGAGGATATTCTTACAGGTTTCAAGATGCATGTACGTGGGTGGAGGTCGATATACTGTATGCCTAAAAGGCCTGCATTCAAAGGTTCAGCCCCAATCAATCTTTCTGATCGTCTGAATCAAGTCCTTCGCTGGGCATTGGGATCAGTTGAGATTTTCTTTAGTCGGCACTGCCCAATCTGGTATGGCTATGGTGGTGGTTTAAAATGGCTGGAGAGACTAGCATACATCAATACGATAGTCTATCCCTTCACATCCATTCCCCTTCTTGCGTATTGTACGCTTCCTGCAATCTGTTTGCTTACTGGGAAGTTCATCGTTCCAACAGTAAGTACATTTGGATGCTCAAAAATTTTAGCTTATCCGAGATCATGGCTGCTGTCTGCTTTCTGATGAATTCAATTGATTTTTGAACTTCATTGCTCTCCTTTTGCAACAGATAAGCAGCTTTGCTAGCCTTTGGTTCATCGCTCTCTTCCTTTCTATCTTTGCAACTGGCATTTTAGAAATGAGGTGGAGTGGTGTTGGTATAGATGATTGGTGGAGGAATGAGCAGTTTTGGGTTATCGGAGGAGTTTCAGCTCATTTCTTTGCTTTATTCCAAGGACTATTGAAGGTTCTGGCTGGTATTGACACAAGTTTCACAGTGACATCAAAGATGACAGATGATCAAGATGAATTTGGAGAGCTCTATGCTTTCAAATGGACCACTCTTTTGATTCCTCCTACTACTCTTCTTGTCATAAATATGGTGGGGATTGTTGCTGGCATATCGGATGCCATAAATAATGGATACCAGTCGTGGGGGCCACTCTTTGGAAAGCTCTTTTTTTCCATTTGGGTTATCATGCATTTGTATCCCTTCTTGAAGGGACTTATGGGGAGGCAAAACCGGACACCTACAATCGTAGTAGTGTGGTCCATTCTCCTTGCTTCCATTTTCTCTCTCTTGTGGGTCCGGGTGAACCCCTTCTTACCCAAAGCAGATGGCCCAAACTTGGAAATATGCGGTTTGCAATGTGATTGAGATTGGATGGCTTGCATACCTCCCATTTCCACTGTCCAATTCTCAAAGAAGCCAAGATCATGTCCTGAAACGCCCCTTCTGGATGTGACTTAGAACATGGTTTGACCTAAGGGTTTTTTTTCTACATGTTCACACTGCAGAGAGTGGCTCTCTTTGCTGGTTACTTCAAAATACTTGGAGCAGTGGGCAGAGTTGGAATATCATGCTCAATTCTTTATTGTGTGTATAATCACATACTATTATACAGAACATGGTTGTGCAATAATTCCACCACCTCTTGTAAACTGATAGGCAGTCAGAAATCTGCTGAAATGGCATCTTGAGAGCTATGGCTGCCAAGCATATGCACCTCAAACGACATGTATAATATTTATAATCATTCCCAGTGTGATTTTATGGATCAAGTAAATCATTGTTCTCAGTGGCGCTGGGAAAGAAATCTTTTTAATTTTTCAAAGAAACAATCAAAATGCCTAGCTTTCGACGTGGACTTCCGTTCTTTTCTGTATGCTTAAATTTTGTAGTTTGCTGCAAAGCACCGGAACCCTGCTTGAGGTGGCTGGAGTAATGATTCACCATCGTCTGTATAATGTGGCATGCACAAAGAATGTATATCATGAACCTCAAGTTCTCTTCACGGTAAAGAAGAATGACTTGAATCGACCCGTTTTCTGAATTAACTTCTGTTTCTGAATGAACTTCTGTTTCGGTGAAATAGAAGTGCTAGTATTATTGGAGAAGTGTCTTGAGAGTTTCGGTGGAGGAATCTGAGAAAAAAGTAAATCAAAGTTACAATTCGTTCTTCCAGCTTTCTCTCTTGTCAAGGAATTTGACTAAGTGGATTTTTTGGACAGTGGACTTGAAGCTCTGCTTGTGTTCTTTAAGGTCTGTTTCCTCAGCAAGCTAATTATCAAGGATGGGCACATACAAATACCTTTAATCCAGAGAGAATTTAGAGATAGACCCATTATTTGCAAGAAGCCACATTCGCATATTTGCTATTTACTTTGTTGGAACGGACCGAAGGATATTCCAAAACACATATTTAGATCTAGGGTGGATTCACGGTGAGGCGGTGGGAAACTCAGAGAAAAAGCTCAAATTCAGGGTGGACAAATGAAAAACTCTTATATTCACCCTCCACCCCACCATGAGTTCACAGGCGGACGGAAAGCTCAAATTCAAGGTGGCAAAATGAAAAAAATCTCGTATTCCACCGTCCACCTTCCAATCTGTTGCCGGAACAAAAAAAAGAACTTTGTTCCACCACTCAAATCAGGACTAAACAAACACAAAGATTCCTACCTTTAGAAAATTATGTATATATTTTTAATGCTGACCAGCACGGTACATGCATAGGGGTTATGGGCGGGGTGCAGGAACGACTTCTTCGTGAAACGGGCGTGATGTGGAGATGCATCTGCATAATGCACTGCTGTTCTATAACATACACAACCACAATGTCATGCTCAGATCATTTGCAGAGGTGGGGGTACAGTGCCGCCGTGCACTGTGAACCCAGCCTAAGTAGCAAAGGATGTATATGTCTGTACGCCTCAAGGACATAGAGGCGATTCGATTAACACAGACATTTGCACATGGATATGTGGAGAATATAGAGGCGATTCGATTCGATTGTCACAACCTAAGTAGCAAAGGATGTAATGTCTGTACGCCCTTAAGGACATAGAGGCGATCCGATTAGCACGATCATAGAGGCGATATCTGGAGCATATAGAGGCGATTCGATTGTACCAGCCTAAGTAGCAAAGGATGCATCTCTGTACGCCCTCAAGGATATTAACAGAGACATTTCTACATGGATATGTGGAGAATATAGGGGCGATTCGATTATCATAGCCTAAGTAGCAAAGGATGTAATGTGTGTACGTACGCCCTCGAGGACATAGAGGCGATTAGCACGATCATTTGCACGGGAATATGTGGAGAACAGAGTAAAGATGAAAAAGGTGAGAACTCTTTGAAGAGTCATAATTGATTAGTTACTGAAGGTAATAGTTCACATCAGTAGGTGATTCAGTTTGGCTCTGGACCTGGGGAATCGGTATGGCTCTGGTCTCTTGAGGCGGAGGTCCAGGGTTCAACTCTCAGGTTGGACATGTAATGGCTTTGGTCAGTCAAACCAATTGTAACCGAGTCGTTACCTTGTTTACCCGTTGCATTGTGGGATAAGGGGGTCCCATGGATACTATGTCCATTCATTTGTATAGTTGCACTTTCAAAGTTAAAGCTCGAGGGAGTAGGTTTTGATTGAATTTTCATTTAAAAAAAAAACTCAATGTTAATCCTTGGTTTTTGCTTGTTTCTGGTCAAGAGCTTTGAGCAAGAGAGGATGTTTTTGATAGTTTGACTACACCATTGCATGTTGACTCATTCAAAATTTGTTTCTTGATCATGTTAAGTTTTGTCAACAACGTGCATAATCAAATATCTGAAATCCAGGAAAAATTCAATGAAATTGGACTTGGTATTTAATATGCACGTTCATATTTTGTATGTTGTTAGTTTTGAGATCTCTTGGACACCAACTATCGTATATAGACAATAAAATTACGGTATCAAATTTCTTACTTAACTTAAAAAAAAAAAAGGAAGGTTTGACAAGTGTTTACTCCTCCAGGCTTTAACTTTGAAAGTACAACTTTACAAGTGAATGGGGATAGTATCTGTGGGACCCTCCATATCCCACAAAACACGGGTTAGAGAAGATAACATGGATACCAACCAGTTTGAATTGGCCAAAGCCCTACATGTCCCACCCAGGGATTGAACTTTGGACCTCGGCCTCAGGAGACCAAAGCCAAACCACATGAACTACAGGATGTGGACTTCTTGCTTAACTTTCTCTTTACCATCCAAACAGTTCTTAATTAATAGTAACCTTGGGGTTGTGTACTGGGAAGGATATAGCATCTTTTGTTGATTCTTGTATTTTTTTTCCCCTCTCAATGTTAAGTACTATTCTATCACCACCTTTCGATTCAATAAAAACGATCAACAAACATTCTTTGCACAATCTAGCACCAGTTATGCAATGCAATTATTTCATTCTAATTCAAATATGCCAATAACACAGACTTCCACATAGTTCAATCACATGAGGAAATTAAGAATAATCAATTTTGCATCACATATTACATGTTGCACACCACATGATTACTTCAATATAGCAAAAGTAGCAAGGTGCACATACAATGGCTAAGGACTCTGTTTTGTCGTCATTGTCTACTACTTTTGTCTTATTTTAAAGAGGAAGTTTGATTGAAGTTTAATCTCGCTTATAGTTTGAATTTGATTGAAAGAACAATTGCACAAGTGAAGGGGCATAGTACCCATGGTACCCCGCATATCCAACAAAGCAGGGGTTAGAGTGTCTGAAGGAGACACTTGGAAAGGACTACTTGAAGGCAATTGGTTTATATCTACTCAAAGGCAATACATTGGCATAGGGTCCGTAGCTGTCTGGTCGTAGAGAGGGGTTGAACCCTCACCCCCTGTCTCAAGAGGCAAAGGGCCCAACCAAATAGCCTAATGCAGTGATCAACATCTACATCTACTACTTCTCGAGATGGTGTTTCTTTCATTAATGAAGAATAGATTACATCATTTCATTGGACACTTTCAGTTCTTACATCCCTTCGGATATCGACTACTAAGAATTCACTATTTATTTCATGTTAGGCTCAATGTGGCTAATATTTTGATACGCACAGAGGACTTGAATGCAAAAAATATAGTTAGATGCTATTGTCCTCTACTTCATCACTTGGTTGATACTCTGGTGAAAAATCAATCTTCAAAACAATTAAATGTGCTTGAAAGATGCTAGATATCTTTCTTTGGACAATCTTTAGTACAACAGACACTATGTGATGATCAAGTAGAAAGCTGGTTAGGTCAACTTGAGCAACCACATGAGCATCATACAATGCTTCTTTTGCTTGTGCGTCTGCTAATAATTCATTGACTGCTTCTTGATCACAAAAATCTTATTGTAAGCATTTCAACCTTTTTCAGAGCTTCAATAGTGTTTATTTTCTCCTTCAAAGTAGCACTATGACTCTACATGGCCTATAATTCATCACATACCGCCTGGTAAATATGTTCCAACATAGTATAATGGTGATTGGGCTTTGCAAAATGTTGTTATAGAGAAGGATGCTCACTATCCAAACACGAATAACAAATATGGAGGTTTGCGTGTACACCCTACAATTGTGCAATTTTTTTGTTGTTGATCTTGCATACGAATACAAACGTATTCCAAGGTCCACAAAAGATCGTCCCTTTGAGATAGTACCCGATCAACCATAACATGACTATTCCAGGTTGAATGCTTCAAATGTTGGACTTCCGTGATGATTTGAAAATGTGCATGTTGTAGGAGATCAACCATCTCTAGTAGGGCATATGGATGGAACT
The DNA here is from genome assembly GCA_020310875.1 of Ceratopteris richardii. NCBI lineage: Eukaryota > Viridiplantae > Streptophyta > Polypodiopsida > Polypodiales > Pteridaceae > Ceratopteris > Ceratopteris richardii. Next base: position 63,510,890 of record CM035435.1, read on the forward strand.
GATGATTGATGTTGATTTTGAAAGTTGAGGCATCCAATGAATGTATTCATTGGTGTTGAAGGCATCCTAGTGAGCCATACTAAGCAAAGAGAGGTGTTGATCTATTTAAATAGTGATGTGTGTGAACACACTACGATCGTTGGGGCACTTTTTTTCCTCTTTAGGAGGTTTTTTCCTCGACTTGTATATATGCCTATTGCCCTAACGAGTCATTTATCTTTGTACATTCTAGTGGTAATACATTCAGTACTGTGTGTTGTGCCCCAAGCTTCTTCTTCTTCTTCCTTGTGCTTTTTTTGTGCTTCCGCAGACCTCGAAATCCATCTAGGAGGAGGTCGTCGCTTCACCTAGGGCATCTTTGACACTCCTCTGGTCACAGTCTCATAATCGCATGAAATTCGGTAAGCATATTCAGGTCTCCAAACGCGCTATTGTAGCGCTTGTGTAGGAAATTTTTCTTTTTGTGCCAAAGATATATACAGGTTTGGGTTCGCCAGTATAAGCTCCTCGAAGCCTGCTACAGGTTTAATGGAACTCCTCAGGGTAGTTCTGTTCAACTTTTTCAGATACAATCATTTTTTTGCATTAGGGTATTTTAGTCAGTGGCCATGGTTGAAAGCAGTGATGTATTCCATAGGTTGGCTACTGAGGATAAGTTGGACAATACCAATTACCCATTGTGGGCTTATATGATGCGTCATGTATTGGTTGCAAAAGCACTATGGAATATTGTGCAGGGTGTTGAAAAACATCCTATTTCACTTGCAAACATAGTTTTTGAAGGTGATGCAGATGGCATTGAAGATGGTGATATTCTTCATGTTCTTGTTCGTGTTGCGGTTCTTGCTGCACCTACTACAAAGCAAATTCATTGGGATGACAGAGATGTAGAGGCACATGCATTGATAACCTTGTCTATCAAACGTGCCATTATTCCTCACATTCGCTCTTGCAAAATAGCTAAGGATGCTTGGGATACACTTACCACGTCATACCAGGAAAGGAATGAGGCTCATGTTGCTTATCTCCGAAAACAGTTGGAGAGTGAGCACATGAATGAAGGAGATTTCATGGATAGCTGAAGGAACAAATGATTTTGTTTATGAACTCTTATCGAATAGTTCACTTGTGCAGACTATTCTGAATAGTCTTCTTCATTTATATTAGAGTTTTGCTTCTACTCTTCATTTAATGACGAAAAGAAATCCAAATGCCTTAATATTTGAGGAGTTAGTCTCTGTTCTATTGCAGGAAGATTAGTCTAGACAGAACAGGTCCATTATGCATGTTGTAGATCAAGATTTCCTGGCTAGTCAGAAGGGCAAAGGTAAATGGAGCTCTTCTACTCGTAATAAAAAATCTGCAAAGTCTACATAATAATCAAAGAAAGAAGATAGAGAGAAGAAAATAGAAAAACAGAAATTGTTTTGCAAATACTATAAAGGAAATGATCATGTCATAAAAAGTTGTCCAAAAATGGCTGCTAAAGAGGCAAGGAAGAAAGAAACTAGAATGGTTGTTGCAGAGACCTCTACACCCAAAACATAGTCTGCTAATCTTGTGCAAAATGAAAAATGGGCATTCATCACTGTTTGCAGTTATGAACCATCATCTCATGAATAGTCTATGTCTACAATAGACTCATATGTTTGGTACTTTGATAGTGGGATGATAAAAAATATTACCTCGCATCATAGTTTCTTCACTTCATGCGAGCCTGCCTCTACAAGGAATATCGTTCATGTGCCAACAACTCCTCTAATCCTATTATGGAAGTTGGTAAGATCATTCTGACTACTGTTGATGGTAGTCCTTTTACATTGTCAAATGCTTTATTTGTGCCATGGATCAAGAAGAATCTGTTATCAATTTTTGTTGATATATTTAGGTAGTGATGTGTGTGAACATTCTAGGATTGTCGCGGCAGTTTTCTCCCTCTTTAGGAGGTTTTTTCCCCCTGGCTTGTATATATGCCTATTGCCCTAAAGGGCTACTTATCTTAATACATTCAGTATTGTGTGTTGTGCTCCAAGCTTCTTCTTCTTCCTTGTGTTGTTCGTGTGTTTTCGCATACGTCTAACTCCAACAAGTGGTATCAGAGCAGGTCGTCGCTTCATCTAGGGCATCGTCAACACATCTTCGGTTGCAATCTCAGAATCACAGGAATTTTGGTGAGCATACTTAGGGTGTTTCCGAGATCAAAATAGCTTCTATCTGGTACCGAAATCACGATCTAAGCTCATTTCGGCCTCCAAATGCACTATCACAGTGCTTATGCAAGCTATTTTGTCTTTTTGTGCCAAAGGTATATACTAGTTTCGGTTTGCCGGTATAAGTGTCTCGAAGTCTACTACAAGTCTAGCAGAATTCATCTTGGCAGTTCTGTTCAACTTTTTGAGATACAATCTATTTTCTGCATCAAGGTATTTTAGTCACCGACCATGGCGAAAAGCAGTGATGTATTCAGTATGTTGGTTGTTGAGGAGAAGTTTGATGGTACCAACTACTCGTTATGGGCTTATATGATGTGACATGTATTGGTTGCAAAAGAACTGTAGAACATGGTGCACGGTGTTGAAAAACGTCCTATCACACTTACAATTGTTACAACTGTAGGTATTGAAGTTGATGCAAAAGGTGTCGAAGAAGATGATATTCTACATATTCTTGTTCGTGCTACGATTTCTGCTGCACCTATTGCAGAGCAAATTCATTGGGATGGTAGAGATGCCCAAGCACATGCATTGATAGCTTTGTCTGTCAAACGTGCCATTATTCCTCACATTCGCTCTTGCAGAACAGCTAAGGATGCTTGGGATACACTTACCACATTGTACCAAGCTAGGAATGAGGCTCATGTTGCTTACCTCCGAAAACACTTGGAGAGTGAGCACATGAATGAAGGTGATTCTATGGACAATTTTCTAACAAAGATCAAAGACTTCAAGGACCAGTTGATTTCTGTTGATGAGGTTATACCAGATAGCTCACTTGCGCAAACCGTTCTGAATGGTCTTCCTGATTCATATCAGAGTTTTGCTTCTACTCTTCGATTGATGATGAAAGGTAATTCAGCCTTGTCATTTGAGGAGTTAGTTTCTGTTCTGTTCCAGGAAGATCAATCTAGGCAAAATAGGTCTATTATGCATGTTGCAGATCAAGCTTTCGTGGCTAGTCAGAAGGGCAAAGGAAAATGGAGCTCTTCTACTAGTAGGCAAAAATCTGCTAATGTTGCACAATCGAAGAGGGATGACAAAGATGAAAAGAAATCAGAAAAGTAGAAATTGTTTTGCAAGTACTATAACGGAAATGATCATATCATAAAGAACTATTCAAGACTGGCTGCTAAAGAGGCAAAGAAGAAAGAGGCTAGAATAGTTGTTGCAGAGGCCTCTACACCAAAAATAGAGTCTACTAATCTTGTGTAGGAAGAAGAATGGGCATTTACTACTGTTTACAGTTTTGACCCATCTTCTCATGAGCAGTGCATGTCTGCAGTAGACTTAGATGTTTGGTACTTTGACAGTGGGGCGACCAAACACATTACCTCGCAGCACAGTTTCTTCTCTTCACTCGAGCCTGCCCCTACAAGGAATACTATTACATATGCCAACAACTCCTCTTATCCTATTATGGGAGTTGAAAAGATCATTTTGACTACTGTTGATGGTAGTTCTTTCACTTTGTTAGATGCTTTGTTTGTGCCAGGGATCATGAAAAATCTGTTATCAGTTTCAACTTTAGCCAAGATTGGTTTGTTTGTGAATTTGTTGATGACAGGTGTACAGTTCATGATCTATCAAATGGCGATGTGATTATTGCTTCTGGCATTTTATGTCGTGGGATGTATAAGCTCATAGACTATGAAAGATCTGTAAATGATTCGGCATGTGCAGTACATGATTCTCAGGCTATGTCAGATGCAAAGCTTTGGCATGCACACTTTGGTCATCTGAATTTTGCTAGTTTGGTACACCTATAGAAATTTGAAATGGTGTCCTCTTTGCCCAAACTTGAGGCACCTAGAAAACATCTTTGTGAAGGTTGTATTTTGGGCAAAATGGAGCATTCATCTTTTCCAACAGATGGTTCAGTTCGGGCTACTCAAGAATTGTAGCTTGTACATAGTGATGTTTGTGGTCCTATGCAGACACCTTCTTTTGGGAATTACCTTTACTTCGTGACTTTCATTGATGATTTTTCTAGGCATGCATGGGTATATCCATTGAAGGCAAAGTCGGAAGTATTCATGTACTTCAAACAGTTTTTGGTTTTGGTTGAAAATCTATCAGCATGTAAACCAGTGTACAGTGCAGCATACATCTCAACAGAATGGAGTTTTTGAACGAAAGAATAGGTCACTCATGGAGATGGCGAGGTGTATGTTCAAGAATCAAGCTTTAGCACATAGTTTCTCGCTGGAGGTTGTCATGTGTGCAACATATGTACTTAACAGGTGTCCCACTAAAGCGCTGTAGTCTATCACTCCATATGAGGCTTGGAATGACCGCAAGCCATCTGTTGCTCATCCGTGTGTTTTTGGTTGTTTGGCATATGCATTACTGCCCGAATAACATCGCAGAAAATCGGATGATAAAGCAGTAAAGTACAGTTTTGTTGGGTAGAGTTCTGAAAGTAAAGGCTATCATCTGTATCATCCACAGACTAAACGCATTTTCGTTATCTGTGATGTTGTTTTTGTGGAAGATGTTATTCAACCATTGCTTTCATGTACTAAGGAGACATCTCTTAGCTCTAAAGACATGTATGATACTTTGCTTCCTCTTTTTACAGGTGGACAGTCTAGTGCTGGTCCTAATGAGGCCACTTCTCACCCGTTGTAGGTTTCATGTGATGATGCAGATCATTCCATTTCTGATGCAGATTTACATGATGCACTTGTTGATGAGAGAGCTGATATTGAGCAGGCAAAAACTATGCCAAAATGGTTGGTGTAGACTTTGCATGATAGCAAATTAGATGCAGCTTTGTCATATCATACTCGTTCAGGCTCTCATAGTGCCTCTTTTGCATTAGATTGCTATGTTATGGCTGCATCTAGTCTCTGTGATGAGGATGAGCCTGTTTCGTTTGATGAAGCACAAAATTCAAAAAATTGGATGGTTGCTATGCAATTTGAATATGATGCTATAATGAAGAATGGTACTTGGTCTTTATGTGACTTGCCTCCTGGCAAGAAGGCCATTGGCACTAAGTAGGTATACAAGCTAAAGCATAAACCTGATGGTACAGTTGCCAGGTATAAGGCTAGGCTTGTTGCAAAAGGGTTATGCGCAAGAAAGAGGCATTGATTTTGATGAGGCCTTTGCTCCTACTTGCCAAATGACTACTGTTCGTAGCATCTGTGCACTTGCAGCCCATCATGGTTGGAATGTACATCAGCTGGACATTAAAACTACATTTCTAAATGGTGACTTGCATGAAGAAGTGTATGTTTTTTAGCCTCGTGGCTTTGTTTTAAAAAGGGCATGAGAACCAAGTGTGCAGGTTAAAGAAGACATTATATGGTTTAAAGCAAGCACCACGTGCTTGGTATGAGAAGATAGATGCCTATCTGATTGCACATGGTTTTGAGAAGAGTCCAACTCAAAGCACCTTATATGCTAAGTGTGCTAATGATGTACTTCTGATCATTGTGGTTTATGTTGATGACATGCTGCTCAGTGGTCCTCATGAGAGGCATATTGCTAATTTTAAGACTGATTTACATGCCTCATTTGAGATGTCTGATTTGGGGCATTTGCATCACTATTTGGGCATTCAGTTTATGCACGTTGATGGTGGGAATGGCTTTGTGTCAAACGAAATATATTGACACATTATTGTAGCATTTCGGCCTTGAAGACTGTAAGCATATCGCCACCCCTATAGAGACAGGTTTGCAATTGAGTCTTCATGATGCTGGAGATGCATTTGATGCTGTTCTCTATCAGGAGACTGTTGGGTGCCTGATTTACTTATGCATTACTTGGCCAGATATTCAGTTTGTTGTCTCACAGATGAGCAAGTTTATGCATTGCCCAGGAGTCAAGCATTGGTAGGCGGTTAAGCGCATCTTTCACTACTTGAGTGGTACTCGGCTACTTGGGTTGTTTTATCCTAAGGGGGGATCACTACCCCCAGATTTGCATGCTTTTTCTGAATCTGATTGGGTTGGTTCTTATGACACTCATGTGTCCACTAGTGGCTTTTGCTTCATGCTTGGTAGCTCATGTATATCTTGGTTGAGCAAGAAGAAGCCTACTGTGGCCACTTCCAGTTGTGAGGCTGAGTATAGGGAAGCTTTCACAACGACTGTTGAGTGTGTGTGGCTCAGACAGCTTATGGATTATTTGGGTGTTGGTCAGTCTTCTGTCGCCACCATCTTCACTGACAATCAGAGCGCATTGCTAGTTGCAAGGAACCCTGTGTTCCATGCTCACACTAAGCAGATTAAGGTGCATTATCATTATGTGAGGGAGAGGTTCTCTGCTGGGGAGATCAGCTTGGCATATGTGGCCACGCAGGAGAACATTGCATACCTTTTCACGAAGGCTTTGCCTAGGGAGAAGTTTGAAGTTTTCTGCAAAGCTTTGGGCTTACTTCCTTTTGTGGAGTGATTTCCACATAGCTTGGCACTTCCTTATACATGAGTGCCAGCTCCTTGTTCACCACATCACTCCCAGGGGAGATTTGTTGATATATGAAGGTAGTGATGTGTGTGAACACTCTAGGACTGTCGGGGCACTTTTTTCCCTCTTTAGGAGGTTTTTTTCCCTCGGGCTTATATATATGCCTATTGCCCTAAAGGGCTACTTATCTTAATACATTAAGTATTGTGTGTTGTGCTCCAAGCTTCTTCTTCTTCCTTGTGTTATTCGCGTGCTTCTGCAGACATCTAACTCCAACAATTTTAGCTTTAGTCAAGATTGACTTGGTTGTCAAAATTTGTTGATGACAAATGTATAGTTCATGATCTGTCAAATGGCAATGTGATTATTGCTTCTAACATTTTATGTCGTGGGCTATATAATCTCCTAGACTATGAAAAATCTATGAATGATTCACCATGTGCAGTAATGATTCTCACGCTATGTCATTTGAATTTGCTAGTTTGCTATGCCTACAGAAATCTGAAATGGTATCTTCTCTACCCAAACTTGAGGTACCTCATAAAAATGTCTGTGAAGGTTGTTTGTTGAGTGTGTGTGGCTCAGACACCTTATGGCTGATTTGGGTATTGGTCAGTCTTCTGCCACCACTATCTTCAGTGACAGTCAGAGTGCATTGGCAATTGCCAAGAACCTTGTGTTCCATGCTGCCACTAAGCACATTGAGGTGCATTATCATTATGTCCGGGAGAGGTTCTTTGTTGGAGAGATCCGCTTGGCATATGTGCCCATGCAGGAGAACATTGCAAACCTTTTCATGAAGGCTCTACCTAGGGAGAAGTTTGAAGCTTTTCGCAAAGCTTTGGGCTTACTTCCTTTTGTGGATTGATTCCACATAGCTTGGCACTTCCTTATACATGAGTGTCAGCTCCTTGTTCACCGCATCACTCCCAGGGGGGATTGGTTTATATATTTAGGTAGTGATGTGTGTGAACACTCTAGGACTGTGGAGGCACCTTTTTCCCTCTTTAGGAGGTTTTCTTTCCCTGGCTTGTATATATGCCTATTGCCCTAATAGGTCATTTATGTTTGTACATTATAGTACTACATTTAGTATTGTGTGTTGTGCTCCAAACTTCTTCTTCTTCCTTGTGTTGTTCATGTTCTCCCGGAGACCTCGAACTCCAACAACTGGGGAGGACCATCCATTAGCATCATGGGTAGTGAAAAGTACTAACTACCAAAATTGTAGATATGCATGAATGGAGTTAGCAAAATTCATAGGCAAAGGTTCAGAAGGAGGAAGCACCTCCATTACAAACACAAGCAAGTGCACATGGAAACAACATGCACAAGCACAATCACAAAACACACAAAAGACACAACACAAATAAATACATAATAGACGTAAGTGCAAGCAATACACAAGGGAGAAGATAAAAGGTGAGAGATACTGAATCGTCAGAAGGTCATCATACCAAAAAATTATGGTGCATGGAAGGAATGGTGCACAAATATAGAGAAGTTAATGGTGGTAGAAATGCAAAACAATGATACAATCAACATTATAAAGGTGGCACTTACATGACATTTTTCAACTGAAGTGCTCATAATTTTGACCCATTACCAAATAGGAAGTTGTTGACTAGAAAGATCTGCAACCAAAATGTGACCGGATCGAGTGTCACCAAAATTCATTACGGTCTTGTCCAATGAACCTTGAGTTTTTCGGCCCTGACATTGGACTTTGAATTAAAAACATAATAAAATCACCAACCCCAAAAACTAGAAAAGGAAAAAAATGATAATGAGTGCGAGCTTGGCATAACTTCATATCGTGCAGTAACAAAACACTGGTAAATTGATCTTCCTCCATCTACCATAACATATCAATTCGAGGAAATAATGATTCTTTAGGTAATAACTTGGTCTCCATAGCCACTCAAAGATTAGGAACTACTAAATTCATCGGGGTGATAGCCTTAATACCATAAGCCAATTTAAAAAGAGTGAACCCCGTAGGAACCTTATAAGTTATGTAGTATGCCCACATAACAGATGGTAATAACTGATCCCATTGTTATCAGAAGTCCAAAACCAATTTATGTAACATTGTAAACAATACTTTGTTTGTTCTTTCTACAGATTCATTTGCATGAGGATAACGAGTACTGAACTTATGCAAGATCCCATACATTTATTAATGCCTTAATTAGTTGGTTGGAAAAATGAGTACCCCGATATGAGATAATAATTTGACAACTACTACAATAGTGGCAACCTTAACTACTCATGCCTCAGCCTAGTGGGTGGCATAATGAGTATGTTAGGATATAATGATGATTAGTGAGAACCATCGTTGAAGAAATTGGATCCCCATTTCTAGAAAGGCTCCAAAGGGATGAATGGTCGAAGAGAAAAACGATTAGCAACAAGTGGTATGTTGGAAGGTTTCACAAGTACGAGCATAATGGCAATACTCTTTGTGTAGGGTAGGCCAGCCTAAGCTAGATTGTAGTACCTTATGCATAGTAACTTCTCTAGAACAAAAGCCCGAAGGGATGAATGATCAAATAGAAAAATGATTAGTAACAAGTGGTTTGTTGGAAGGGTTCACAAGTACGGGCATAATGGCAATAATCTTTGTGTAGGGTAGACCACCCTAAGCTAGATTATAATACCTTTTGCACAATAAGTTCTCCAAGACAAAAGCCTTCAATTGTGATGGACTTGTTACACTTATGTGTTCCTCGATTAGCTTTGATGTGAACCTTTTCCCTATACATGGGCACTTTTTACTATAATATTGGCTAGAGGTTTTTTCCCCATGTTAGCACATACATGATCCACTCATACATGGTGGTACTTTGTAATTAGGGATATTATTCAGCTCTTATGTCATTTCAGTTCATCATCAATAGAAGGAGCTATTCCGAGGTTTTTTGTGTCACGGTACGCGTGCACTTTTAACAGTGCAAATTGACTTCGGAACATAGAACAGTGAATTTCAGCAACCAAGAAACATTTCCACCCGCTGCAGATACATTGGGGTTCTACCCCCATTTTGAAGCCATTTGTGCAATCATAATTTTCATCAAAGTGACAATTTGTGAGATAAAATTTCAACATTCATTTCAGCTTTTGTCGAAGTAAAGATTTTGTCACATTCTTGTTCTTTAGTGAAATGGCGGGCAGCAATGACTTGTTTGGCATGCTTCAAGTTGAAGATAAGCTTGATGGGGCCAACTATCCAATGTGGTCTTCGATGATGAAGCATGTTCTTGTTGCAAAACAACTTTGGAACATAGTGGCAGATGTAGATCGAAGACCCATAGATTCTTCTAGTTCACAGTCTACTGTCACAAATGGAGCTTCTTCTTCAAGTATAGTGGTTACTCCTTCTCCACCTACATAGGAATAGCTTAGATGGGATAGAAGAGATGCTCAAGCTCATGCATTGATTGCACTTTTTGTGAAGTTTCATATAGTTCCACACATTCAATCATGTTCTACATCAAGACAGGCATGGGACACTCTTGCCTCTTTGTATGTTGTTCATAATGAAGCATGTGTTCCATACTTGAGGATATATGTATGGCTGAAAATGAGTCTATGGATGTGTATGTGATGCACATCAAGGACTTGAAAGAGCAATTGGCAAATATAAATGAGATTATTCCAGATGCATCACTCATCTCTACATTGTTGAAAGGATTGCCAAAATATTTTCAAAGTTTTCCCACTACACTCCGTTTGGTTGCAAAAGGGAATCCCAATATGTATGCATTTGATGAGTTTGTGTCTCTTCTTTTGCAAGAAGAGCAATCTAGAGTGAATAGGAGTGGTTTGATTAAGGGAACACAAGAACTTGCTATCTCACAAAAAGGGAAAAGCAAGTATGGTTCAGCTTTGCGTTCATCAAAACCAAAGCCTCAACCTTCCTCTTCCATTCATTTCTTTAATGATGTCGATTTGCAAAAGAAAAAGAGATGCAAATATTATCGAAAGTCGGGTCATACTATTGATGAGTGTAGAAATCTTGCTAAGTGCAATGGAAAAAAAAAGGAATCCGACATGTCTATTGCTGAAATTTAGCAAATGCAAAGAATGATGAAGCTAGCATGGCTCAAGATTTTTGGGCATTTGTTGTTACATGTCATTATGATGTATCTTTTCATTCTAAAGATATGGTTGTGAATGAGGCTGATTCGGAATTGTTCTTTGATAGTGGTGCTTCAAAGCACATAACTTCATGCAAAAGGTTTTTTGCAACTTTCAAAGATGCACCCAAAGAAGGACATGTGTGTGCAAACAATGCCTCTTATCCTATCATTGGAGTAGGAGAAATTGAGCTTACAGTTGCAAATAGAGGTGTGATCCTCTTGAAAAATGCATTGTATGTACCCGTTATCAAGAAGAAGTTAATTTCAGTTGCATTGATTGCCAAAGTTGGACTTCATGTATACTTTGTTTATGATAAGTGTATGGTTCATGATCTCAATAATGGTGATATTATCGTGATGTCCAGTACATTATGTAATGGTTTGTATTGCATGGATACATACAAGAGGGCTCGCTCGAATGCCTTGGTTACTCATACTTCTTCCATGGCTGAAATGGAGCTATGGCATGCTTGTTTTGGTCACTTGAACTTTAATAGTTTGCTTTACTTCCAAAAGAAGGACATGGTTATTGCTTTTCCAACACTTGATTCCATTTAAAAGCATGCATGTGAAGGTTGCATTCTTGGAGAAATGCATCATGTTTCTTTTCCAAAAGATAGTCATACACACACTACAAGAAAATTGCAGCTTGTTCATAGTGATGTATGTGGTCCCATCAAGACCACATCTTTTGGGAAGCCTGCATGTTTTTTTACCTTCATTGATGATGCTACTTGCCATACATGGGTGTATCCTATGAAAGCAAAGAATGAGGTATTTTCTTGTTTGAAAGCATTTTTAGCTATGGTTGAAATTTTTTCTTCAAACAAGCTTTTGACTCTATGCACAAATTGTGGTGGTGAATACATGTCACATGAGTTTGATGCTTTTCTTCGTGAAAGAGGTATTTCACACCAATGTATAGTGCCATATACACCTCAACAAAATGATGTTGTCAACCATAAAAATAGAATTCTCCTTGAAATGAGATGATGCATGGTTAAAGGAAAGCACCTTCCTGATAAGTTTTGGATGGGAGCAGTCATGTGTGCAAACTATGTGTTGAATCGCTACTCTACAAAATCATTGAGATTCATTACTCCTTATGAGGCTTGGAATAGACATAAGCCTATGGTAAGTCATATGCATGTATTTGGTTATTTGGCATATGCTTGTGTCATCACAACAACGTCACAAACTTGATGACAAGGCAAAGAAATGTATATTTGTTGGTTATAGTGCTAAAAGTAAGGGATATCATTTGTACCATCCATTGAAGAACACAATTATTGTGAGTCGAGATGTGGTATTTGATGAAAATTCAGTTTTCCCTCTACTTGAATGCAAAAAACAGCCAATAGTTAGCTCACAAGATGTGTTTGGTACACTCATGTCTTTGTTCCAAAATGGTGCGCTTGACTATGGCCATGTAGAGCAGCCAACTGAGGCTCAAAGGACTGAAAAAATCTAGCAAAATAGAGCTAAAGATGCAGAGAATTTCCAGCCAAACATGGCTAAAATTTTTCAACCAAAAATTGTTGGAACTGCTAGAAATTTCTAGCCACATATGGCTGAACATTTGCATCAAAATATGGTTGAAAATGCGCATGAAATTCACTCCATGCAGGATGTACATATTGATGATGTATTGCATAATGAACGCATGTCTATCAAAAGCGCACAAACTATGCCAAAGTGGTTGAAACAAACTTTGCAGGACATCAAATTGAGTGCACCTTTACTTGGTAGAGCAAGATCAATCTCTCGATATGCATCAAGTAATTTTGTGGATTATTCTCTTATTCCAACAGCATAGAATGAAGATCCACTTACTTTTGAAGTTGCATGTGATGATCCACAATGGATGAGTGTTATGCAATCAGAAATGGATTCCATATATAGGAATGGTACTTGGGAGTTATGTGAATTGCAAAAAGAAAAAAATTTCATTGGTACAAAGTGGGTTTATAAGATTAAGAGAAAGTCTGATGGTAGCATTGATCGCTACAAAGCTAGATTTTTTGCCAAAGGATATGTGTAACAATATGGCATTGACTATTAGGAAACTTTTGCACCTACTTCACGCATGGCTACCATTCATATTGTGGTTGCATTGGCTACCCATCGAGGTTGGAAAGTACACTAGTTGGACATAAAAATAGCTTTCTTGAATGGTGATTTGCAAGAAGAGGCCTATGTGAAGCAACCTCCTGGATTTCCCATGAATGGGAAAGAGCATATGGTTTGTTGCTGGCATAAAGCCTTGTATGGTCTCAAGCAAGCTCCATGTGCATGACATGATAAAATCCATAAGCACTTGATTGCTCTTGGCTTCACATGTAGTCCAATTGAAAGCACACTCTATGTTTGCAAAAATGGGGCTGATCTTATAGTGCTTGTTCTTTACGTTGATGACATACTCTTGACTGGGTCATGTGATGCAAAACTTGACATTCTTATGGTTGATTTGCAACATACTTTTGATGTCACTTATCTTGGTCTTTTGAGCTACTATCTTGGCATCCAGTTTGTATTCGTTGAAGAGGAAACTGTTATGCATCAAACAAAGTATGTTGAAAAACTACTTCAACGTTTTGACTTTGAGGATTGCAAGCCAATTTCCACACCAATTGAGACAAGATTTAGGTTCTCAGTTGAGGATTCCAAAGATGCATTTGACACTTCTCTTTATCAACAAGCTATGGGATGTCTTATATATGCATGCAACACAAGGCCGGATATACAGTATGCAGTTTCCCAATTGAGTCGATTCATGCATAGCCTTGGCACTAAGCATTCGCAAGCGGTGAAATGTGTGTTTAGATATCTCAAAGGCACTTTGAGATTAGGTCTCTTTTATGGAAGAGATATTCAGCCATGCTTGCATGCTTTTACAGATAGTGATTATGTTGGTTGTTATGATACTCGCATGTCCACTAGTGATAATTTCTTTTTCCCTAGAGACTCATGTATATCTTGGTTGAGTAAGAAGCAATCTATAGTGGCAACATCGAGTTGTGAAGCTAAGTACAAGGCAATTTTCACAACTACAATGGAGTGCATATGGCTGAGATGCCTATTGATGGATCTTTGCATGGAGATTTATGTTGCTACACATATTCTCATTAATAGTCGGAGTGCATTGGTTGTTGCTCGAAACCCAATGTTTCATGCATGAATCAAACATATTGAGGTGCATTATCACTATGTGAGAGAGCACCTTCATGCAAGAGATATTGATTTGGTATATATGCCTACACAAGATAATGTGGTAGACATATTTACCAAAGGTCTTCCACGTGAAAAGTTTTAAGCTTTTCGTAAAGCTTTAGGCTTATTACCTTGTGGAGGCTGATCTATCACTCCCTGTATGTGTTCACATCATTTGCTCCAAGGGGGTTTGTTGCATTTATGTGTTCCTCGAGTAGCTTTGATGTGAAACTTTTCCCTATACATGGGCACTTTTTACTCTAGTGATGGCTAGAGGTTTTTCCCCATGTTACCACATAGATGATTCACTCCTATGTGGTGGTACTCTGTACTTAGGGATATTATTCAGCTCTTACTTCAGTTTAGTTCATCGTCAATAGAGAGAGCTATTCCAACCATCCGTCTTCTCCATGTGTCTTCTTGTGTTTTGTGCTCCTTGTGTGTGCTTCTCATGTGCCTCTTGCACTTCTACACACACCCAACAGAACTGTCCTTATTCCAGAGCCAGTGAGTAGGGATATTCACGAATGAAATGGTTGACTTGACATCTAAAACATGGTCCTCTAGGGGCTTGTGGTCTCAGTTGTATCAGTTCAAGCCTGGGTTTTGGATTCATTAACATGGCATTGGAGTATTCTAGCTCGCAATTTGGTTCCATATGTAATACCTCATATTGATACAGATAAGTCTCACTATGCTCAGGTGACTCTATGTAATAAGTGCATCGACCATCCTCATGGGTGTAGTCAGAACTCTAAGCATGAGGGTCATTTTCTGAGACCAAAGGGGTCATAGACACCAATGCTCTATTAGGGTGGGTTCTCCTTTGCCACTGCATACATAACTGGAATCACATTGGGAGGAGGTGATAGTTGGTTTCCTAGGACCGGTTGTGGCCTATATGGTGCCTTATATTGCTATGGATATTGAGGTTGTATTACCTTCTTGGTTTGTTCTTTGTTATCATATGCTATGCCTTCCTCTACCTCTCCCTTAGGCATTTGAATAGCTATTTTTCTTTCCTCCACTTCATATCTTTTAAAATGTTCTAGCACCTCAAGTGTTCATTTGGTGAGTTGTTTTCCTTTATTTCATTGGTCTCCTTTCTAGGTTTTTCTTGATATTCTTCTATTGAGAATACTTTTTTATGTTCCAGGGCATCTTTTGGCTCTACTGCTTTTAGGTATTATTCATTCGAGTTAAACTCAGGTTCCATTTCTATGCTTTCATAGTCTTCTTTCCACTCCTTTTAAATTATTTCACATTCTTTAGCCTCTTGAAGTACCACCATATACAAGATTAATTCATATCCTTCTTCATCCACACACTCATTCATAGTCATCACTTCTTCATTTACACACACATCTAGTGTTGCTAGAATTACCATCCATCCATGTGGTTCGAATGATTCATCAGGAAATATTTGTGGCATGTGGGCTAGGTCCTCTATAGGTCTATGTTTCCCATATCCTACTAGCCAATATTGTAATCTTTCCTCTTCTTGTTTAGTTGCCTTGCAAATCCATAGTTGAGTGTCTTCATTCATCCAGGAATGTTCACTAGATCTAGCACTATGGATTGACACATCATCCTCCTCATTATGTATAGGATTCCATTGAAGGGGTGGAACGTCTCTATATGAAAGATTTTGGACATTTATTCTAGTAGTTGTGCCTTGGTGTTGGAGATACAAAGCATCTCATCCATAGTCTTGAACTACATTTAGCTGTCACATGAAGGTCTACCTAGGATCATCTCGTAATTGCTCGCCTTCCCAAATTGCATATAGCTAAAGTGTGTTCAAAATCTACTCCACAAGTCATCAAAACTACATTTTCAAGGAGTCCTAAAGGTTGTTCCACATGACCATCTGGTAGTTGTAGCTTCATTCTAGTCGGTCATAGGGTTGGTCTTCCCCATTTCTCCTAAATTTCCTTGGTTGATATCTCTACTCCAACTATTGTATCTAGAATGGATTTGTCCATGTATCCTTGAAATGTGATTGGAAGGCATGTATTTCCTTCATCTCCCTCACTAAAAGATCCAACCTTATCGACTCGTATCTTGACAGTTGCTACTTTTTCTAGCTTATCTTCCTTGATAGATAGGTTTGGTGCATTCACATTCAGTTGATTAGCTAGTCTCTTCCATAGGTGTGGCTTGACTTGCAAAAGTTCTTCTAGGGTTACTGAGCATTGAGCTTTAGTTCTTTTCAACTTCTGCAATGGGGTTGATGTTTCCTCTAATATTTCCTTTCCTCGCCTCTTATTGTTGGGGCATGAAAAAGTTCTAATCTTTGTTCATATTCACTCGTATAATTAGGAAGTGTAGTTAGACTAATTGCTTTCTCCCTATCCTAATCTGGATTGGATAATTTTTTCACAATCGTCTCCCTACTCCTAGGCAGGTTCCTAGAAGTGTTTAGTTCTTCAAAGGGAGGAACATCCTCCTCGGTTTTCTTCCATCTCTCTTCTTGCACTTTGGCTCACAAATCATGTGGCAAATTTGCTTCCACTTCTGGAATCATTAGGTCTCTTCCTATGGTCTCATAATCTAAGTCTTCTTCAATTTCCTTAGTTTGTTATGGTTTCATCTATTGTAAATTATGATTTTCTAAACATCCCTGGAATTTCTCTTCAGGGATTCTCATTTCAGGGAGGCTTGCTATTGCTAGTTCTAGTATGGTCTGAGCAATTTCAATTAATTTCTTACATATTTCCAATCTTTCCTTTTCAAGGTCTCCTTTGGGTAACTTTTATCATATTGCTCTGGACCAAGTCCTATCCCCATTCTGGACTGGTAAGCTTTTAACCACATTTTCAAGTCTCCAAGCATAGGGTTAGCTAGAATTAATCCTGCCTGCTCCTTCGTTTGGTTTTCCTTCACCAAATTTGTGTTTTAATTGGCTAGAAAACTTGGCTTAGGTTCGGATTCTTTTACTATTTTTTCCTTCTCTTCAACCAATTTTTTTAGCCACTTGTTTTGAATCTTTTGTCTTCTTGCTTTCCATCTTTGAGTTTTTTTCCCTTTTTGAGGTGTCAGAGGATTTTTTTGAATCTTCTACTACTTGGGGTGAAGATTCTATCTCATCTTTGTTTTTTGGACTATCATGTCTTTGATTTTCCATTATTTCTTTTACTTTGGCTCTGGTGATGGCTTTCAATGGCACAATGTATTCTTTATCACTTCCTGAGGAATCTATTACTTCAATTACATTGATCCAAGATTGGGTGATGCTTTGGACCGGTTCTTATGGCAATCTCTGAACAAGTATTCTTTCCTAAAGACGATGCACGATACTTGGGCAAGTTTTGATGACACATTGTACAAGAGAGCAAACGATACACGATACTTAATAAGTCCATGATACACAATATTAGGCTTCACAATACACGATACTTAGGTAGCTATCAATTATACACAATACACAACAAAATGATACACGATACAACCCTATCGCAATACATGATAATCAAAAAGTATCGGTGATACATGATACTAGGCAATCATGATACTCAACTAAACGATACATGATACCTAAGTATCGTGACACACTCGGAGTAAGGTATTGGTGATGCATGATACCTACCAAGTATCATGACACACGAGAATTTGGTATCATGATACCAAACTCGACTGGTCACAATACTTGGAATTTTTGAAATCCAAATTTAAAACTTTTTAAATCTATGTGCTCTACTTTTCACCCCTATGTGCATGTAGCTAGAAAATTCTTTCAATTTCTCCCTATTCGCACCTCATGATACTTGATGAGTGTTGTGTCACCCCATGTGAGTGATCAAACACAAATTTGATTTTTCGATAGTGTAGTGCTCACCTCAAAGATAATCTCTTCAAGCTTGGAGTCAGATGCTTTTTAAGACCCACATTCTCAGCGATACAAGAATCACGATACAGATCATCCTAAGTTCTCCGTGATACTTCTACAAAACAAGTGACTCAGAATGTGGTGAAATTTTGTTTTTAGCCTCTAGTTGAGGCAGGGACTCAAAAAAAAAGTGCAATTTTTTGGGAACTAATTGTCTATACTATTTCCACACACTCTCTCTCTCCTTCACTCTTGACCTAATCCTAAAAACTTGTCACACAGACAACGAGTGTATGAAGTAACAAGTGCAAGAGAAGTTTTGACTTGCCAAGCTACCAAAATCACTTCTTGATTCTCACTACTTTCACAACTATGCTTTAACTATCACGTAGCTGTTGATATATTTAGGTAGTGATGTGTGTGAACACTTTAGGACCGCCGGGGCACTTTTTCCCTCTTTAGGAGGTTTTTTTCCCCCGGCTTGTATATACGCCTATTGCCCTTATGGGCTACTTATCTTTGTACATTCTCTAGTAATACATTCAATATTGTGTGTTTGTGCTCCAAGCTTCTTCTTCTTCCTTGTGCTGTTCGCGTGCTTCCGCAGACGTCTATCTCCAACAATTGGTATCAGAACAGGTCGTCGCTTCTTCTAGGGCGCCGTCGACACTCCTCTGTTTGCAGTCTCAAATTCGCACGAAATTTGGTGAGCATACTCAGGGTGTTTCCGAGATCAAAACAGCTTCGCCTTGTGGTGCCGAAATCGCGATCTGAGCTCGTTTCGGCCTTCAAACGCACTATCACAGCGCTTGTGTAGGCTATTTCGTCCTTTTGTGCCAAAGGTATATACCAGTTTCTGTTTGCCAGTTTAAGCGTCTCGAAGTCTGCTATAGGTCTAGCAGCTCGTCTGGGCAGTTCCGTTCAACTTTTTGAGATACAGTCAATTTTCTGCATCAAGGTATTTTAGTCACCGGCCATGGCTGAAAGCAATGATGTATTCCGTATGTTGGCTGTTGAGGATAAGTTGGATGGTACCAACTACCCATTATGGGCTTATATGATGCGACATGTACTAGTTGCAAAAGGACTGTGGAACATTGTGCAAGGTGTTGAAAGATGTCCTGTTACACCTGCAACTACAGGTACTACAAATACAGGTGTTGGAGGTGCTGGAGCTGATGAAGATGGTGTCGAAGATGATATTCCACAGATTCCTGTTCGTGCTTCTGTTTCTGTTGCACCTACTGCAGAGCAGATTCGTTGGGATGGCAGAGATGCCCAGGCACATGCATTGATAGCTTTGTCTGTCAAACGTGCCATTATTCCTCACATTCGCTCTTGCAGAACAGCAAAGGATGCTTGGGATACACTTACCACTTTGTACCAGGCTAGGAATGAGGCTCATGTTGCTTACCTCTGACAACAGTTGGAGAGTGAGCACATGAATGAAGGTGATTCTATGGACAGTTTTCTTACAAAGATCAAAGACCTGAAGGAACAATTGATTTCTGCTGATGAGGTCATACCAGATAGCTCACTAGTGCAGACCGTTCTGAATGGTCTTCCTGATTCATATAAGAGTTTTGCCTCTACTCTTTAGTTGATGATGAAAGGCAATCCGAATGCCTTGTCATTTGAGGAATTAGTCTCTGTTCTGTTGTAGGAAGATCAGTCCAGGCAGAATAGGTCCATTATGCGTGTTGCAGATCAAGCTTTCCTGGCTAGTCAGAAGGGCAAAGGAAAATGGAGCTCTTCTACTAGTAAGCAGAAATCTGCAAATGTTGCACAATCGAAGAACCAGGATAAAGATGAGAAGAAATCAGAAAAGCAGAAATTGTTCTGCAAGTACTGTAAAGGAAATGATCATATTATAAAGAACTGTCCAAAACTGGCTGCTAAAGAGGCAAAGAAGAAAGAGGCTGGAATGGTTGTTGCAGAGGCCTCTACACCAAAAACAGAGTCTGCAAATATTGTGCAAAGAAGAATGGGCGTTTACTACTGTCTGCAGTTTTGACCCATCTTCTCATGATCAGTGCATGTCTGCAGTAGACTCAGATGTTTGGTACTTTGACAGTGGGGCGACCAAACATATTACCTCGTAGCACAGTTTCTTCTCTTCACTCGAGCCTGCCCCTACAGGGAATACTGTCACATGCGCCAATAACTCCTCTTATCCTGTTATGGGAATTGGTAAGATCATTTTGACTACTGCTGATGGTAGTTCTCTCACTTTGTCAGATGCTTTATTTGTGCCAGGGATCAAAAAGAACCTGTTATTAGTTTCTGCATTAGCCAAGATTGGCTTGGTTGTGAAATTTGTTGATGACAGGTGTACAGTCCATGATCTCTCAAATGGTGATGTGATTATTGCTTCTGGCATCTTATGTCGTGGGTTGTATAAGCTCATAGACTATGAAAGATCTGTGAATGATTCGGCATGTGCAGTTCATGATTCTCAGGCTATGTCAGATGCAAAGCTTTGGCATGCACGCTTTGGTCATCTGAATTTTGCTAGTTTGCTACGCCTGCAGAAATCTGAAATGGTGTCCTCTTTGCCCAAACTTGAGGCTCCTAGAAAACATGTTTGTGAAGGCTGTATTTTGGGCAAAATGCAGCGTTCTTCCTTTCCAAAAGATGGTTCAGTTCGGGCTACACAGAAATTGCAGCTTGTACATAGTGATGTCTGTGGTCCTATGCAGACACCCTCTTTTGGAAATTACCTTTACTTCGTGACTTTCATTGATGATTTTTCCAGGCATGCATGGGTATATCCACTCAAAGCAAAGTTCGAAGTGTTCATGTGCTTCAAACAGTTTTTGGTTTTGGCTGAAAATCTGTCAGCATGTAAAATGGGCACCCTCCGTTCTGATCGAGGGGGGGAATATATGTCTTCAGATTTTAATGCATTTCTGGCTGAACGTGGGATAAAACACCAATGTACAGTGCCGTATACACCTCAACAGAATGGAGTTGCTGAACGAAAGAACAGGTCACTCATGGAAATGGCGAGGTGCATGGTCAAAAGTCAGGCTTTACCACATAGTTTTTGGCTTGAGGCTGTCATGTGTGCAGCATATGTACTGAACAGGTGTTCCACTAAAGCGTTGTAGTCTATCACTCCATATGAGGCTTGGCATGACCGCAAGCCATATGTTGCTCATCTACGTGTTTTTGGTTGTTTGGCATATGCATTAGTGCCTGAACAACATCGCAGAAAATTGGATGATAAGGCAGTAAAATGTATTTTTGTTGGGTACAGTTCTGAAAGTAAAGGCTATCGTCTGTATCATCCACAGACTAAACACATTCTGGTTAGCCGTGATGTTGTCTTTGTGGAAGATGCTATTCAGCCATTGCTTTCATGTACTAAGGAGACATCTGTTAGCTCCAAAGACATGTATGATACTTTGATGCCTCTTTTTACAGGTGGAGAGGCTAGTGCTGGTCCTAATGAGGCAACTTCTCAGCCTTTGCAGGTTTCATATGATGATGCAGATCATTCCATTTCTGATGCAGATTTACATGATGCACTTGTTGATGAGAGAGCTGATATTGAGCAGGCAAAAACTATGCCAAAATGGCTGGTGCAGACTTTGTGTGACAGCAAATTAGATGCACCTTTGTCATATCGTACTCGTTCAGGCTCTCATAGTGCCTCCTTTGCATCAGATTGCTATGCTATGGCTGCATCTAGTCTCCGTGATGAGAATGAGCTTGTTTCTTTTGATGAAGCACAAAATTCAAAAAATTGGATGGCTACTATGCAATCTGAATATGATGTTATAATGAAGAATGGTACATGGTCTTTATGTGACTTGCCTCCTGGCAAGAAGGCCATTGGCACTAAGTGGGTATACAAGCTGAAGCGTAAACCTGATGGTACAGTTGACGGTATAAGGCTAGGCTTGTTGCAAAGGGTTATGCATAGGAAAGAGGCATTGATTTTGATGAGACCTTTGCACATGCCGTATGACTACTGTTCGGAGCATTTGTGCACTTGCAGCCCATCATGGTTGGAATGTACATCACTTGGACATTAAAACAGCATTTTTGAATGGTGACTTGCATGAAGAAGTGTATGTTTTTCAGCCCCGTGGCTTTGTGCAGAAAGGGCATGAAAACCAGGTTTGCAGGTTAAAGAAGGCATTATATGGTTTAAAGCAAGCACCACGTGCTTGGTATGGGAAGATACATGCCTATCTGATTGCACATGGTTTTGAGAATAGTCCAATTGAAAGCACCTTATATGTTAAACGTGCTAATGATGTGCTTCTGATCATTGTTGTCTATGTTGATGACATGCTGCTCACTGGTCATATTGAGACACATATTGCTGATTTTAAGGCTGATTTGCATGCCTCATTTGAGATGTCTGATTTGGGGCATTTGCATCACTATTTGGGCATTCAGTTTATCCACGTTGATGGTGGAATGGCTTTGTGTCAAACGAAATATATTGACACATTATTGCAGCGTTTTGGCCTTGAAGACTGTAAGCCTATTGCCACTCCTATGGAGACAGGTTTACGATTGAGTCTTCATGATGCTGGAGATGCATTTGATGTTGTTCTCTATCAGCAGGCTGTTGGATGCTTGATTTACTTATGCATTACTCGGCCACAGTTTGCTGTCTCACAGATGAGCAGGTTTATGCATTGCCCAGGAGTCACGCATTGGAAAGCGGTTAAGCGCATCTTTCGCTACTTGAGTGGTACTAGGCTACTTGGGTTGTTTTATCCCAAGGGGGGATCACTACCTCCAGATTTGCAATATTTTTTGACTCAGATTGGGCTGGTTGCTATGACACTCGTGTGTCCACCAGTGATTTTTGCTTCATGCTTGGTACCTCATGTATATCTTGGTTGAGCAAGAAGCAACCTACTGTGGCCACTTCCAGTTGTGAGGCTGAGTATAGGGCAGCTTTCACAGCGACTGTTGAGTGTGTGTGGCTCAGACGCGTTATGACTGATTTGGGTGTTGGCCAGTCTTTTGCCACCACCATCTTCACTGACAGTCAGAGCGCATTGGAGTTGCGAGGAACCCTGTGTTCCATGCTCGCACTAAGCACATTGAGGTGCATTATCACTATGTCAGGGAGAGGTTCTCTGCTGGGGAGATCAACTTGGCATATGTGCCCACGCAGGAGAACATTGCAGACCTTTTCACGAAGGCTCTGCCTAGGGAGAAGTTTGAAGCTTTCCGCAAAGCTTTGGGCTTACTTCCTTTTGTGGAGTGATTTCCACATAGCTTGGCACTTCCTTATACATGAGTGCCAGCTCCTTGTTCACCGCATCACTCCCAGGGGGGATTTGTTGATATATTTAGGTAGTGATGTGTGTGAACACTTTAGGACCGTCGGGGCACTTCTTTCCCTCTTTAGGAGGTTTTTTTCCCCCGGCTTGTATATACGCCTATTGCCCTAATGGGCTACTTATCTTTGTACATTCTCTAGTAATACATTCAGTATTGTGTGTTTGAGCTCCAAGCTTCTTCTTCTTCCTTGTGCTGTTTGCGTGCTTCCGCAGACGTCTATCTCCAACATTAGCCACCTTGATTGAAACAGAATCATGCGCAATGTTGCCAAAATGTGTGTACCTACGCTCACAATGTCTTGGGGACTTGCGATGAAGGAGACTAAATCTCTATAATTAAGTAAGTGCATATGGTGGTGGCATTGATACACTCATTAAATTATCAATCCATAAATTTAACCCATTAAGTGTATGAAGACATGTGCACACATGATAGTCAATGTAGGCAAGAGACAAGTAATGCATGCACATTAGGCTAAATATACCTCACACAACACCTCTTACACACTGGCATGTATCACGATACTTGGTGTAGCAATAGACACTAATTGAGAGATTTTTCTCAATTGTGATACCCGAATATAGTCAATAGTGGGCTTGTTTCAAAGCTCTCAGAGATATGCATCCAATGGCACTCAATTGGACCTCTATGTTTCATGCTATGACAAAGAATAGAGTGGCAAGAAACACAAACTCTCACTTTTATGCTTCGTATACACACACCAAAATAGCAAAAAGAGATAGGGAAGGGATAGACAACACCTCTAGACACACATTTCACACCTCAAACACACATACAAGCTCAAGAAGAAGATACACAAACAACAAGGAGCAAATTTGAAATTCTTCAAAGTTAGTTCTTCATAATGGCAAAAGTTCTTTACAAAAGATTCATAAGTGACTTATATACATGTGACCTAAATTCGGTCCTTTCACATAAGAGACCAGAACTTTCTCTATAAATCACTAAGTTCCTAGTATTGTACAAGGATAATGTTACATTCTTTAGGAATCATGCATCTAAAGGACTTCTCTAGAGGAATTACAAGGCTATTATAGATTTTACAAGGGATTTTAGGAAAAGAAAAGTAGCCATTTCTTGAAAATTTTGGGGCCTACTTTTTTGTACTTCTTCCTTTTGCTTCTTTGTCTTTAGTCCTCCTAGTCCTTTGCAACACAGGCCAACAAGGATGAAACTGCAAATGTCAGATGGACATATCGAGAAACCCCTAGGTTTAGTAGAAGGGATAGCTCTTACCACTTGTGGTGTAGAGTTTGAGCATAGATTTTCCATATGTGATTTTGGAAAGAACCATGTCTACAAGATGATTCTAGGTAGACCTTTCATGCGACAGTTGTAGATAGTGCAAGATTGTGTACTACTCTCATAGAGATGCAACCCCTTTCCAATGGAACCCAGTCCATAGAAAATTAGATGAAATAGAGTTGGTACATTCCATAGGATCATGATCCTCATGGATGCATGAAGACACACGCTTGTGAATGTGTAAAGTTGCAGTGGAAGAAGAGAGAAGATTAGAAGCTAGAGACATAGGAGCTAGTGAGAACCCAAGATCAATTCAAGACCTAACCTATGCTCCTGTGGTGTTCCCAAATGAAGATTTTGAACACCATGCTTGGGCAAAAATTCTAGCCACAATGGACATAGCTGCTAATGAAGAACATTGGACTCCCTGTTGTGATAAGGATGGCTATGACATTTTAGTTTTAACTATAGAACCACTCATGTGCGATACAATTAGAACATGAGTTTGTTAAGAGTAAACTCAGAGAGGATACTGATGAAGATGAAGAATCCATCATTATGGAACCATTATGTGCTTTTGAGGAAGAGTACCTCTACTTGATGGATGCTCGGAATCGGGAACATGAAAGACAAAAAGGGGAAGAGAAATTGAAAGAGACAAGAGATGATCAAACTAAGAACAAAAAGGAAAAGGAAATTGTTTCCTCATAAGGAGAAGGAGAAGTAACATTTTAAGTCCCATAATATTTTAAAAATATGGAATAGAAGATCAAAAATTCATTATACAAATGCCTAACAGGGAAGCACTCACAAGAGTAGCATATGATAATAAAGATGTTGGAGACAATGTCAAATTATCCAATTCCAGCATATAATGTATATATTGTAGAAGTGTCTACAACAAAAGCATGTGGACAACGTGGCTAGTAACAATGCCTTCCAAATAATCCCACCAAGGATCGAATCCTAGCACGCACAGTAAACATGGATGTGTTTTTCTAAAGATTAGATTTTTTAAAAATCGTCATGATAGCGCCGATTAATTTGGCGAAAGTGTTTTCATAGATTCATGTTTTGACTGTAGATTTTAGAATAAAGCAAATCGTGGTCTTGCTTTTCACAAGGATCTCCAAAGCTATATATAAGAAGAGTTAGGCTCATTTTGTAATCATCTTCTCAAGCTCTAGCAGAAGCTCAATGCAAGTTGGAGGAGATCGAGGTCCTCTACTTTGAGGAGGTGTTCTTACACACCTGCAGGAGGTGTGCTCTACATCTACAGTTACCTGGAGGAGTTCGTATCAATCAACCATCAGCATCAATTGTTGAGTTACTATGAGTAACGAGTCTATATATGTTCTCACTTGTTCATTCACTAGTTTCTGATTTAGGAATAATCAAAATTCAGGTTTGCTATCAAACAGTTCTAAACTATTCATATTCTCCATATTTACACACACACACACACTCTTCATACCTCTTAGGCACACAATTTCTTGTATCTAGTTCCTATTTCTACCTAGATTCAGATATTGTTAGTTTGTATCATATTCACACATTGTAACTTGACATTGACATTGGAATATATTATAGTGTAGGTGAGCATCCTCGCTTACCGTACACTTTGAAAACTTGTCTACTCCCTCTCTCTCTCTCTCTCTCTCTCTCTCTCTCTCTCTCTCTCTCTCTCTCTTTCTCTCTCTCTCTCTCTCTCTCTCTCTCTTTCTCTCTCTCTCTCTCACTCATCTTCTTTTTGAGTCTTCAGGTGTGTATGCTAAGGTTCACGTGTTGGAAGATCATGCAAACCTGTGATATTGTTATTGTGGCCCACCCCACTTCTAACATTTGGTATCAAATCATAGCTGACATATACCCTTAACAAGATGAGTGACTATAGAATTGAGAGTGAAGACAAGCTTGAGGGAACATCTAGTTATCCAATGTGGAATTTTATGATCAATGTTGAAGTAACTATTTCAGATGAAGAGATGGTAACTACACTTCTACACTCACTTCCACCACATATCATCCTTTTGTTACTTCTTTATCTCTCTCTACAAGAGATAGAGAACTTTCATTTGAAGAGTTGTAGTTCCTGTTACTTCAAGATGAAGATCAACAAAAGAGTATGGAAGAGAAGGATGAAGCTGTGAGAATTAAAGATTCCATTGCTCCATCTCTTTGTTTAGTCGTGTGTGCATGTGTGTGTGTATGTGTGTGCATGCTAGCGTGCTTCTCACTCACACACTTATGCATCTCACTTGCTCACGATCATCATACCCTTCTCACGTCTTCCCAGATTGACAATTATGAGGTGGATCTCCTCATGCTGGTGCTTGCCATTGTGCTAGAGTAAATATTAGCTTTGATGTGAATTGTTTCCATATACATGGGAACTTTTTACTCTATTTCTAGCTAGAGGTTTTTTCCCCATGTAACCACATATACATGATATACTCATATGTGGTGGTATCTTGTACTTAGGGATTCACTTATAGCTCTTATTGTTGGAGTTAGACGTCTTCAGAATCACGCGAACATCACAAGGAAGAAGAAGAAGCTTGGAGCACAACACACAATACTGAATGTATTACTAGAGAATGTGCAAAGATAAGTAGCCCATTAGGGCAATAGGCGTATATACAAGTCGCGGAAAAAAAACCTCCTAAAGAGGGAAAAAAGTGCCCCGGCGATCCTAGTGTGTTCACACACATCCTTACCAAAATATATCAACAAATCCCCCCTCGGAGTGATGTGGTGAACAAGGAGCTGGCACTCATGTATAAGGAAGTGCCAAGCTATGTGGAAATCACTCCACAAAAGGAAATAAGCCCAAATCTTTGCGGAAAGCTTCAAACTTCTCCCTAGGCAGAGCCTTCGTGAAAAGGTTTGCAATATTCTCCTGCGTGGGCACATATGCCAAGCTGATCTCCCCAGCAGAGAACCTCTCCCTGACATAGTGATAATGCACCTCAATGTGCTTAGTGCAAGCATGGAACATAGGGTTCCTCGCAATTGCCAATGTGCTCTAACTGTTAATGAAGATGGTAGTGGCAGAAGTCTGACCAACACCCAAATCAGCCATAAGGCGTCTGAGCCACACACACTCAACAGTCGCTGTGAAAGCTGCCCTATACTCAACCTCCCAACTCGAAGTGGCCATAGTAGGCTGCTTCTTGCTCAACCAAGATATACATGAGCTACCAAGCATGAATAAAAGCCACTAGTGGACACACGAGTGTCATAGCAACCAGCCCAATCAGAGTCAGAAAAAGCATGCAAATCTGGCGGTAGTGATCCCCCCTTGGGATAAAGCAACCCAAGTAGCCGAGTACCACTCAAATAGAGAAAGATGTGCTTAACTACTTGCCAATGCTTGACTCCTGGGCAATGTGTAAACCTGCTCATCAGTGAGACAACAAACTGAATATCTGGCCGAGCAATGCATAAGTAAATCAAGCATCCAACAGCCTGCTGATAGAGAAGAGCATCAAATGCATCTCCAACATCATGAAGACTCAATCGTAAGCTTGTCTCCATAGGAGTGGCAATTACAGTCTTCAAGGCCAAAACGCTGCAATATTGTGTCAATATATTTCGCTTGACACAAAGCCATTCCACCATCAACTTGCATAAATTGAATGCCCAAATAGTGATGCAAATGCCCCAAATCAGACATCTCAAATGAGGCATGCAAATCAGCCTTAAAATCAGTAATATGCTTCTCAATAGGACCAGTGTGTAGCATGTCGTCAACGTAGATAACAATGATCAGAAGCACATCATTAGCACACTTAACATATAAGGTGCTTTCAGTTGGACTATTCTCAAAACCATGTGCAATCAGATCGGCATGTATCTTCTCATACCAAGCACGTGGTGCTTGCTTTAAACCATATAATGCCTTCTTTAACCTGCACACCTGGTTTTCATGCCCTTTTTGCACAAAGCCACGGGGTTGAAAAACATACACTTCTTCATGCAAGTCACCATTCAGAAATGTTTTTTTAATGTCCAACTTTTGTACATTCCAACCATGATGAGTTGCAAGTGCACAGATGCTCCGAACAGTAGTCATACGACATGTAGGTGCAAAGCTCTCATCAAAATCAATGCCTCTTTCCTGTGCATAACCCTTTGCGACAAGCCTAGCCTTATACATGTCAACTGTACCATCAGGTTTACGCTTTAGCTTGTATACCCACTTAGTGCCAATGGCCTTCTTGCCAGGAGAACTGAACCATCTTTTAGAAAGGACGAACGCTACATTTTGCCCAAAATACAGCCTTCACAAACATGTTTTCTAGGTGCCTCAAGTTTGGGCAAAGAGGACACCATTTCAGATTTCTATAGGCGTAGCAAACTAGCAAAATTCAGATGACCAAAGCATGCACGCCAAAGCTTTGCATCTGACATAGCCTGAGAATCATTTACTGCACATGCCAAATCATTTACAGATCTTTCATAGTCTATGAGCTTATACAACCCACGACATAAAATGCCAGAAGCAATAATCACATCGCCATTTGACAGATCATGAACTGTACACCTGTCATCAACAAATTTCACAACCAAGCCAATCTTGGCTAATGCAGAAACTGATAACAGGTTCTTCTTGATCCCTGGCACAAATAAAGAATTTGACAAAGTGAAAGAACTACCATCAGCAGTAGTTAAAATGATCTTACCAACTCCCATAACAAGATAAGAGGAGTTGTTGGCACATGTAACAGTATTCCCTGTAGGGGCAGGCTCGAGTGAAGAGAAGAAACTGCGTTGTGAGGTAATATGTTTGGTCGCCCCACTGTCAAAATACCAAACATTTGAGTCTACTGCAGACATGCACTGCTCATGAGAAGATAGGTCAAAACTGCAGATAGTAGTAAACACCCATTCTTCTTCTTGCACAAGATTAGGAGACTCTATTTTTGGTGTAAAGGCCTCTGCAACAACCATTCCAGCCTCTTTCTTCTTCGCCTCTTTAGCAGCCAGTTTTGGAGAGTGCTTTATGATATGATCATTCCCTTTACAATACTTATAAAACAATTTATGCTTTTCTGATTTCTTCTCATCTTTATCTTCCTTCTTCGAATGTGCAAAATTAGCAGATTTCTGCTTACTAGTTGAAGAGCTCCATTTTCCTTTGCCTTCTGACTAGCCAGGAAAGCTTGATCTGCAACTCGCATAATGGACATGTTCTCCGTGGACTGATCTTCCTGCAACAGAACAGAGACTAACTCCTCAAATGATAAGGCATTTGGATTGCCTTTCATCATCAACCGAAGAGTAGAAGCAAAACTCTTATATGAATCAAGAAGACCATTCAGAACGGTTTGCACAAGTGAGCTATCTGAAATAACCTCATCAGCAGAAATCAATTGTTCCTTCAAATCTTTGATCTTCGTTAGGAAACTGTCCATAGAATCACCTTCATTCATGTGCTCACTCTCCAACTGTTTTCGGAGGTAAGCAACATGAGCCTCATTCCTAGCTTGGTACAATGAGGTAAGTGTATCCCAAGCATCCTTAGCTGTTCTGTAAGAGCGAATGTGAGGAATAATGGCACGTTTGACAGACAAAGCTATTAATGCATGTGCCTAGGCATCTCTGCCATCCTAGCGAATCTGCTCTATAGTAGGTGCAGCAGAAACCGCAACACGAACAAGAAACTGCAGAATATCATCATCTTCGACACCTTCTGCATCAGCTTTAGTACTTGCAGTTGTAACAGTTGCAGGTGTGATAGGACGTTTTTCGACACCCTGCACAATGTTCCACAGTCCTTTTGCAACCAACACATGTCGCATCATATAAGCCCATAACGGGTAGTTGGTACCATCCAACTTATCCTCAACAGCCAACATACGGAATACATCACTGCTTTCAGCCATGGCCGGTGACTAAAATACCTTGATGTAGAAAATTGATTGTATCTCAAAAAGTTGAACTGAACTACCCATACGAATTCTGCTAGACCTATAGCAGACTTCGAGACGCTTATACTGGCGAACAGAAATTGGTATATACCTTTGGCACAAAAAGACAAAATAGCTTGCACAAGCACCGCGATAGTGCGTTCGGAGGCCAAAACGAGCTTAGATCGCGATTTCAGCACCACTAAGCAAAGCAGTTTTGATCTCAAAAACAGGCTGAGTATGCTCACCAAAATTTGTGCAATTCTAAGACTGCAACCGAAGGAGTGTCGACGGTGCCGTAGATGAAGCGTCGACCTGCTCTGATACCAATTGTTGGAGTTAGACGTCTGCAAAAGCACGCGAACAGCACAAGGAAGAAGAAGAAGCTTGGAGCAAAACACACAATACTGAATGTATTACTAGAGAATGTACAAAGATAAGTAGCCCATTAGGGCAATAGGCATATATACAATCCGGGGGAAAAAAAACCTCCTAAAGAGGGAAAAAAGTGCCCCGGCGGTCCTAGTGTGTTCACACACATCACTACCAAAATATATCAACACTCATTTCACTCATTCTCATATTATTAATCATCTATACAAAGAGGTCTTCTAGCCATCCCCCTTCTTGTTTTGTCGATCTCCTTCTTCACTCTTGTGTGTACTTTTATTTGTGCTTCCTCACTCTCTCACACATCCAAATAGTGAATCTTTCAAAGTCTCCATTATATACTTTGATTATGAAATTCAAATGGATTAAAGAGGGTGAAAAAGAAGAGCTCAAACATAAGTTTGCCACAACTCCCATATTAAAAGTGCCAAATTTGAAAAAAATCTTCCATGTGCATGTTGATGGCTCAAACTATGTAGTAGGTTGTATATTAGCGTGCACCTATAACAAAGGCAGGTTGGACTTCCCTATTGCCTATGATAATCAAGAACTCAACAAAGCATAATGGAATTATATCGTGACTGCACAAAAAGTCTTAGGAAAGATTTACGCAATCAAAAAATTTAGAAATTATTTGCTAGAAAATAAGTTTAGAGTTTTGGTTGACCATCAAGCTCTTCTCAACCTTGTTAATAAGCCCTAAAATGTAGGAGGATTGGTAATATGGTTTCTCTTATTAATGGAATCTGACTTTGAGGTCATAGTCAAAAATGGTGACACCCATTGCATGCAGATCACCTTTCAAGGTTGATAAATGGTGAGCCACCCAATGGATTACCATATGAGCTATCTGATGCCTATTTGTTCATCCTAGAATTAGTACCAAAATGAATAAAATTCTATGTTCCCTTGCTTAGATATGGTCCAATACACCATTGCCTTCCTATAGATAAAAAATAAATTGAAGAAGCTAAAGATCTTCAAATCATTGCTTGAAGTATATATAAGAAAGATGAATGAGGATTTTCATCTTATTAAGTGGAAGAAGATGAAAAGTGGGATCTTATGACACAATCTCACATTGATAGTTTGGGTTGGCATTTCTCCCACACTAAGACTCTACAAGACTTAAAGCAATTAGGAGACTATTGGCCACACATGGCTAAAGACATTCATAATTATTGATCTAATTGTCACTTTTGCATTGAAAAACCAACCACAAAACATTCAACTCTATATCAGGTGATGGTAGCAAGAATGAAGTAAGATGATTGTAGATTATCTTTTCGATACTTCCAGAAGGTATTACTCCTATGAGAAGAAAAGCACTTGAAGAAGTATGCAAGGAATAGTCCTTCATAGGTAATCAACTTTGTAAAAGAGGGAAAGGCAATCTCTTGTGTTTGTGCATACATGAAAGTGAATATTTCCAAAATGTCCCAATAGCGTGCTTCAAGTGGACATTTCTCCATTAAGCAAACAACTAAGCACATCCTTTTTTTTGCCTTATGGCCTACTTTGCACATGGATGCAAGAATATACATTGGTGTGTGCTACATATGTTAGAGAACCAAATATCCATTTCGTAGAGATCAAATGCCACTCAAACCTATGATGAGTGGGAGAGCATTTTCTAAGTGGGGATTCAACATTGTTGGGGCTATCATTCCCCCCAGCAAAAGGCTGCCATGCTGAGTATAGCTTAGTGCAATTTACTATTTGATAAAATGGGTCGAGGTTAGAGTTTCAAGACTTTGTGATGCTCATACCACAACCAAGTTTTTGAGCGAATATTTTTTCACTAGGTGTGGATTAGCTATCGAGTAGTTAGTGATAGGAGAACACATTTCATATATGAAGTTACAGAACGATTATTAAAAGAGTTTTTAATAGTGCATAAGAAGTCAGCCCCCTATCATCCACAAGTAAATGACCAAGCCGAGAATACGAATAAAATTCTGCACATAGTGCTCACCAAACTAGTGAATAATAAGTGCTTTGATTAGGACAAACACTTGCATCGTGCAGTTTGGGCCTATAGAGTCGTGTACAAAATAGTGCTAGGAACAAACCATTTAATTTGTTGTATGGACAAAATGTTGGACTACCCATAGAATTTCTCGTTCCTACATTGAGAGTAGCAAAAGCATACAAGTGGAAAATTTATGAGATATCCAACCA
Organism: Ceratopteris richardii; assembly: GCA_020310875.1. Taxonomy (NCBI): domain Eukaryota; kingdom Viridiplantae; phylum Streptophyta; class Polypodiopsida; order Polypodiales; family Pteridaceae; genus Ceratopteris; species Ceratopteris richardii. The sequence continues at coordinate 63,543,765 of CM035435.1, forward strand.
TGTGGAGTTGCTAGAGTAATTACAAGCAACATGATTGAGAGCTTCAACATGCATTTATGCTTCTAAAAGAAAGCAAAAAGCTTATTATGATGCACACATTAAGGATAAATGTCTACAAGGAGAGCATGTTTTAGTTTACACACTAAAACAACATGTCAAAAAGCCTTAGAAGAGAGATCATGGACCATTTTTTATAAACAAAATATTGATATCTAGTTAGCCACTCTGGATGGTGATATCTTGTCCAATTACATTAGTGGCTGCCACATCAAGAGGGATCTTGAGCCTTTGACGGATGACATGTTGGTAGGACTCCAAGTTGCTAAAGACACAAAGGTCTAAGGGAATAGGATTAGAGAAGAAGCTTTGGAAGAGGCCACACAAAGGATTCTTCAATGTAAACAATTGATGCAAGGGCTTTCTGGCCCTTATCCTTCCAACTCTATTCAAGTATTCATGTTGAGAGTGATAGATGAAAAATTGTTGGAAGAGAATCCATGGCTGAATTCCATGTTAGGACTAGCTTTCAAGGAGAGAACAATGGCACACATAGACTCAAGCACATCTAGAGTGTGATTTGCATCGAATTAGCCTGAGCTATGCAAGATGTTATCTATCAAATGGATGTTGATATAGTCAACATAAAAGGAAGAGGGCTAGCGTGTATAGGAGATACAATGATTTTAATAAATATTGAAGGATTAGTCTCTTTAGAAGAATTCTTAGTTATTGATGCATCACATGTGAAAGAGAAAATAAAATTAGATTAAGATATGTTAACTAGGCATTCTAAAACTATGTATTATTCTTTAGGATGTGCAATGGTTGATAATGGACATAAGCATGGTATGTTATCATTTTTTTTGTTCATGATGTTTCACATCTAAACCTAAATGCTTGATCGCACCACATGACATGCATTACTCTATGCTTTTACTAGCCACATTATGTGATATTAGTACCATCAAGATTGAATGTGAGGTCCATTCTTAGTTACATAGAGGGGAGAGGTCAATAGAGGAGCAAATACCTTCAAGCATAATCTTGGACATCACGATCGAAGAAGATCAAGAGAATGTTAGATATACTCAATAATCCACCTCCAAGTGACCACAAATGATCCATGGTGCTCTATGTTGTAAGGCTCCATTATGATGAGAAGCCATTGTGAGAGCTCGACATCTATGGAACCTTAAATTCCAAGTTAGATGGGGTCTATGTGTGACCATTGGTGGTAATAGATGATCTTTGTGAACCTAGCCATGAGGTTAGGTAGGGAATAAACTTCTAGGACATTGGTTTGCCATTCATGGTGAAAATAAAGACATTGCGGCATCTCCCCATAGAAACTTAATAGGGGAGTGCAAAAGGGGGATTACCCCCTTTTTGTAGGATTGGGAGGGTGCTATCCTCCTAGCCCATAGGTCTGAGACATTATGACTTTTGGTTGTAGAGATATTATCAAATATTATATTTTTTTTACTATTTTGTCTCTTTCGATTATGTATATCTGTACTACTCCCATCATAACAGCTATATAAGCATAGCCTATGCAAATATCTATACAAAATTGCACATTAGTAAGCCCTTCATTTAGATTCTATCTAGATTGCCATCTAAGTCCATATTGGGAGTCCACAGGTTGAAAAAACCCTCTTTGTAGCTGCATTGTGTTGGAGTTGGATGTCTGCGGAAGCACCCAAACAACACAAGGAAGAAGAAGAAGTTTGGAGCACAACACACAATACTAAATGTATTACTGGAGAATGTACAAATATGGGTAGCCCATTAGGGCAATAGGCGTATTTACAACGGGGGAAAAAAACCTCCTAGAGAGGGAAAAAAGTGCCCTGGCAGTCCTAGTGTGTTCACACACATCACTACCTAAATATATCAACAAATCCCCCCTGGGAGTGATGCGGTGAACAAGGAGCTGGCACTCATGTATAAGGAAGTGTCAAGCTATGTGGAATCAATCCACAAAAGGAAGTAAGCCCAAAGCTTTGTGTAAAGCATCAAACTTCTCCCTAGGCAGAGCCTTCGTGAAAAGGTCTGCAATGTTCTCCTGCGTGGGCACATATGCCAAGCTGATCTCCCCAGCAGAGAACCTCTCCTCACATAATGATAAGGCACCTCAATGTGCTTAGTGCGAGCATGGAACACAGGGTTCCTCGCAACTGCCAATGTGCTCTGGCTGTCAGTGATGGTGGTGGTAGAAGACTGGCCAACACCCAAATCAGCCATAAGGCATCTAAGCCACACACACTCAACAATAGCTGTGAAAGTTGCCCTATACTCAGCCTCACAATTGGAAGTGGCCACAATAGGCTGCTTCTTGCTCAACCAAGATATACATGAGCTACCAAGCATGAAGCAAAAGCCACTAGTGGACACACGAGTGTCATAGCAACCAGCCAAGTCAAAGTCAAAAAAATCATGCAAATCTAGTGGAAGTGATCCCCCCTTGGGATAAAACAACCCAAGTAGCCGAGTACCACTCAAGTAGCGAAAGATGCGCTTAACTGCCTACCAATGCTTGACACCTGGGCAATGCATAAACCTGCTCATCTATGAGACAGCAAACTGAATATCTAGCCCAGTAATGCATAAGTAAATCAAGCATCCAATAGCCTGCTGATAGAGAACAGCATCAAATGCATCTCCAACATCCTGAAGACTCAATCTTAAACCTGTCTCCATAGGAGTGGCAATATGCTTATAGTCTTCAAGGCCGAAACGCTGCAATAATGTGTCAATATATTTCGTTTGACACAAAGCCATTCCACCATCAACGTGTATAAATTGAATGCCCAAATAGTGATGCAAATTCCCCAAATCAGACATCTCAAATGAGGCATGTAAATCAGCCTTAAAGTCAGTAATATGCCTCTCATGAGGACCAGTGAGTAGCATGTCTCAACATAAACCACAATGATCAGAAGTACATCATTAGCACGCTTAACATATAAGGTGCTTTCAGTTGGATTGTTCTCAAAACCATGTGCAATCAGATAGGCATGTATCTTTTCATACCAAGCATGTAGTGCTTGCTTTAAGCCATATAATGCCTTCCTTAACTTGCACACCTGGTTCTCATGCTCTTTCTGCAGAAAGCCAGGGGGCTGAAAAACATACACTTCTTCATGCAAGTCACCATTCAGAAATGTTGTTTTGATATCCAACTGATGTACATTCCAACCATGATGAGTTGCAAGTGCACATATGCTACAAACAGTAGTCATTTGGCAAGTAGGTGCAAAGGTCTCATCAAAATCAATGCCTCTTTCCTACGCATAACCCTTTGCAACAAGCCTAGCCTTATACCTGTCAATTGTATCATCAGGCTTACACTTCAGCTTGTATACCCACTTAGTCCCAATTGCCTTCAAGTACCATTCTTCATTATAGCATCATATTCATATTGCATAGCAACCATCCAATTTTTTGAATTTTGTGCTTCATCAAACGAAATAGGCTCATTCTCATCACAGAGACTTGATGCAGCCATAGCATAGCAATCTGATGCAAAAGAGGCATTATGAGAGCCTAAACGAGTACGATATGACAAAGGTGCATCTAATTTGTTATCACGCAAAGTCTGCACTAGCCATTTTGGCATAGTTTTTGCTTGCTCAATATCAGCTCTCTCATCAAGCGCATCATGTAAATCTGCATAAAAAATGGAATGATCTGCATCATCATATGAAACCTACAAAGGCTGAGAAGTTGCCTCATTAGGACCAGCACTAGACTGTCCACCTATAAAAAGAGGCAAGAATACATGTCTTTGGAGCTAACAGATGTCTCCTTAGTACATGAAAGCAATGGCTGAATAGCATCTTCCACAAAAACAACATCATGGCTAGCCAGAATGCATTTAGTATGTGGATGATACAAACGATAGCCTTTACTTTCAGAATTGTACCCAACAAAAATACATTTTACTGCTTTATCATCTAATTTTTTGCGATGTTGTTCGGGCTCTAATGCATATGCCAAACAACCAAAAACATGAAGATGAGCAACAAATGGCTTGCAATCATGCCAAGCCTCATATGGAGTGATAGACTGCAGCGCTTTAGTGGGACATTTGTTTAGTACATATGCTACACACATGATAGCCTCAAGCTAGAAACTATGTGGTAAAGCCTGACTCTTAACCATACACCTCGACATCTCCATGAGTGACATGTTCTTTTGTTCAACAACTACATTTTGTTGAGGTGTATATGGCACTGTACACTGGTGTTTTATCCCACATTTAGCCAGAAATGCATTAAAATCAGAAGACATATATTCCCCCCCTCGATTAGAACAAAGGGTGCCCATTTTACATGCTGACAGATTTTCAGCCAAAACCAAAAACTGTTTGAAGCACATGAACACTTCGGACTTTGCCTTAAATGGATATACCCATACATGCCTGGAAAAATCATCGATGAAAGTCACGAAGTAAAGATAATTTCCAAAAGAAGGTGTATGCATAGGACCATAGACATCACTATGTACAAGCTGCAATTTCTTAGTATCCCAAATTGAACCAGCTTTTAGAAAGGAGGAACATTGCATTTTGCCCAGAATATAGCCTTCACAAACATGTTTTCTAGGTGTCTCAAGTTTGGGCAAAGAGGACACCATTTTAGATTTCTGAAGGTGTAGCGAACTAACAAAATTCAGATGACCAAAGCATGCATGCCAAAGCCTTGCATTTGATATAGCCTGAGAATCATGTACTGCACATGAAGAATCATTTACAGATCTTTCATAGTCTATGAGCTTATATAGCCCAAGACATAAAATGCCAGAAGCAATAATCACGTCGCCATTTGAGAGCTCATGAACTATACATCTGTCATCAACAAATTTCACAACCAAGCCAATCTTGGTTAATGCAGAAACTAATAACATATTTTTCTTGATCCCTAGCATAAACAAAACATCTGACAAAGTGAAAGAACTACCATCAGCAGTAGTCAAAATGATCTTACCAAATCCCATAACATGATAAGAGGATTTGTTGGCACATGTAACAGTATTCCCTGTAGGGGCAAACTCGAGTGAAGAGAAGAACCTGCGTTGCAAGGTAATATGTTTAGTCGTACCACTGTCAAAGTACCAAACATCTCAGTCTACTGCAGACATGCACTGCTGATGAGAAGATGGATCAAAACTGCAAACAGTAGTAAATGCCCATTCTTCATCCTGCACAAGATTAGCAGACTCAGTTTTTGGTGTAGAGGCCTCTGCAACAACCATTCCAGCCTCTTTCTTCTTTGCCTCTTTAGCAGCCAGTTTTGGACTGTTCTTTATGATATGATCATTTCCTTTATAGTACTTGCAAAACAATTTCTGCTTTTCTGATTTCTTATCATCTTTGTCTTCCCTCTTCGATTGTGTAGAATTAGCAGATTTTTGCTCACTAGTTGAAGAGCTCCATTTTCCTTTGCCCTTCTGACTAGCCAGGAAAGCTTGATCTGCAACACACATAATGGACCTATTCTGACTGGACTTATCCTCCTGCAATAGAACAGAGACTAACTCCTCAAATGACAAGGCATTTGGATTGCCTTTCATCATCAACCGAAGAGAAGAAGCAAAACTCTAATATGAATCAAGAAGACCATTCAGAATGGTTTGCACAAGTGAGCTATCTGAAATAACCTCATCAGCAGAAATCAACTATTCCTTCAAGTCTTTGATCTTTGTTAGAAAACTGTCCATAGAATCACCTTCATTCATGTGCTCACTCTCCAACTATTTTCAGAGGTAAGCAACACGAGCCTCATTCCTAGCTTGGTACAATGTGGTAAGTGTATCCCAAGTATCCTTAGTTGTTCTGCAAGAGTGAATGTAAGGAATAATGGCACGTTTGACAGACAAAGTTATCAATGCATGTGTCTGGGCATCTCTACGATCCTAATGAATGTTCTCTATAGTAGGTGCAGCAAAAACCAGAGCACGAACAGGAATATGCAAAATATCATCATCTTTGACACCTTTTGCATCAGCTTCAATACCTACAGTTGTAACAATTGTAGGTGTGATAGTACATTTTTCAACACCCTGCACAATGTTCCATAGTCCTTTTGCAACCAATACATGTCGCATCATATAAGCCCACAATGGGTAGTTGGTACCATCCAACTTATCCTCAACAGCCAACATACAAAATACATCACTGCTTTTAGCCATGGCCGGTGACTAAAATACATTGATGCAAAAAATTGACTATATCTCAAAAAGTTGAATAGAATTGCCTAGACAAATTCTTCTAAACTTGTAGCAGACTTTGAGATGCTTATACTGGTGAATCAAAACTAGTACATACCTTTGGCACAAAAAGATGAAATAGCATGCACAAGCGCTGTGATAGTGCATTCGAAGGCCGAAATGAGCTCAGATCGCGATTTCGGCACCACACAACAAAGTTGTTTTGATCTAGGAAGCACGCTGAGTATGCCCACCAAAATTCATGCGATTCTAAGATTGCAACCGGAGGAGTGTCAAGGATTCCCTAGACAAAGCGGCAACCTACTCTGATACCAATTGTTGGAGTTAGACATCTGCGAAAGCACACGAACAACACAAGGAAGAATAAGAAGCTTGGAGCACAACACACAATACTGAATGTATTACTAGAGAATGTGCAAAGATGGGTAGTGCATTAGGGCAATAGGCATATATACAATCCGGGGGGAAAAACCTCCTAAAGAGGGAAAAAAGTGCCCCGACAGTCCTAGTGTGTTCACACACATCACTACCTAAATATATCAGCACCTTGTTCTTAACCATTTGAGAATTTGAGTTCTCTATCTCTCAGTATGCATCTTTCTCTATTTGCATTTTTCTCAACTATGTCTATTGGTCTATTCTGTTATGCTGTTATTTCTTAGATTGTATCATAGCTCAGGAGGGTCTAAGTGGCATAGAAGACAAAATGTAGAAGTTTTAATGACAAGGGAGAGAAGATTTCAAGCAGTGCATCATCATCTATGATTGGGAATCAATATCCTTTATTAGTAGGAGTAGGTGGAGCACAAGAAGGAGTAGCAATTATGCCAGTCATCCCAATGTTGCAGATACAACCACCAACCTTCATGGAAGGCGAGCTTGATGGTACAAATTACACCTTGTAGACGTTTAAAATAACTTCTATCCTTGATTCATATGAGCTTCTAGAGATAGTTCTTGGAACTAATCATGAGTCCCAAGAAACACCCGATCCAAATAGTCCTAGTCAAATGCTTCACCTTGATGTTGTTTTTCTATGTGCTCGAAAATGTATAAAAAAAGATGCACTCTATACTCTAGTTACAATTACTATTGATAATGTTCTGACTCTTATTCAACATACTACGAAGGCTTGTGAATCATGGAACATATTGAGAAATCAATATGAAACTCGTAATCAATTTAGGATTCAGAACTTGAATAATCAACTAAAAACAGAAAGGTTTCTTGATGGGGAGACTACGGAGCTCTTCATCACTTGCATAAAGAATCTACAAGATCAAATGGCAAGGGAAGGTGTAAAAAGGTCAAATGAGGAGGTAGCTCAACATTGTCTTTGAATTTTTCCATCAAAATTTGATGATTTGGTAACTACTTTTAATAGTCAAATTAGACCTCAACCTCTAAATTTTCAAGAATTTAGTGCCCTAGTCATGGAAGAGGAGTTAAAACTCAAGACAAGAAGTGCAAGCAACAAAGGAAATGCTTCATTCACAACAAATGCCAAGGGAGAAAAAGTGGTATTTTCAAAAGATGGGGACAAAAAGAAGAATGACAAAAAAAAGTTCAAGAGAGAATTCTTTCAGCATAATAAGAAAGGCCATCAAATTCAAGACTATCGCATCAAGAAGGCAGAAGAGAAGAATGGTCTCAAAAGGTCAAGAGCAAGGAGTTTTCCAACACTACAAAAATAGATCTTGATTTATTTATTATGAAGAGGAGGTATGCTCCTCAATTGAAGATTCGAGAATAGATGACTCATGGGTGTTGGATAGTGAGGCCTCTCATCACATGATGAGCAGAAAAGACTCCTTACAACCTCTAAAGGAACCCGCCACAACAAAGGTAGGCAATAATGCAAGATGTCCCACAAAGGGCAAAGGTATGATTTCTTTAATTAATTCTAATGGAGATGTCAAAAAGCTTTCAAATGTGTTGTATGCTCCAAAAACCTTGATCAAACAAAATCAGCTTTTAGTAGCTTATATAATTGATCAAGGCCAAGGAGTATCTTTCAACAAAACAGGAGCTAATATTATGAACAATAACAACAACATTGTTGGGATTGGCATAAGGAGGAACAACATGTATGAGTTATTTTCTCTTAAAACCACTGCGAGTTTGGACAAAAGTAAGCTATGGCATGAGAGATTTGACTATATCGGGTACCCTTTACTAAAGCAAATGCATTGTAGGGGTATGGTTGTACAATTATCATCAATTGCAGACATAAAGGAACCATGTGAATCTTGGATGATGGACAAACAATAGAGGAAGGCATTTCCACAAAAAGCAACAACAAAGTAAGCTATGCTCTAGAATTGGTGCATGTTAAATTGTGCAAAAACATGCCTACATCTCAAGCTTTTGGTGGTAAATTTAAATAATGGATTCAACTTGTTTAAACTAAAAAGAGGGAAGAAGTTGAAGAAATTTAGGACATATAGTGGTGGCGATTTTACATCAATAGAATTTGAAGATTTTAGCAAGAGTAAAGGAATCAAGCATCAACTCACAGTGGTACATAGTCTTCAACAAAACAATATTGCAGAACATTGGAAGTGAACCATCATGGAGATGGCAAGGTGCATGTTGAAGGGAAAAGGTTTGCCAAACCAATTTTGGGTAGATGCCATCAACAATGTTGACTACATCTTGAGTCAAAGTTACACCAAGGCACTTGATGGAAAGACTCCACAAGAGGCCTACATTGGTAAAAAGCCATCCTTTTTCCATTTCAAAGTATTTGAAAGTAAAATTTATGCACATGATCCACATATGGAGAGAAGCAAGCTTCAACTACAACAAGGATAAGAAGGCTTAGAATCTTTATGACCCTGAGGTTAAGAAGATCATGGTGATTCATGATGTGTTGCTTAAGGAGGATCAACCACATGCAATGGAGGAGGAAATGAGAGATTCCACTTTATTATCAAGCAAAGCAGCAATCCATTATCAACTTGGCCCAAGAGCTATCCCTTCCACACATGATAAGGAAGCATCATCTTTAGATGATTAGGCTGAAAATCACCAACCTATCATCACCCAAGCAACAAAGCCATTGTTACCTTGGGTAAGGCAGCTCTATGACTTTGCAAACCCCATCCTAAAGTCACTAGAACAGGTTGCAAATGGACCAAGGAAATCAAAGAGAATAGAGGAGTAGAGATAGGAAAGTGCCCATATTGAAAATATAGTCTTGATGGTTGATCTCAATCAAGAATAATCAAAGGAACCAACAAATGTGGAAGAGGCACTCCATGATCCCAATTGGAGGGTTTCCATGTAAACAAAATACAAAAATATTGTGAAGAATGGAACTTGGGAGCTAGTGGATTGACGCCCTAAGTGCAAGCCATTGGCTCCAAGTGGGTCTGGAAGCTAAAGTACAAGGCTAATGGTACTTTGGAGAAGTACAAAAAGCAAGAACTATTGCATAGGGCTACTCAAAAGTCCAAGGGATTGAATTATGTGAATCATTTTTTGGACCGCAAGGACTATTATTCGGGTACACTACAACATATGAGCGGCATACCGGCGGTCATACCCTAGCATCAGTATGGCCATTGGAAATGTCGGGAAAGATCATGCTAGGCATACCAACAGTCACTTGGGTGTCGGTATAACCGTTGAAAGCTTGTCACCAATATAAGCACCGAAAAATTTAGTTGTCGATATGCGTGTCGATATAAGGGTCGATATATGCATCAATATGAGCATCAATATATTCTTGGGAGTACCGATGCTTATATCGATGCATATATCGATGGCATCTTTTATTAACAGGAGAACTAAAACTTGACATTCCACTTTGTTTTGAACTGCCTACTATTATTGTCAAATTAACACGCGTACATTGTGCTTGTCCACCTGCATTGTGATCATCTTGTGCACATACATACACACACATAGAGATCTCTCTCTCTCTACACACACACATCTCTCTCTCTTTCTCTCGTATCTTGGTAAGTGATGTGCGCGCTCTTTCACCCTCTCTCTTTCTCTATGCTTTCTCTTTCCTAATTTCTTTTTTCTTTTGTTTTGCAGGAGCTTTTAGTGTCAATCTTTGGAATTTGACGAGAGACAACGTCGATTGGGCTTTGTCAAAAGCAATCCAAAGATTACATCGATGTAAGTGATTGTTTTGTTCTTTATCAGAAATAGAAATAGAGAGAGAGGGAGAGAGAGAGAGAGAAAGAGAGATAGATAGAGAGATAGATAGAGAGAGAGAAAGAGAGAGAGATAGAGATACATACACACATGCATACTCATGTATATGCATGCATACATATTACATGCACACATGCATATGCATACACACACATATACATGCACACACATGCATACACACACATGCATACACATATGCAATGAAAGAGAGAGAGAAAAAAAGAGAGAGGGGCAGAGAGAGAGAGAAATAGAGAGAGATAGAGAGAGAGAAAGAGAGAGATAGAGATACATACACACACACGCATACTCATGTATATGCGTGCATACATATTACATACACACATGCATATGCATACATACATACACACATGCATACATAGACATACATACACACATGCATACATAGACATACATACACATATGTAATGAAAGAGAGAGAGAGAGAGAGAAAGAGAGAGAGAAAGAGAGAGAGAAAGAGAGAGATAAAGAGACAAAGAGGAAGAGAGAGAGAGAGATACATATCGCACATACATATGTATATGCATGCATACATATCACATACACACGTACATACACATGCATACATATGCATACACATACACTCTCACATACATACACACATAAGAGACACACATATACATACATATTCATACGCACTTTTTCACACATATGCACATGTATACATACACACACACACACACTCACATACATATTACATACACACATGCATATGTATGCATACATACACACATGCATATGTATGCATACATACACACATGCATATGTATGCATACATACACACATATAGATACACACATGTACATACACATACATACACACATGCATATGTATACATACATACACACACACATGTACATACATGCATGCACACAGATATACATACATGCGCATACATACATATATGGACACACATATACTTACATGCATATATACACACACAAAAGAGACACACATATACACACACATAGACACACGTACACATACATACATATACACATACACACACAATATGCATGCACACATATACACATGCATACATGCACATACACATACACACATGTCACATATACATGTTTTAGGGTTAGGGTTTTAGGATTAGGGTTTTTGGCTTTTACATACATACACACATATACATGTTTTAGGTCTAGGTCTTTAGGATCAAGGTTTTAGGGTTTTTACATGCATACACATATGCATACACACATATCCACATACATATCTATATACACATGCATACACGCACATACACATACACAAACGTCACATATACATACACACATACACACATATATATGTTTTAGGGTTAGGGTTTTAGGATTAAGGTTTTTGGCTTTTTACATACATACACACATACATACACATATATACACATACACATACACACATGCACATATATATACACATGCATACACACATACACACATTACATGTTTTAGGTCTAAGTCCAAGGCTTACGACTAAGGCGGCGACCAAGGCATAGACCTTGGCATACCTTGTCATCCGAGTCACCGAAGTCACCGTTGGCGCCGTTGGCTGCGCGCGAGGGAGGACCTCAACGATCAAGGAATATAGAGGTTCCCGGTACTTCCCGGGAGGTCACCCATCCCAGTACTGTTCCCCCCAGAGCTCGCTTAACTGTGGCAATCTCTTGCCACTAAGCTACACTCTTGTGGTGTTTGAAGAAGGGGAAAGACTAATGTTGACATTACCTTGAACAAGTTTTGGTCCCTCAAAGCTTCATTTTTGCTTTTAAAGCCTATTTCTGAAGCAATTTTGGGGTGTTTTTGGAACCATTTCGGAGTACTTTCGCACGTAGTTCTCTTCACACAGGTCCAAGAACATCAAGAAGAGTGTTCCTTGTACTTCTCAGACAATAAATATCAACCTTTGGGGCTGTATTTTCAGCCACACTCGTAAAACTACAGGTTTCTTGAGGGGTTTTCAGTTTTGGTGGGAGCAGTTGCTGCAAATTTATGCAGGTTTTTAAAGCCTAAAACATCAGAGTTGACAGACACTTGCAGGTGTTATTGGCTAGTTTTTGGGCTGTGTATTCAGCCTTTTAGTGTCATTTTACTGCATATATTGAGCACATACACACCATGTACGCTTCTGTGGATACCGCTTATGTACGTCCATGTGGGAATTGATATAGCGGTTACGTTCTTTGCATAAAGCCTTTTACGTTTGATAAAGAGGGTCGTGGTGAGGTTTTCTTAACTGGGAGACACCCAGATGTCGGGGTCTCTTCGGTGATGCAGGTGGAAGACTTACCCAGCCTCGCCATAGGAGATGTATGATAGTTGTTCATAGGTGCTCGATAAGCCTAGTTGGCTTCTATTGGGTAACTGATTATATGCTGTGGAGTCAGTGATTCACTATGCAGGTAGACATGTCAGTACTTGCAGTTTTATGATACTTTGACACTGGTCATATGCTAATTTTGCAGAGGATACTCTGGCAAAATTTTTCCAGATTTCTGGTTTAGTCAATTATATAGTGGTCGATTTACTCCTTGATACACTTATTTGTTGGTGTTTGGACTCTTCTAGCTCCATTATCATTCTATTCAGTTCTCTACGATCATGGCATCAAAGGTCTCAGGCACATCCGGTGGATCAGGGTCTAGTGCTAGCGTTCCGAGGAGGAGCTATAACTTGCAGGGCAAAGACCATTTTGAGATCCGAAAATTTGATGGCACAAACTTTGCTCTATGGAAGAATCAGATTAAAGATGTACTGATTGAAAGAAGGCAATGGAAGCCAGTAAATGGGATTTCAAAGAAGCCTGCTGACATGGATGAAGATGATTGGGATGAGTTAGATGAAATGGCCAGGTCTACCATTCGCTTGCACCTGGCAGATAATGTTTACTTTACAGTATTAGACTGTGAAAGTGCAGAGGAGCTTTGGAAGAAGTTATGCAATACATATGAAAAAGAGACGGCATCAAATAAAGTATATCTGATGAGAAAATTATACGACCTTCGTATGAAGGACACAGATAGTGTTGCTGCTCATCTAAATGAGTTTGATGCCATATTCTCCCAGTTACAGGCTCAGAAAATGGATATGGACAATGAAATGAAAGCAGTATTGCTGTTATGCACCCTGCCATCATCATGGGATACATTTTGCACAGCTATTAGCAATAGTGCACCAGGTGGTAAACTCGTCTATGATGACATATGTGGAGCACTCTTGAGTGAGGAGATTCGTAGAAAATCTATGGTTGGCACTCAGAGTGGAGATGCATATAATGTTCGTGATTCTTACCAAGGAAAGAATCAACAACGTGGCAGGAGCAAGAACAAGGAAAAGAATGGTCAACGGAATAAGAGCAGAAGTAAATCAAGGAAGAGGGATATTGAATGCCATTATTGTCATAAGAAAGGACACATGAAGAAAGACTGTTATGCATTAAAGAATGCTAAAGGTAAAGGACAGAATGTTGATGGGCATGTTAAACAGTTACCTGCACCATCTACTTCGACTGTGAAGATTGAAGAAATTAATGCTATTTCTGATGATGCTGATGTGTTGACACTTGATAGTACTGTGCCATCTGAGGCACTTATGGCTGATTCTCTTTCCCACACCTGGCTGCTAGATTCTGGTGCTTCTTTCCATGTGACACCACATAGAGAATGGTTCTCTAATTATGCAGCAAAGTCTCTTGGTACCGTGAGACTTGGTGACTCTTACCAGTGTGATGTTGTGGGGATTGGAGATGTAGTTGTGCAGTTCATTGACGGTTCAAAATTTACTATGCATAATGTACGTCATGTACCTCAGTTATCACGCAGTTTGATGTCAGTTGGTCAACTTGATGACCTTAGTGGTGCAGAGTTTAAAGATATGAGAAAGTATCAGTCGTTAGTGGGAAGTCTAATTTATGCTACACTAACGTGACTTGATCTTAGCTATGCAGTGGGAGTTCTCTCACAGTTCATGCATTGTCCGAAGGATCAACATTGGGTTGCAAGACAGAGAGTCCTTAGATATATCAAAAGAACTATAAAGGAAGGATTATATTATCCTTTTACGTCAGATATAAAGCTGAGAGCATACAGTGACTCAGACTGGGCAGGAAGTTAAGATGACAGAAGGTCAACGCATGGGTATATGATATACCTAGGAGATAAGCTAGTGAGCTAGTGTTCGAAGAAACAACACACAGTGGCTCTATCGTCAACAGAAGCCGAATATAAAGGACTTGTAGAAGCAGCTAAAGAAGTGATATGGATGCAGACCTTGTTCAAAAGCATGGGTATTGATCAAGGTATACCTATCATACATGGAGATAATATGAGCTTGCTGTATCTTGCAGCAAATCCAGTATTTCATGCAAGAACAAAGCACATAGATATTCAATATCATTTCCTGAGGGAAAAGGTAATGGAGAAGGAGATAGAAATTCTATACACTCCGACAAAAGATCAGATTGCAGATATTTTGACAAAGAGCTTGGATGGAACAAAGACAAGTAGATTCAAAGAAATGGCAGGTATAAAAGAAAGGAAAATATATGAAGGACAGGAAGAGTCAAATTAGTGATTGAGGGGGAGCTGTTGAAGAATCACTCACGAATTTGACATACAGACAGACATAAAAGAAAAAGAAAGATAAAGAGAAGCGGAATCAAAATATTCAGAAAATCAAAAAGCCTTAGTGAAGGGACAAATTCACGACCGTTATGTACAACGCAGAAATCTTCCAGAATCAAAGTTTATTAGAGTTCCTTACACAGGATCAAAACTATATATAAAGAGAGAACGTGCAAGCAAGTACGAGTAAGAGCATGACTGTGAGTAAGCATGCGAACAAGAACGTGCGTGAGTAGAGCGCGCAGTTTAAATAGAGCGCATATAGAGGTCAAGAAATGAGGAGAAGTTTTTCAGAAGACGCCAGAGATCGCGTATGTACAGATGAATAAGAGAAACCTGAAATGTCAGGTATTCATCTGAGAGAGATGGTAAAGAGAAACTACTGAGTGTAGGAGAGTTTTCATAGCTTGAGTAAGAAGAGGCCAAGCTAGTTTGTACACATCTTCTCCAATAGAAAACACATGTTCATGTGGAAGTTTACACGCACTGTTCGTATGTGAAGAACTCTGAGTATTTTCATGTTACCGTATAAAGGCAGTTAAACAGTTACAGTTTGTTCAGTAAACGTGTTTTTTGGTACTTTCTCTGTAAACGTATTTTTCGGTCAGTTACAGTTTTTCTCAGTAAACGTGTTTTCCGGTAGAACAACGAAGTATATCTCATAGAATAAATTAAGGTTTTGTATGAGAGATAGCTTATCTTATAGCTAGACATCTCTACTATCAGTTCATCAAAGATTTCGGTGAAATGAATATGTACACACAGTACAAAGTCTAACCGAAAAGAGGTATTCTGAACTGGTGAAGTTTTTTCTTAAACTTCAGAAAGAGTTCATTCAGTGAAGGAAGTTCACGCATCACTTCCTTACTTCTTGTATATTCACTTGAAGTAATTACAAACAGAATAGGAGTTGATTCCGGTAACATTCCGGTATAATTACGGTGTCAGTCTGGTGACAGTCCGGTGAAGTTCTAGTTGAATTTCAGTGAATTCAAAACACAGTCTTATATGTTTGAGTGGCAGTAACCTTGCTAAGCTACTGTTGATTATGGAGGGTTCTAATATGCTCTAGCTTAGCATCTTTTCGGTGGCACGACGAATTCCGTAGGCTTGACAAGGTTCCGGCCTTTGTCACGTCACCAACAAGTGGTCTCAGAGGTGTGAGATCCCCAAGAACATAGTACACCACATAGACCTTGGGGTGCTCATGACCATGACTACTCCAAGGTATAGTGTATATGTGATGGAGCTTGAGTGATGGATGTAGCCAGAAAGGCCATGCATCAGTGCATACAAAAGTTGTGCTCCATATAGTGTGGACACTCTGGTATTTGGCTCATATATAATAGTGGTGTGCCACAATTTTGTATTTGGTTCATATATGGCAGTGGTTTGCCACATTTTGTATTTGGCTCATATATGGCAGTGGTTTGCAACACTTTTGTACATGGTTCATTTATGAAATATACATCTCTTTTGTACATGGTTCATTTATGGAATATCCCTTTTGTACATGGTTCATGTTTCGTTCTGTTCCTACATATCTCTTTTATGTTCAACAATGTGTTTTGCTTTATCAAATCATGTTTTGGTTGTCGATCATCTAAACCCTAAATCAACAACCACTAGAGTACATATCACATGTACTCAGTTTTTTTGGGCATAATGTATTGCCATTTGCTACACAACAACATTGTCATGCTGCTGTTGCAAGAGACAACACACCATGCTGAAATTTCTTTTGACAGTATGGTCATCAGTATAGGCATCGATGTGAGCATCGGTATGCCCAGGGACATACTGACACTTAAGACTTTGCCCAGGGACTTATTGGCACTTATATCAGCGATTTGCATACTGACACATATACCATCGATTTGTAGGTGATTATCGGTGCTTATACCAATGAAATTATACCAACGCCCATACCGATGCTTATAGCAGTGGTACTGAGCAAATATTGACACTTATACCAGCATCCATACTGATGCTTATACCAACATTATTGTACCAACGTGTACATCGGCACTTATACCGATGCCAAGGCTAAATTGCCCTCGTGTATTTGCACCAATATAAAACCTGGTATGCCCCTCATATGTTGTAGTGGTAGTATTAGATGTGGTTGTGCATAAACTATGGAAAGTCTATGACATGGATGTTGAATTAGCATTCTTGAATGGATACCTTAAGGAGGAGTTATATTTGTTGCAACCACCGGGGTTTGAGGCTCCCCATTCAGAAAACATGGTATATAAGCTAAGGAAGGCATTATATGGGCTAAAACAAACCCCTACAGTGTGATACCAATGGATGGATAAGTATCGCTTGGATCTAGATTTCAAAAGATGTGTTTCTCATGCTAACTTGTTTGATCTAAAGAGAGGAGGAAAGACAATTCTGATTGTACCTTATGTAGATGACCTTGTGATTACATGAAATGATGATGCACTTCTTCAACAAACAAAAGATTGCTTGAGTTCAAAATTTGAAATGACAAAATTAGGTTTAATGCATTATTTCTTAGGCCTTGAAGTGTGATTCAAGGAGATTTCTATACTGATAGAGGTCAATACAAAATTATATATTAAAGGTATTTCACCTCTAGTAGATATTTGAAGATACAAGAAATTGCTTGGAAGTCTCATCTAATTCTGCACTAGCAAGCCAAATATCTCCATGTTGCTGGATTAGTAAGAAGGTTCTCTAATAAGCCTTTCCAAACTTTGGATACTATGATTCAAATTGAGCAAGAGATATTGATACCAAAAGAATAGTTTCTAGATAGTGTTTTTCTTTAGGGTTTGGGATTTTCTCTTGGATTAGTGAGAAGCAACCGACTATAGCATTATCTTTTACTAGAGTTGAGTACAAAGTGGAGTGTGTTGCAACATGTGAAGCAATATGGTTGAAGGGAATCCTACGCACATAGGAATACAAGGATAGGAATCCATCGCCAAAGATCTTATTTTCCATGCACGTACAAAGTATAGAGAAATTCAATATCATTATGTGCATAATGAGTTGATTGATGATGAGGCCATGGAGATAAGCGATTGTCCAATTGAAGAAAACTGATATCTTCGCCAAGGATCTTGGGAGAGAGCAACTTCATCGACACTGGCCAAGGAGGTAGTTCACCGTCACGTCGACATTGGGGGGGGTTAGATATACTCAATAATCCACCCTCAAATGACCACAAATGATCCATGGTCCTCTAAGTTGTAAGGGCCTCATTATGAGGAGAAGCCATTATGAGAGCCCATATATTGATGGAACCTAACATCCAAGTTAGATGAGGACTGTGTGTGACCATTGATGGTAATAGATGATATTTGTGAGTTGTGCCATTAGTTTAGGAAAGACATAAACTTCTAGGCAATTGGTTCCCATTCAAGGCAAAAATAAAGGCCTCATGGTAATGGTGGGAGTGTAGAGGGGGGCTTTCTCCCTCCGACGGGGTTTGAAGGGCCTATCCTCCCAGCTCGTAAGGCCAAAATGGTAGGACTTGTGGTTTTGGGGAGATATTGTTGGACATTATATTTTGCTGACTATTTTCTCTCTCAGCTACATTTATCTATACTCACTCCCGTTGTAAAAGCTATACAAGCATGACCTATGCGAATCTTTGTACACCAATGTGCACTAGTAAGGCCTTCATCTAGAATTTGTCTAGATCACCATATGAGCTCCATATTGGGAGCACACAAGTGGACAATGCCATCTTTGTAGCTCAATTGCTATTGACAATTTAAACTCTCTCTCTCTCAATTTGTGTCTCTCTCTCTCTACCTTCTCTTTTCTCAACTCTATCTATTGGTCTATTTTGTTGTGCAATTATTTCTTACAGATAAGACTACACCTACTCCTCTGCCATGTATGTGCAAGGTGAACAATGAAGAAAGCTCATCCATATCATTATTCTTCAACCATGGAGTTGACAAATCTGGGTCCCTAAGTCTCCACTTGAAACACAGAAAGGGGAATCACAAATATGGGTACCTAAACGACAAGATATGGCAAGGCCAATTAGAACCAAGCAGCCCAAGTCATCATTAGGCAAGATACCAACCCAACAAATGTTCCTAGTTTGGGTGCCTAAGCAACCTGTTGCAACTTATTAAGGAAGATCACAAATGTGGATGCCAAAGAAATTTTTACATACTTCAAACTCGTGATCTCTATGAAGAATAAAATATTAGTAAGAAGTCAAAGAAAATCAAGGGTAAGAGAGAATTAAAGAAGTCAAAGGTGAATCACCTCACTTCTCCTATAGCAACAAGCAACTCAAAAAATCAATGATGAAGTGGGTATGGAAGCCAAAGTCACCAATGTCTCCCATAGAAGCAAAGAGCCAACCATGATGGATACCTAAGCAAAGGCATCACCAAGAGATGGAACAAAACATATCGACCCATAAGAAGTAGGACCTGCCAAGAAATGGATCCTTGTGAAGAAGATTGATTAGCTATGATTTGATCATCTAATGTTGAGTAATTTCAAGATCCAATTGATACCTCAATACATATTTTATTCAATTCAATTTCATCAAGTGATAGGAATAGAAGCCTCGACATGCAAACATCCTATGCTGATCACACAACCATGTCTTTTTCACCATTTAGGTCATGCAATTCCAGAGTATGCACAAATTATAGGGACCCACTACATGACAATGTATAAACACCCTTGTGAACCTCATGCACATGAGTCACCATTGTATATATGTAATATATTTCATGTATTCTAACTTCGTGTTCTTATATTAAAAAAACCAAACTTCCTGATGCTAATTTAGGTTTTTGTGTGCTCGAAGCTCCTTATCACTAAAATTCTTCAAGTTCAACTACAAACAAGAAGAGAAATCAACATAGAAATCAACTTTTTGACACATGCTAGGAGGATGGAACCACGTGAGTCAAAGCCATGGTAGAGGATTGTACCAACAATCTATGACAAAATCTTTGGAGTAACATGACAACCTTCCTAAGAAGTCTTGATGAGGATGACAAATACTAAGAGGGGGGAAGTGTTACACAATGTGGGAGAGTCGCATAAAATATTTCAAGTTTTCCCAAAGTATTTTGGTAGACAAAGAGAGTTGTACATAGTTGTGGAATAGTTTTCTTCTAAGAGGGAAGAGTCTTCCCTGAGAAATTCGCAAGCAGGTAGCTAATTTAGAGTAGGATCTTTTATTTTCATAGGAACTTTGAAATAAAAAAGCAAAATTTTTTAGGAAACTTCTATAAAAATGCCAAGACCTCATTTGTAAAGAATTTTTAGTTGAAGTGAAGTAGTGAGCTCTCTTTTCTTACAAACTTGTTTTTGTGCTGTCTTTTTCAATTTGTGTGAGATTATTGCTTGGTTCTGGGTGTGTGACACTTGTTTGAAGGTTGTGGAAGTATTATCTATCATTTTTTAATCATTTTTAAGCATTTTTGCATGATTAAACACTCATTTAGGTAATCAAAGTAAATGAAAGAGGAATTCTTATAGGTTTATGAGCTTTGTATATGGCTTTTAAAGCTACTTCTTTTGCATTTTTTTTCCTATTTCAATTTGTAGCATTCATCAAGAGCTTTGAAACAAGACATAATACATGCAATAGAGATCAATAACGAGGGAGATACAAGTATTTTGGTGATTCAACATGGGACACTATCGGAAGTGTGTTGTCTTGACACTATCAGAAATGTGCTGTCTTGAAACTAATGGAAGTGTGTTTTCTTGATACCATTAGTGTGTTGAGTTGAGATTATCAGAAATGTGTTGTCTTGACACTATAAAAAATGTGTTGTCTTGAAACTAATGGAAGTGTGTTTTCTTGATACTATCGGAAGTGCATTGACTTGATGTTATTGAAAGTGTGCTATCTTGACACTACAAAACCGCTTCTGCTTGACACCATCGAAAGTGATTGTGCTTGACACCATTGAAAGTGATTGTACTTGAAACCATCAAAAGTGCTTTGGATTTGACACTATTAGAGGTGCATGTAACCAACCCCATCATGGATACACTTTCTTGGACTTGATGAAGATTGAACTTGTGATTGTGTTCCAATCTGCTTGACCATAGTGACTGCTAGTGGAGGAGTGGACTCGTATGCTTCTTGATCTTACTTGCAATCATCCTTGTGCATCAACAATCATTCCTCTTGGGAGAATGGCCAAGCGAAGGACCTTGTGGCTTGTGAGACTTAGCGAACTAGATTGTGAGTGAATCTTCTTGGAGGGTATCATGTCAATGTGCTTCTTGTTGAAGATAAATGTACAAGCTCATTTTCATTTGAGTTATGCTTGGATAAATTTACCAAATATAACGATAAAGTAAAAGAAGAGAAAAGAAAAAAAAAACTATAGTCAAAATTCATGATGAGAAAAAGATACAATATCTGCCCTGTAGTCAGTGGCATGTAGTGGGCAAAGTGGTGAGTTAAGAAGGAGGCACAGATTTCGTCACATGCTCATTTGTTATAAAAGTGGAGTGGGATCACATTCTAAACAAAGAGAGAAAGAGGAAAGAGCTCCCAATAGTCGGATCTAGTCATTTTGTCATTTTGTCTTTCCATAGACTCCTTCTAGTCGCAAGTCATTTTGTACACAGCTATGTTGCGAAGCTCATATCTCACTGTATATGTAACCATTTCTTGGATTTAAACACTCATTGGAAAGCTTATCTTATGTACTTTCTCTATCTTAAATATCTCTTTCAAAGCTTATATATTCTGTGAGATATTAGTCAAAGAGTGAAGTCTAATTTTTTAGCATACCTATGTAGATAGGTAGTCCAATTTGGTCGGTTAAGCTTCCCAACCAAAATGTGACCAAATTGCTTGGTTTTTAACTTTTTGGAGAGGTGTTTGAATTTAATTTCTCTATATCAAATATATCTTTCAAATAATTTATATTCTGGGAGATATTTATCAGAGAGTGAAGTCTAGTTTTTCAATATACTTGTGTGCACACGTGGTCTATTTTGGTTAGTTGACTTTCCTAACCAAACTCATCCAAATTACTTGATTTTTAGCTTGTTGGAAAGCTATTTGTGTGTACCTTCTTTATCTCAAACATCTTTGTCAAAGAATATATATTTAGGGAGTTATCAATCTGAGAGTGAAGTTCAATTCTTTAGTATACTTGTGTGGACAGGTAGTTCATCATTGTCAGTTGCATTTCCTAATCAAAACTTATCCAAATTAAGTTATTTATAGCTTATTAGAAATCTCTCTTTGTCTACTTTGATTGACTAAAGGCACATGACCATTTGATTTTTGTATTGAGAGTGTTGATATATTTAGGTAGTGATGTGTGTGAACACACTAGGACCGCTGTGGCACTTTTTTCCCTCTTTAGGAGGTTTTTTTCCCCCGGCTTGTATATATGCCTATTGCCCTAATGGGCTACTTATCTTTGTACATTCTCTAGTAATACATTCAGTATTGTGTGTTTGTGCTCCAAGCTTCTTCTTCTTCATTGTGTTGTTCGCGTGCTTCCGTAGACATCTATCTCCAACAATTGGTATCAGAGAAGGTTCTTGCTTCATCTAGGGCGCCGTCGACACTCCTTCGTTTGCAGTCTCAAAATCGTACAAATTTTGGTGAGCATACTCCGGGTGTTTCTGAGATAAAAAAAACTTTGTTGTGTGGTGCCGAAATCGCGATCTGAGCTCGTTTCGACCTCCGAATGCTGAAGGTGATTCTATGGACAGTTTCCCCCAAAAACAGAGTCTGCAAATCTTGTGCATGAAGAAGAATGGGCATTCACTACTGCTTGCAATTTTGACCCATCTTCTCATGAGCAGTGCATGTCTGCAGTAGACTCAGATGTTTGGTACTTTGACAGTGGGGCAACCAAACATATTACCTCGCAACGCAGTTTCTTCTCTTCACTTGAGCCTACCCCTACAGGGAATACTGTTACATGCGCCAACAACTTCTCTTATCCTGTTATGGGAGTTGGTAAGATCATTTTGACTACTGCTGATGGTAGTTCTTTCACTTTGTCAGATGCTTTATTTGTGCCAGGGATCAAAAAGAATCTGTTATCAATTTCTGCATTAGCCAAGATTGGCTTGGCTGTGAAATTTGTTGATGATAGATGTATAGTTCATGATCTGTCAAATGGCGATGTTATTATTGCTTCTGGCATTTTATGTCGTGGGCTGTATAAGCTCATAGACTATGAAAGATCTGAAAATGATTTGGCATGTGAAGTAAATGATTCTCAGGCTATGTCAGATGCAAAGCTTTGGCATGCATGCTTTGGTCATCTGAATTTTGCTAGTCTGCTATGCCTACAGAAATATGAAATGGTGTCCTCTTTGCCCAAACTTGCGGCACCTGGAAAACATGTTTGTGAAGGCTGTATTTTAGGCAAAATGCAGCATTCCTCCTTTCCAAAAGATGGTTCAGTTCAGGCTAGACAGAAATTGAAGCTTGTACATAGTGATGTCTGTGGTCCTATGCAGACACCCTCTTTTGGAAATTACCTTTACTTCGTGACTTTCATTGATGATTTTTCCAGGCATGCATGGGTATATCCACTCAAAGCAAAGTCCGAAGTGTTCATGTGCTTTAAACAGTTTTTGGTTTTGGCTGAAAATCTGTCAACATGTAAAATGAGCACCCTCCGTTCTGATTGAGGGGGGGAATATATGTCTTCTGATTTTAATGCATTTTTGGTTGAGCGTGGGATAAAACACCAGTGTACAGTGCCGTATACACCTCAACAGAATGGAGTTGCTGAACGAAAGAACATGTCACTCATGGAGATGGCGAGGTGCATGGTCAAAAGTCAAGCTTTACCACATAGTTTCTGGCTTGAGGCTGTCATCTGTGCAGCATATATACTGAACAGGTGTCCCACTAAAGTGTTGTAGTCTATCACTCCATATGAGGCTTGGCATGACCGCAAGCCATCTGTTGCTCATCTGCGTGTTTTTGGTTGTTTGGCACATGCACTAGTGCCTGAACAACATCGTAGGAAATTGGATGATAAGGCAGTAAAATGTATTTTTGTTGGGTACAGTTCTGAAAGTAAAGGCTATGGTCTATATCATCCACAGACTAAACACATTCTGGGTAGCCGTGATGTTGTCTTTGTGGAAGATGTTATTCAACCATTGCTTTCATGTACTAAGGAGACATCTGTTAGCTCCAACGACATGTATGATACTTTGATGCCTCTTTTTATAGGTGGACAGTCTAGTGCTGGTCCTAATGAGGCAACTTCTCAACCTTTGCAGGTTTCATATGATGATGCTGATCATTCCATTTCTGATGCAGATTTACATGATGCACTTGTTGATGAGAGAGCTGATATTGAGCAGGCAAAAACTATGCCAAAATGGCTGGTGTAGACTTTGCGTGACAACAAATTAGATGCACATTTGTCATATCATACTCGTTCAGGCTCTCACGGTGCCTCCTTTGCATCAGATTGCTATACTATGGCTACGTCTAGTCTCTGTGATGAGAATGAGCCTGTTTCTTTTGATGAAGCACAGAATTCAGAAAATTGGATGGCTTCTATGCAATCTGAATATGATGCTATAATGAAGAAGGGTACATGGTCTTTATATGACTTGCCTACTGGCAAGAAGGCCATTGGCACTAAGTGGGTATACAAGCTGAAGCGTAAACCTGATGGTACAGTTGACAGGTATAAGGCTAGGCTTGTTGCAAAGGGTTATGCGCAGGAAAGAGGCATTGATTTTGATGAGACCTTTGCACCTACATGCCATATGACTACTGTTCGGAGCATTTGTGCACTTGCAGCCCATCATGGTTGGAATGTACATCAGTTGGACATTAAAACTGCATTTTTGAATGGTGACTTGCATGAAGAAGTGTATGTTTTTTAGCCCGTGGCTTTGTGCAGAAAGGGCATGAAAACTAGGTGTGCAGGTTAAAGAAGGCATTATATGGTTTAAAGCAAGCACCACGTGCTTGGTATGAGAAGATACATGCCTATCTGATTGCACATGGTTTTGAGAATAGTCCAACTGAAAGCACCTTATATGTTAAGCGTGCTAATGATGTGCTTCTGATCATTGTCGTCTATGTTGACGACATGCTGCTCACTAGTCCTGTTGAGAAGCATATTGCCAATTTTAAGGCTGATTTGCATGCCTCATTTGAGATGTCTGATTTGGGGCATTTGCATCACTATTTGGGCATTCAGTTTATGCAAGTTGATGGTGGAATGGCTTTGTGTCAAACGAAATATATTGACACATTATTGCAGCGTTTTGGCCTTGAAGACTGTAAGCCTATTGCCACTCCTATGGAGACAGGTTTATGATTGAGTTCTCATGATGCTGGAGATGCATTTGATGTTGTTCTCTATCAGCAGGCTATTGGATGCTTGATTTACTTATGCATTACTCGGTTAGATATTCAGTTTGTTGTCTCACATATGAGCAGATTTATGCATTGCCCAGGAGTCAAGCATTGGCAGGCGGTTAAGTGCATCTTTCGCTACTTGAGTGGTACTCGGCTACTTGGGTTGTTTTATCCCAAGGGGGGATCACTACCGCTAGATTTGCATGCTTTTTCTGACTATGATTGGGCTGGTTGCTATGACACTCGTGTGTCCACTAGTGGCTTTTGCTTCATGCTTGGTAGCTCATGTATATCTTGGTTGAGCAAGAAGCAGCCTATTGTGGCCACTTCCAATTGTGAGGCTGAGTATAGGGCAGCTTTCACAGCTATTGTTGAGTGTGTGTGGCTCAGACGCCTTATGGCTAATCTGGGTGTTGGTCAGAATTCTGCCACCACTATCTTCACTGACAGTCAGAGCGCATTGGCAGTTGCGAGGAACCCTGTGTTCTATGCTCGCACTAAGCATTATCACTATGTTAGGGAGAGGTTCTCTGCTGGGGAGATCAGCTTGGCTTATGTGCCCACGCAGGAGAACATTGCAGACCTTTTCACGAAGGCTCTTCCCAGGGAGAAGTTTGAAGATTTCCGCAAAGCTTTGGGCTTACTTCCTTTTTTGGAATGACTTCCACATAGGTTGGCACTTCCTTATACATGAGTGCCAACTACTTGTTCACCGCATCACTCTCGGGGGGGATTTGTTGATATATTTAGGTAGTGATGTGTGTGAACACACTAGGACCGTCGGGGCACTTTTTTCCCTCTTTAGGAGGTTTTTTTCCCCCGGCTTGTATATACGCCTATTGCCCTAATGGGGTACTTATCTTTGTACATTCTCTAGTAATACATTCAGTATTGTGTGTTTGTGCTCTAAGCTTCTTCTTCTTCCTTGTGCTGTTCGCGTGCTTCCGTAGACATCTATCTCCAACAGAGAGCAACAAGCTATCTAAGGTGCAGTTGTTTGTCCTAGTGTTGGACATACAAGGGTTCACTACACGTTTTCATTGCGCATAGGAGAACTCATTCTCCACAGTTGGTATCAAGGCAAGCTTAGTGCTGAAGCTTCATCAACAGATTTGGAGTTAAAGCAAAGCAAAAGAGGAGCTACAAAACAAGGGGGAGCTTCACAAACGCAAGAGCAAAGGACAATATAACTATTCGAGGTAACTCTCAAAGCTTTTGATAGTCTTCAATGGCTTACTTGGGTCAACAAGTAGAGAAAATGGATAAGGATAACTATCTTGTGTGGAAGTTTAGAATGACCAACTACCTAATGGGCAAAGGCTTGTGGGCTATTGTGAGCGGAGATGATGCTCAACCTCAAATCAATCAAGCTATGGCCACCAAAGTCCAAAGGAGGCAAGCGAAGGAATGGGAAGAGAGGAATAGGAGAGTCATGCTTGCTACACTTATGTGTTCCTCGAGTAGCCTTGATGTTAACCTTTTCCCTATACATGGGCACTTTTTATTCTAGTGCTGGCTAGAGGTTTTTTCCCCATGTTACCACATACTTGATACTCTCATATGTAGTGGTACTTTGTACTTAGGGATATTATTCAGCTCTTACTTCAGTTCAGTTCATCGTCAATAGAGAGAGCTATTCCAACCATCGTCTTCTTCGTGTGTCTTGTTGCGTTTGTGCTCCTTGTGTGTGCTTCTTGTGTGTCTCTCGCACTTCTACATACACCCAATAGTGGTATCAGAGCAGGTTCAGCTCCTTCTCAAGTTTTGATTTTTCGCGTTGTGGCGCACGCACTTCTAACAGTGCAAATCGACTTCGGAGCATAGAACTGTGAATTTAAGCAGCCAAGAAACATTTCCAGCAGGTGCGCTGGGGTTTTACCCCCATTTTGAAGCCATTCGTGTAGTCAGAATCGCCATCAGAGTGATGGTTTGTGAGCTGAAATTTCAGCATTCATTTCAGCTTTCGTCGAAGTGAAGATTTTGTCAGATTCTTATTCCTTAGTGAAATGACGGGTACCAATGACTTGTTTGGCATGCTTCAAGCTGAAGATAAGCTTGATGGGACCAACTATCCAATGTGGTCTTACATGATGAAACATGTTCTTGTTGCAAAACAACTTTGGAACATAGTGGCAAATGTAGATCGAAGACCGACAAGTGCTTCTACTTCTTAGTCTACTGTCACAAATGGAGCTTCTTCTTCAAATACAGTGGTTTCTCCTTCTCCACCTACACAGGAGCAACTTAGATGGGATGGAAAAGATGCTCAAGCTCATGCTTTGATTGTGCTTTCAGTGAAGCGTCATATAGTTCCACACATTCGGTCATGTTCTACATCAAGACAGGAATGGGACACTCTTGCTTCTTTGTATGCCGTGCGTAATGAAGCACGTGTTGCATACTTGAGGAAGCACCTTGAGGATGTATGTATGGCTGAAAATGAGTCGGTGGATGTGTATGTGACACGCATCAAGGACTTGAAAGAGCAATTGGTAAACATAGATGAGATCATTCCGAATGCATCACTCATTTCTACATTGTTGAAAGGATTACCAGAATCTTTTCAAAGCTTTGCTACTACACCCTGTTTGGTTGCAAAAGGAAATCCTAATATGTGTGCATTTGATGAGATTGTGTCTCTTCTTTTGCAAGAAGAGCAATCTAGAGTGAATAGGAGTGGTTTGATTGAGAGAACACAAGCACTTGCTATCTCACAAAAGGGGAAAAGCAAGTATGGTTCAACTTTGGGTTCATCCAAACAAAAGCCTCAAGTTTCCTCTTCCACTCATTCCTCCAATGATGGTGATTTTCAAAAGAAGAAGAGATGCAAATATTGCCAGAAGGCTGGTCATACTATTGATGACTGTAGAAAGCTTGCTAAACGCAATGAAAAGAAGAAGGAATCTGCATGTCTATTGCTGAAAATTCAGCAAATGCAAAGAATGGTGAAGCTAACATGGCTCAAGATTTTTGGGCATGTGTTGTTACATGTCATTATGATGCTTCTTTATATTCTAAATGTATGGTTGTGCGTGAGGCTGATTCGGATTGGTTCTTTGATGGAGGTTCTTCAAAGCACATAACATCATGCAAAAGATTGTTTGCCTCTTTGAAAGATGCATCTAAAGGGGGACATGTGGTGTGTGCAAACAATGTCTCTTATCCTATCATTGGAGTAGGAGAAATTGAGCTTACGACTGCAAATGGAGGTGTGATTCTCTTGAAAAATGCATTGTATGTGCCCGGTATAAAGAAGAACTTTATTTCAGTTCCGCTGATTGCCAAAGCTAGACTTCATGTACGCTTTGTTGATGATAAGTGTATGGTTCATGATTTCAGCAATGGCGATGTTATCATGATGTCCGGTACATTGTGTAATGGTTTGTATCACATGGATACATACAAGAGGGCTACCTCGAATGCCTTAGTTGCTCATAATTCTTCTATGGCTAAAATGGAGCTTTGGCATGCTCGTTTTGGTCACTTGAACTTCAATAGTTTGCTCTACTTGCAAAAGAAGGACATGGTTATTGGCTTGCCTACACTTGAGTCCATTGAAAAGCATGCATGTGAAGGTTGCATTCTTGAAAAAATGCATTGTGCTTCTTTTCCAAAAGATGGTCACACACACACTACAAGAAAATTGCAGCTTGTTCATAGTGATGTATGTGGTCTCGTCAAGACTCCATCTTTTGGGAAGCATGTATATTTTGTTACCTTCATTGATGATGCTACTCGCCATACATGGGTGTATCCTATGAAAGCAAAGAATGAGGTATTTTCTTGCTTCAAAGCATTTTTAGCTATGACTGAAAATTTTTCTTCACAAAAGCTTTTGACTCTATGCACGGATCGTGGTGGTGAATACATGTCACATGAGTTTAATGCTTTTCTTCGTGAAAGAGGTATTTCACACCAATGTATGTTGCCATATACACCTCAACAAAATGGTATTGCCGAACGTAAAAATAGAACTCTACTTGAAATGGCACAATGTATGGTTAAAAGAAAGCATCTTCCTCATAAGTTTTGGATGGAAGCGGTCATGTGTGCAAACTATGTGTTGAATCGCTACCCTACAAAAGCATTGAGAGTCATCACTCCTTATGAGGCTTGCAATGTTCATAAGCCTATGGTTAGTCATATGCGTGTGTTTGGTTGCTTGGCATATGCTCTTGTGCCATCACAACAACGTCACAAACTTGATGACAAGGCAAAGAAATATATACTTGTTGGTTATAGTGCTGAAAGTAAGGGATATCGGTTGTACCATCCATTGACGAACACAATTATTGTGAGTCGAGATGTGGTATTTGCTGAATATTCAGTTTTCCCTCTACTTGAATGCAAAAAACTGCCAACAGTTAGCTCACAAGATGTGTTTGATACACTCATGCCTTTGTTCCAAAATGGTGCGCTTGACTATGGCCATGTAGACCAGCCAATTGAGGCTCAAAGGGCTAAAAAATTCCAGCCAAATAGGGCTGAAAATGCATAGAATTTCCAGCCAAACATGGCTGAAAATTTTCAGCCGAAAAATGTCAAAACTGCTGGAAATTTCCAGCCATATATGGCTGAACATTTGCATCAAAATATGGCTGAAAATGAGCATGAAATTCAGCCCACACATGATGTACATATTGAAGATGTTTTACATAATGAACACATGTCTATCAAGAGTGCACAATCTATGCCAAAGTGGCTGAAACAAACTTTGCAGGACAGCAAATTGAGTGCACCTTTACTTGGTAGAACAAGATCAAGCTCTCACCATGCATCAAGTAATTTTTTGGATTATTCTCTTATTGCTACAACATGTAATGAAGAGTCACTTTCTTTTGAAGATGCATGTGACAATCCACAATGGATGAGTGCTATACAATCAGAAATGGATTCCATAGATAGGAATGGTACTTGGGAGTTATGTGAATTGCCAAAAGGAAAGAATGCCATTGGTACAAAGTGGGTTTACAAGATTAAGAGAAAATCTCATGGTAGCATTGATCGTTACAAAGCTAGATTGGTTGCCAAAGGATACACACAACAATATGGCATTGACTATGAGGAAACTTTTGCACCTACTTCACGCATGACTACCATTCATACCGTGGTTGCATTGGCTTCCCATCGAGGTTGGAAAGTGCATGAGTTGGACATAAAAACAGCCTTCTTGAATGGTGATTTGCAAAAAGAGGTCTATGTGAAGCAACCTCCTGGATTTGCTATGAAAGGGAAAGAGCATATGGTTTGTCGCTTGCATAAAGCCTTGTATGGTCTTAAGCAAGCTCCACGTGCATGGTATGACAAAATACATAAGCACTTGATTGCTCTTGGCTTCACATGTAGTTCGCTTGAATGCACACTCTATGTACGCAAAAATGGGGCTGATCTTATAGTGCTTGTTCTTTATGTCGATGACATACTCTTGACTGGATCATGTGATGCAAAACTTGACATTCTTATGGCTGATTTGCAGCATACTTTCGATGTCACTTATCTTGGTCTTTTGAGCTACTATCTTGGCATTGTAAGCCAGTTTCCACACCAATTGAGACAGGATTCAGGTTCTCAATTGAGGATTCTAGTGACGCATTTGACACTTCTCTTTATCAGCAAGCTGTGGGATGTCTTATATATGCATGCAACACAAGGCCGAATATACAGTATGCAGTTTCTCAGTTGAGTCGATTCATGCATAGCCCTGGCACTAAGCATTGGCAAGTGGTGAAACGTGTGTTTAGATATCTCCGAGGCACTTTGAGCTTAGGTCTCTTTTATGGTAGAGATATTCAGCCATGCTTGCATGATTTTACAGATAGTGATTGGGCTGGTTGTTATGATACTCGTATGTCCACTAGTGGTAATTGCTTTTTCCTTGGAGACTCATGCATATCTTGGTTGAGTAAGAAGCAACCTACAGTGGCGACTTCGAGTTGTGAAGCTGAGTACAGGGCATTTTTCACAATTGTAGTGGAGTGTATATGGTTGAGACGCCTATTGATGGATCTTTGCATGGAGATTGATGCTACTACGCATATTCTCATTGATAGTCAGAGTGCTTTGGTTGTTGCACGAAACCTAGTGTTTCATGCACGGACCAAACATATTGAGGTGTATTATCACTATGTGAGAGAGTGCCTTCATGCAGGAGATATTGATTTGGAATATGTGCCTACACATGATAATGTGGCACACATAATCACCAAAGCTCTTCCACGGGAAAAGTTTGAAGCTTTTCACAAAGCTTTAGGCTTATTACCTTGTGGGGGCTGATCTGTCACTCCCTGTATGTGTTCACATCATTCGCTCCAGGGGGTTTTGTTACACTTATGTGTTCCTCGAGTAGCTTTGATGTGAACCTTTTCCCTATACATGGGCACTTTTTACTCTAGTGCTGGCTAGAGGTTTTTTCCCCATGTTACCACATACTTGATACTCTCATATGTGGTGGTACTTTGTACTCAGGGATATTGTTCAGCTCTTACTTCAGTTCAGTTCATCGTCAATAGAGAGAGCTATTCCAGCCATCGTCTTCTTCGTGTGTCTTGCTGCATTTGTGCTCCTTGTGTGTGCTTCTTGTGTGTCTCTCGCACTTCTATATACACCCAACAATGTTCCTCATTTCACGTCATTACTAATGCCATGGTCAGGCATATTCAACATCTAAAGAAAGTTAATGATGCTTGGGAAGCTCTTGAAAGGATGTATTCAACAAATACCAAAGCTAGGAAACTTCAACTCAAGAATGAGTTGAAGACAATCAAGAAAAGTTCGAGTCAATCCATAGCTGAATATACTTTGAAGATTAAGGAGCTAAGTGATGCTTTAGCTTCTATTGGCACAACGATTGAAGACGAAGATCTTGTGTGTTATACTCTCAATGGATTGAGAGAAGATGAAAGATGAAAGCTTTTTATAACTTCCATTAACTTGAAAGATGCATATCCAGGTTTTGAACAACTAATCCCTCATCTTGTCACATAAGAGCTTAGCTTTGGTGGCCCCAAAGGAAAGGACAGCTATAATCAAATGTTATATGCAGGTCGAGGTAAAGAGGAGGCTCAAGAGGCAAAGGAAGAGGTCACAAAAACTCCAACTACAATCAAAACAATTCAGAAGACAACAAGAATGCATCAAATGCCAACACACAAGGAAGGGGTCGAGGTAGAAGTAGAGGAAGAGGCCGAAGCTTGTACAATTCTCATAAAGGCATAACATGCTATCATTGTGGTAAAGTAGGACACTATGCTAGTGATTGTTGGCTGAAGAATGGAAGACCAAATGGAGGCAATCAAAGGAGCCAAAGCAACTATGCAAGCACCTCAAGGACACACTACTTGCAATGAGACATGAGTATAGAAGCTCTTGTGAAGATGACAAAAAATGGCACATTGATTCAGGTTGTAGTAACCATATGTTATGCCAAGGAAGTTTGTTCATTAATCTATAGGTAACAAGTGGAAAAGGATGTGTTGAAATTGGTGATGATAATCAATGCATGATTGAACATATTGGAGATATAAAGCTTGGAGATACAAGTAGAGCAAAGGTTCTATCTAATGTTCTTCATGTTCCTACAATTTCAAAGAGCTTGATTTCAGTAGAACAAATGGTAGAGAAGGGTTATCATGTCATATTCAATGAGAATGGGTGCTTCATAAAGAATGCAACGGAAGGCTTCAAGGTCATTGCTTGAGGTAGAAGAGAAGGAAGGATGTTCACTTTGGACGTCCAACATCCACATGGAAAGGTCATGTACATTCAATCTGGCAACAAGAAGATTTTAGAGTTCGCCTTATGGCACAAAAGAATAGGACACATCAACATTCCAAAGTTGAAGGACATGAGCAAACATGAAGTGGTAAGAGGTGTTCTAAAATTTAATAGCATTGGACTACATGAGTTATGTGAAGCTTGTCAACTAGGAAAGCAAATGAGGTAGCCATTCAAGAGGAGCAATTATGTGACCCCAAATGTCTTGGACTTGATACATATGGATATATGGGGACCAACCCAAGAGGCATTAATGGCTGGTAATAGATTTTTTGTCACCTTTATTTGATGATGACTCAAGAAAGGTATGTCTGTTTTGCACGAAGCAAAAATAAGAGGTGTTTTCTATATTCAAAAGATTCAAAGTTGAAGTTGAAAAAGAAATAGGAAGTTCTATCAAAACCTTAAGGTCCGATGGTGGAGGAGAATACTTCTCCAAATAATTTTCAGATTTTCTACAAGAGAATGGGATCAAAAGGCAGTTTACTTGTAGGTATACACCACAACAAAATGGAGTAGGTGAGAGGAAAAATAGGCAAATTATTGAAATTGCAAGATGCATGCTCAACGAGATGAAGGTACCATTGTACTATTGGGTTGAAGCTACCACAACCGCCATTTACTTGATAAATAGGTGCACAACATCAAGAATACATCACTTGACTCCAGAGGAGGTATATTCTGGTAAGAAACCTGATCTTACACACCTCAAAGTGTTTGGATGTGTTTGATTTGTTCACATTCCACAAGAAGTTAGAACAAGGATGGAACCAAGGTCAGAAAAATGCATTTTCATCAGCTACTCGACAGAGCAAAAAGGATACAAGTGTTACAAACCTAGAACAAAGGAAGTAAGAGTCTCGCAAGATGTGGTCTTTGATGAACTAAGACCATGGTATGAAGATAAAGGAAAGGAAAAGATTCTTGAAGAAGATTGTGATGATTATGCAGGAACAAATCAAAGAGAAGTTCAAGAATCAAATGCACAAAGGTTTCAGGTCTAGAGGCATCTACATCAAACGAAGAATGTTCAACATGGAGGGGGAGTCATTCTTTGTCTCCAAACTCAGCTCATAGTAGAGTCAAAGAAGAAAGTGCTACTCCAAATAGTGAGATAGATGCAAGTGAAGAATAACATGAAGAGGTAATCACTCTGAAGGTAAAACTAAATAGGTTAAAGAGGCAACTTTCTAAAGGCAATGAAAGAAGATCTTTAAGCACAAGGTATCCAAGTCAAAGGCTAAGCTATGATAGTTTCATGGCGAAACATTTTGCATACATGATGCATGTTATCAAAGACAAAGAGCCTTAGACATATGAAGAAGCTTGCACACAAAAGGAATGGAAGCAAGCTATGAAAGAGGAGATCAAAGCTCTCAAAGATAATCACACATGAGAGCTAGTGCCAAAGAAAAAAGGTATGAAGATTGTTCCAAACAAATGGGTGTTCAAAGTAAAGAGGAATGCTAATGGTTCACTAGCTAGATATAAAGCTAGATTAGTTGCGAAAGGATTTAAACAAGCACAAGGCATAGATTATGATGAAGCTTTCAGCCCTATTGCAAAGATGGAACAATCAGAACATTAATAGCAATTGGTGCTTCAAGGAGATGACCATTATATCAACTCGACATCAAAAATGCTTTTCTCCATGGAACTACAAGAAGAGGTATACATGAGTCAACTGGTTGGATTTGAAGATGAAAACCATCCCAACTTTGTTTGCAGGTTGAAAAAGTCTTTTTATGGCTTGAAGCATATACTATGAAATTCGAAGTATTATCATTTACATAATTTACTAATCACTAATGAAGTATGATACATTAATACATTATGCATGTAATACACATTATGAAATTTGAATGTATTATCATTTATAAAATATATTAATTACTAAATACTATCTAATGATAACCAACCATTTGCTAATCACTAATCAACTATGATACATTAATGTATTATACATGTAATATACATTATGAAATTTGAATGTGTTATAATTTAAACCATTTATAAATTACTAAATACTATCGAATGATAACCAATCATTGCTGTCAACTAATAACCACTCATGCAAGTTAAATACGATATATATAATTAATAGTAACTACAATACATAATACATGATCAAATGCTTTTAGGGCATAACATCATGTACACACATATATGTTGACCTTTGGTAAGAGATTGTTGACACATCAGTGACGTCTCAAGCACCGGAGCCAAAGAGAGAACCCAAGCACCGCTGCGAAACAATGAAAAGAAAAAACGTCGGCAAAACATTTGCAACAAATATCCTCTGACGTTTTGCTCTACATGTTTTATTTCCTAGCTGCCGTGAAGGTTTTCTCCTATTCTCTGCGTGATTGCTAGTATTTCCTTCTGGATTTCCGCGATGGCTGCCCCATCCCTGGCGAACGGAAACTCGGAATACGATTCATCGAAAATCAGTGTGAACGGGACTACGGCACAGATGAATGGCGATCTTAGTAAGAAAATCAAGGAGGCCGAAAGGCGACGTCGCAGACGGAAACAGAAGAAGAAAGGTTCTAAAAACGGAGAGGAAAACGATTCTCCCTTGCACAGTGGGGATGAAAATGCTTCTGACGCAGCCAAGGTTCTGCTTAATTTAACCCTAGTGGAGAATTTTTTTTCGGTTCAAATTTATAATATGTGGCATCTTTGCATCTTGAAGGTGAAGGAGCCGGAAGAGCAGGTGGAGGTTGAGTATGTCATAGAGAAACCAGATCTTGATGAAACTTATGGACCTCTTATTGAAGTTTTTGAGAAACTATCATCTGCTGATAAATTGTTCGCATCGTCAGCTAAGGTATTGGTCATAGATGCTATTATTCTGTCGCCTCGTTGGCCGTTATTTACTTATTTAGTGCTATTTCCATTCAGGATGAAAATCTCAAACAAGAGACATCTCTTGACAAGTCGAAGCTTGCTGGTTCAGACGAGGAAGAGGAAGACGAACACGACATGAAGCACAAAGATAAGGGAATGTCGAACAAGAAAAAGAAGGTAACCCTTTTACAAAGACTAGACCGGAACTAAGTTTAGATCACTGCAGAAGCAATAACTTTTACTTCTGATTTTTGTGTTTCCGTTTCTAACTCGATCATTGATAACACCGAAACAGCTGGCAAGAAGAATGAAGATTGCTGAACTCAAACAGCAGTGCTCCAAGCCAGATGTCGTGGAGGTGTGTAGTTCAGCCTCTGTTTGGTTTTGGTGAAATTGTTTACATTTTGCTAAATGTTTTGTGTGTATCTGATAGGTGTGGGATGCGACGGCAGCAGATCCAAAGCTCCTGGTGTATCTAAAAGCTTATCGTAATACTGTACCAGTCCCAAGGCATTGGTGTCAGAAACGCAAATTCTTACAGGTTGGTTACTATGCCTTCATGACAATTATTCTTGCTACGTTTTAATGGGTTTTTACGGGATTTATCTATAGAAGCACTTATTTGTGGGAGACTGGCAGCTGCCTGAGGCGTCATGTCTCTTATTTCCTATATATCTGTTGGTTGCAGGATGCGGCAATTCAGCAGTCATAATATGGAAGGCAGACTGGTATGCTGGTGGGGAGGAAAAATTCTCTCTGCCTCAATTTTGATTGAATTTGAAGTATCCTCGAGTGTGTTGGTCTTATTAGAAGGCCAAGTTGAATTGGGATTTTGAAGCCAGTTGGAAAACCCTCTTATTTTCTTTTCCCTTGGCAAGGGGGAAGGAGAGGGCAACACATAGAAGTACATTTGTTATAACTTGATGCCCATTTATATCTGTATGTTGGTCCTCGTGCTTGTAGCTATCCATATGCAGATGCAGAGCTACATGAATTTCTATCAATGTGAATAATTGCATGGGTTTCTGTGAACTTGTGCTGTGTATGTTCATGCATATGCATGCATGTTTATATACCCAAATGTGCGCACAGTATGCAAGCATTATCATGTATATATATGTATGTACAATACACACACATTTATGAATCACATCCATACACATGTTGCGATTGTGTCTATACTTCTATAAACTGCTTGTGTAACGAGCATACTCATATGCTGTGGATGTATCCATATGTTTCTGAGGGCATAAAGATTTGGAGGCTTTATTTTTTTTAATAGGTAGAGTGGGATGTTGGAGAAAGATGTGGGGAAGGAGGAGACTTTGACAGAAGATTGAGCACCCTACTAACATTCTGTCACCAGCACCATCATCATGATCGTCATCATCATCAGCATCATTGTCATCATCATCGTCATTGTCATCATTGTGATTAAGATCTTTTTATTATTGGTCGTAATGGGACAGGGAAGCAGTCCCATGTCTTGGGGCTTTAAGACATCTGGATGGTGGGATGTGGTTCTTCCTAATTCTTTTTAGCATAATTTATGCATCGCGTCTATCTATTATAAGCATTTACATCATGCGTGTGCATGCATTGACCTCTCTCTATCTCTGTCTTACTGTTGGGATTTTCTCTCTTTCAGTAATCAGTATCATATGTATATAGTTTTGTGTCACTTCTTTTTCCCTCTTTTGTTTTATCTATTCTTTCCTTTCTTTTTTGTAGTTTTAATTTCTTTCATGGAAGGGTATATGTATGTATGTATGAATGTGTGTTTGTATGTATGCACGCACACATATCTGTTTGTATGTATTTATGTGTGCGCGTGTGTGTATACACACTCTCTCTCACACACACACACACACACACACACATTTCCTTGCTCTGTATATATACAAGTGCTGACTGGGGATAGTGCACTGAAATTGCAGAAGTTCCAGTTGCTGTACCTGGGGCTATGGATTTCTGTTTTACACATAGAACATACAATGCTTATGTGATGATTTCAGCAATGAACTGTCTTGACCATTCATTGATTTCTTGCAGGGTAAGCGAGGTATTGAGAAGCAACCATTTCAGCTGCCTGATTTCATTGCAGCAACAGGAATTGAGAAGATAAGACAGGTACAATGTTGACTGTGATGCAAATTTGATGATGGTCCCATTGAGAGCTAAATTTCATTTGTTAGCTTCTCTCTCTCAACTCAGTACCTTAATGTTAGATTAAATGGTTGAACTGATTCTGTAGGTACTCTTCAAAAGTGCATTTATTTCTATCTGCCAAATTTGTGTAGGAATTATTTTATTTTGTTCTGATACCTAAAGTTAATTTCCTTTTCCACCTGATCTTGAAAAGAAAGTCTAGCTTGTGATGTCGCAAATTTAGATTTATGTCATGTAGACCAATTTATATGTTCTGGCGGCATTCAGATGATATGAATTCTGTGAATCAATACATGATGAGAATGCACATCTTATTTTAGAAATTAATATTCTGTTTGCTTTTGTGCTTATCAAATAGTTTGTTTTGAAGTATCCTACTTTTTCTCATCTCTATGTGTGCCCAGGCTTACATTGAAAAAGAGGACAGCAAGAAGTTAAAGCAGAAACAAAGGGAGCGTATGCAGCCTAAGATGGGTAAAACTGATATTGATTATCAGGTAAGAAGTGTTCCTTTTTTCGTGCTCTGTTAGTAGTTTGATACACAAAGAGTTTATTGAAGGGTGTACATTACAGGTGCTGCATGATGCATTTTTCAAGTTTCAAACCAAACCGAAGCTCACCACTCATGGTGACTTGTATTTTGAAGGCAAGGAGTTTGAGGTAAGATTCATTATCTTTGTGTCTGGTTTTACACTTGAGATTGCTGCTGCCAACACTCTTATGGCATTGGGATTTTTCCTCCTTGCTTAGGTTAAATTAAGGGAGATGAAGCCAGGACACCTTTCTCAAGAACTTAAAGACGCCCTTGGCATGCCAGAGGGTGCACCTCCGCCTTGGCTAATTAATATGCAGGTCTGTGTCTGATAATGTTTCTCTTGAAGAAATATTTCCTTTTGACAGTAC
Organism: Ceratopteris richardii; assembly: GCA_020310875.1. NCBI lineage: Eukaryota > Viridiplantae > Streptophyta > Polypodiopsida > Polypodiales > Pteridaceae > Ceratopteris > Ceratopteris richardii. The sequence goes on from CM035435.1 coordinate 63,582,830, forward strand.
TCACGTGTGCCTTTTTTGGTGTGTCTGTAGAGATATGGTCCTCCTCCATCCTATCCTCACTTAAAGATTCCTGGTTTGAATTCACCTATTCCAGAAGGCGCCTCGTTTGGTTATCATCCTGGTGGCTGGGGGAAACCTCCTGTTGATGAGGTGATCTTAGCAATGCTCATTTTTTAAATAATTTTTATTATCTGAAATCTAATTTTTTATTTTCTTTCTTAATGCAATTGCCTTATGTTTTAGGTTGGACGACCTGTTTATGGTGATGTTTTTGGTGTTCGCAGGCCAGAGCCAGAGATATATGAGGTAAGGATCACAATAAATCATAAATGGTTTGATTTGTAATTTGTATGTGTAAGTTTCTTACATTCAGTTATGCACTTTTGTCTTCAGATGGAACCTGTGGATCGGTCAAAGCACTGGGGTGATCTGGAGGAAGAGGAAGAGGAAGAGGAGGAAGAGGAGGAGGAGGAAGAGGAACTTGGACAGGGAGAACTTGAAGCTGGCATGGCTTCAGTTGATAGTATTTCAACGTACGTTTGATAACCTTGTATGGAGTTCAGTACAGTTAGAACAAGAATAAAAGTGTACTTGTGCTCTTAATGTTGCAGGACACCAACTGGTGTGGAGACTCCTGATGTCATTGATTTGCGTAAGGCTCAACGGAAGGAGCCAGAAAAGCCTCTTTACCAAGTTAGCCTACTTCTGTCTTCATGTTCTCTTATTATCTTAGTCATCTCCCATTTATATGCAAGGTAATAACTGATATCCTAATTTGGACAGGTTTTGGAGGAGAAAGAGGAAAGAATTGCTGCAGGAACTTTGCTTGGAACAAGCCATACGTAAGGGCAATCGTGTTGCGTTTTTTATTTTCGGTTTACAGCTGACATTCTGAAAAATGCAAATTGTCTGTTTTGCAATAATGCAGGTATGTTCTTAATCCACCAGCAGATAAGTCAGCTCCAAAGAAGGTAACTTTTTTTGATATTACCAATCTTTATGTCCCTCTGCCCCCCCAAAGCATACACACTGATTAAAAATAGAAAAAATGAGAGGAGGTCTCCCTTGTCCCTTTTCTAAAAAAATTAAAATTCAGTTGGATGTGTAACGTGTATTTTGATATTTATTAGGTCGATCTGCTGAAGAGCTTGAAGTCTGACAAAGTGGATGTGACGCTGCGTCCTGAAGAACTGGAGGGCCTTGATGAGAGTGCTTTGGCTGCCAAGTAGGATTATCCAGTGTTGAACTGACATGGTTTATATTCCTGCAACTATCAAAAATTAAAACTGGATTTTTGTTGTAACAGGTTTGAGGAAGCTAGAGAAGAGGAGAAATTACGATTACAACATGAAGATTTTAGTGACATGGTTGCAGAGGTAATCTTTTGTTTTGCATTCCTCAATACCAGGCCTTGTCATATTTGTGTACTGGCAAATGTTAATTACGAGGGTAAGTTGATTTTGGACAGGATGCAAAGAAAAAGAAGCGAAGGATGCAAGAGAAGGAGGGAAAATCCAAAAAACAAAAAGAGTTCAAATTCTAATCAACAAATACTGCTGAAGGGGGTTTCTCTAGTGCTTTACTACAGCTGCCAGGATTCCTATCGGTTCTATGTCATGATCAGTACAATCCTGTAAGCCTGGTGTGGATTGTTTAGCTACCACAAGATGAAGCTTGAAAGAAGGCTAAATGTGGCTGTTAGTGAAGATAGAGTATTGCTAAGTCACCGGAGCTTTAACACTAACAGCGTTATGCAAAAGTGAGCTTCATCATGGGCAAGTGATGATCTCAGTAAATATGGCAGTATTGGTGTCCAATGTTCATTGTATTTCAGCGATGTTCTTCTACGCATATTTGGCACCAGAAGTTGGTTTATTGCAATTTTGAAGCTACTTCCAGCTTGAGATATTTTTATTTTTGCTGGAATTCATGTGTAATGCGAAATTTGGATCCAACCAACTCATGTTGATTTCTGATTGCAAGTTGCTCTAGTCACTTCTGTTTTTTTGGCTACGAGCAGTGCAACTCTCACATCTATTTCTGTAAAAAAGAAAAAAAAAAGGTTTTGGTTGATATATGTAAAATTTCAGTTGCACCTCCTTTAGTAGAGATTTGAAGATTCATTTCTTCTGGATACAAGTGTACAGATAATAGTCCACGGTCCACCATGTCTGTTATTGTGTGTAGGTGATACTTTTTTTTTCAGTTTGTTCTAAGCAATGTCACCAGATTGTGTGATACTGCCATTGGAGTGGGTCTATCATGCTAGATTAGAAAGGTTATAGGAGGTCATTTGAACTCAATTGATGCATGTGCCCTACAAGGCAATTAAGTCACTAGCAGTTGTCCAAAGATGTCTGCTCTAGATTGATCAAGTCGGCTGCAAGCGAAATCATGCTCGTGCTTTTTATCTGTCGATTCTGGCGAGTACGGAATTACTGGGAGTAGGGAATTTCTGGAATCAAGGCCTTGGCGGCTGCAAACGAAATCATTCTCATGCTGTTATCTGTCGATTCTGGCGAGTATGGAATTACTGGGAGTAGGGAATTTCTGTAATCAAGGCCTTGGAAATGCATAATGTAACTTCTTTGTTGTATGCATGTGCGTTTGTGTGTTTTGTCTATGCACATGTATGTAGACGAGTTTTTCTTCCTGTGCAGATGCTTTGCATATGAAGATTTCAATCACTATTTACTGCCTGTTTTCCTAAGTAGCTTTCTTTGGTATATCCTTTTTGTGTTCATGTGAATGTTTCTAGAGCAGACACGCAGTCTGTTCTCACGGGGTAAGATCGTAGTCCATTGGGAGATGGCGAGATTTTGAGGTCTTGACTTAATTTGAGGATCTAATAGGTATGGAAAACAATTTTGCATTATGTATTTAGTATTTTCTCACCATGGCCTTAAAAGATGAATGAGTTTTGCAGAATATGCAATCTTAGTGGCAAGGTAGCCTTGGTGGTCTTGGGAACTTTTGATGCATCGTGATGGGTACGTTTGGTTGCCAAAATTAAGTATAACTGATCCGGGCCTTTAACAAAGAGGCATAATCATGGTGGTATGTTAGGTAAATTTTTGATAGTCTGAACTTCTTTGGTTACTAAAATTAAATATCTGGAGCAGTGAGCTGTGCCCTGGTGACGCAAGTGGAAAGGTTTGATTCCATGTGATCGCTTGCTTGTTAGTACATAAGTGACATGAGCACTGTGACCACAAAAGCAAGGATTAAATTGCAAGAATAAATTTAGAAATAAAAAACACAGAAGAATAGAAGCATTGGAACAAATGTGTGCCCCACTAACAAGTGGAAAAGCCTGATATCATGTGATTGCATACTTGTGAAAGCGTATCATATGCAAGTAATGCACCAAGTACTGAGTTGTTCAGGGGATGGAGCTATCTTTTAAAACATATTCTTGGACATGTTTTCCTTTTGAGGCTCCACTCTGCTACATTGTAGGAAAGCCTATGGATGCCTGAGGTTTTGATCTAGGCATAGTAGCATTTCTGGGAGAACACTTACATTTTGAACATAAACGAGAATCTCTTAGTGATGAATTGATACTGGGATCTAACACCATGTGGAAGTCCACACATTTCTTGAAATGCAGATTATATAAGAATTCTTTAATGTCTTGTTTCATAGTATGAGAAAAAGAGTTGGTGTCTGAATGTATTTGGCAAATCCTTCGGTAGCATGATATTTCATTTGTAAGAATTCTTCAAAATTTACTATCCTAGAGTCCTTGAGCATTGGAAAAGATATGGCTAACGAACTTAGAACTGTGATGCATGGTAAAAGGTTAGTTTTCCGGTGATCATAATATCTATCTGTATTCTAGTTAGCAAGTCTTATAAATTTCAGCATAGATAAGTTTCAGCTATACAATAGAGCATAGAAATCCGCTTTCATATTGGAATATACTAGAAATATGGCTAGGTAAAAACAAAACAACCCGGACTCCCAACTAAAAATAAAATAAAAGTCTTTTCCTCCTGGAACAAGTTCAGGTTACTACGGATATTCGGCGAAGACTTTCTATTTATATACATATATAACATATCTATCTACCAATTGGATCGAGAAGCCTGTGGACATTACCTATGGACATTAGTAAGATAATTGAATTGCAAGATTTTTCTTTTCTATACCTATTTTTTTCTCTAGGGAAGAATATATCATTTCACTTCCATTATCGATACTTTAAATCTATAATGCCCGGATGAGAAGGTGAAAAGTGAACTAGCTGAATTTACTTGGGCATTCAATTGAGAGGGCATGCTACACGGTCATACTTGTGATAGAATTTATGACTTAAAGCTCTTTGTTCCATGCTCTGACCATGTGCACGGATGCATGTTTTCATATGCATTGGAGAAATGGTTAGAACTCTTTATGTTGAAAGCTTACAAAAGGCTTAGATGACATAAGATTATGGATATTTATGTGAATATTATGGGTTCATCCTCGTATATTTGCACTCTTTTAACAAACGACTGCCTTTGAGAGGGTATAGAGTTGAGTGGGTTCATGTTATCATGTGCATCTAGGCACTTCTTTGGTTGTGTCCGCTTCAACAGATCTAAAGTCCATCGTATGTCCTAATCATTGAGATTAATTGTTCTAAAACTTGTTTTGACCATGTTTGTGTATACCACAGTTTGTGTCTTTGAACAAGATTCAGTTACGCTCTTACAGTAATCAGAATTGTTTCTTGCACTCAATAGCTTTACTGTTTTGAAACTGTTAAAACCTTTTCAGATTTGGGGCATAAGGATGCACTTTGTTTGTATTCAGAATTCTCATGAAAGGGGAATTATTTGTCAAATTTTCATGTCTAGAAGTTCAACATATAATCGAAAAGTGAGGAGGAACAATCATATATGACATGAGAAATAGTTAGTGGGTGCTTTAGGACACTGTCTGAGATGCTGTTATGCCCAAACCACAAGGCAACTGCCGATCATCATTTGTTATTGCTCTTTTCTTTTGAATTTGGAATATCAAGAGCAAATCGTATTTGGAAGGGACCACTGTATTTGCACTTGTCTTACGTATCTGTTGAGTAAAGTTTGCTGCCTCAAAAAGTTGGAAAGCATAAAGATGGATGCAAAGACTCTTGTGAAACTAGCATGATGGAGAGTGGATGCGAACAAGAAATAAAAGAAGACTTTAGAGAAAACAAAGGCAATATATTGGTGGATTATTGACATAATGATGAAGTTAAGTACAAACAAAAATGTGTGTGCTAGTTTTGACTTAGGTATGGTAAATCAGCACTCACTATCTTATCAATATCCCACTCTAAGATCATTGTAAATTTGAAGAGTACCTATGTGCATGGTGGTAGTGTGTATATGAACACGTATAACATGTGATTGTGTGCATGTCTTACCAAACACACATCATTGTTTTGAACAACTGTGACAACTTCATATAATTGAGATTATGTTGCCATTTCACATCTTCACAAGCGAAAAGACAACCGAAATAAGATTTCCTTGCATTTGATTTTGTTTCACAATTAGCATATATATGTTATCCACTATATGTGCTTTTTGATTCCCAACAAGGTATGTGTGAGCTTTTGGACTGATTGGTCTGCCTCTATAAGGAACTCCTCAAAGCTTATAGCCTTGATATTAATGGAATTTCATAAGCTACTAGCCTATAGATCACCTGAAAATATCATGATGAAATGATCCTCTTGATCCTTCAACACCATTGCTAGTTAGAGGTCCTTCATGCAAGTACTCTTAGGAAGTGAATAATATTCGAAAATTAGTAAGCGATGCATCACATCAAATACAAAGAGAAGGAAGGAACTCAAGTTTTCTTAACTTTAATCAAACTGTACCCCCGTCTATAATCTACTCACAAGGGAGATTTCCGTAAGACTTTGTTTTTCCCACTCTAACCTATCTTTTTCATTTGTCTTGCAAGAACTTCATGCAACCCGTCACACCTCTCTCTTTCATGCACAATCCATGTATCATACAAGCCGACATATTCTTATGGGAATGGAATTTCTCATATGATTCAAGAACTGAAATACAACTGCTGCAAAATACCATCATGGATACATCTCATAATCAAGATATTCGTTTTCTACCTCCTCACCTCACACACTTATAAACATATAAAAAGGTGCACTAGCGAAATGTCTGAAAGAAAGTTATTATCCATTGATGTATTCACGGTTCTTGAAACACTATTTTTCATCCTATCATTATTGATTTATCCTTACTCATTGGCCTAAAACATTCCTCTTAATTCCGTTCATATCATGTACAATATTCACCCCTCATTTTGTAATGTACACCTTTGTATATAAAAATATGAGATTATATTTCCATTTTCATAATGACTTTTGAGAACCCCTCTTACATAGGGTGTTTTTTCTTTAACTCACAAACGGTCCCACTACCTTCTATGATATATGAATGGGACTTTATTAATCCTTATTATAACATTTCAACAAGCTAACATGGATTGCATGAGAATTTGAATATCACCCGTATGTACCTTATGTTCCCGTGTTTGAATGGATTATTAATTGGGATGGACAAAATAACCACACCAACAAAATATGTGATGATCACATGTACTTTGGTACTTCTTTTATAGAATCTAAGGTGCATATCAATGCATTAATATACAATTCAAAGGGGGGCCAAATAACATATCTAAGGAATATGTGATCGGGAGTGTTTGCGTGGTATATTCCAAACCATCACACATCTAAGGAATATGTGATTGTGATTGATATTGAAAATGTGGTATGCTTACATTAATCCGTTCAACCATGTGAATAAAAGTGTAGTATGAATGTATGCGTTGAGAAGATAACTAAAGAAAATGTCACTAATTAATTTGAGAGGAATTCACAAATGAGTAAAGGATTACATTGAAGAAGACATAACAAACTTTATCAATTCAAAATACGAATTTTATATGTAAAAAAAAAAAAGACATATTATTGATATACAAAAAAGAATCTAGTTACAAAAGGTTGAAGCCCTCACTTTAACTTGATAAAAAATGAAAACCTCCCATCTTGAGTGGAACTTTTAGAAATATTTGGAACATCCTTGCAAAACTAACCTTAATGCTCCAAAAAGTAAGCATGATTACAATGTATTTGAAGTGGGATCTGATTGAAGATACAATTGAATAAATGCAAAAAAAAAAAGACGAGGAAAAGATTAAGAAATGGACATAGAAATGATCGGATTAATGTTGGCAAATACACCAAAATATCTAAGTTTGAGTTTCCATGAGCACAACTAAACATAAGAATAGTTTGAAAATAAGGTTGGCTCTTAGAAACATTTAAGGTTATGAAAATGTTTCCAAATGGATGAAGTTGTAATTGGATTACTTACATCCTAATTACGCCTTCCTCTATCCAAGAATTTGATACAAATTGCTACTTTTGGTCCAAGAATTCAAAGAGAGTTATCAAAACCAACTTTTGCTTTTGAATAGTGTCAAGAGTTTGCTTCCTTATAAGATATTCTTCAAGAAGAGGCTCTTGGCAACCAAGCCAAGAGTGGAAGTGCAACTATGAGCAGAGGAAAGGGCCAAAGATTCTTGAATGAATCAAGAAATGAAGGAGCCCCAAGCCCTAAAAAATCTCTCAATGTTGAAATATATTAAAAAATGATTTTCATCAACAACTTTTTTATGTAACAATTCTTTTTGAGCCTCATGTACTCAAATTACATATTTCCACTCAAATTTCGCGCAAATCAAGAAGTGCTTGAGTTTGTGGAGAATTAGATACCCTCAATTTTTTCTTTTCACAAACTTTCAAGCTCATTTTGACTCCCAAAAGAGCTTTTAGGATCATTTAACTATGCCATACAACAAGGCGCTAAAGCATTGTGAAGAGATCTTGTTATATACACTTATTTGTGAGCTATCATAATTGAGGCTTTGCATTCTCTCTCTCTCTCTCATAAGAGTAGCATTATTCTACCATCCCATAGTCTTTTCAATTGATAATTTACGGTTTGGATCTTCAATAAGCATTATTGAGCTCACATAGTCTGACCAACTATTCATGGGAGAGTGGTAATAGTAGAATGAGATGTTGGAAGCTTTTTGTGAGTAAACTTTTAGTTCTTATTTAAGATTAAGATTCTTTTACATAAAGAGTAGGGATTAAATGATCCATTACAATAGATGTACTCTTTCCAATTACGACATGATATGACTAAATTAAGAAAGAGAAAGAAGTCATTAACATGATGAAGATCATACCTTTTGACTTGGAGATGAAAGGAAATGAGACCAAGATAGAGAGTACCCAAAGAAAGTAACACCATATCAAAATCTTCATAGACGATTTCCTACATATTTTGACATAGTACTTGAAGTCCTTTTCATGGATGGATGTATCCTCACATTGTCATAGCCTTTATGCAAACACAATCAAATTGTCGAAGTCCGCCGAGCAACCAAATAGTGGTATGCTTGTTGTTCTTTGGAGTTTTCCTCTCCAATCACCATAGCATAAAGAACTAATAATCTCAAACACTTAAATTGTCAATTTGGGGAGCATACTCAAGATTTATTACTCAAAGATCAAAATATTCACAAATCCACTCCATCCCATCACAAGATATAAAGATTTCTATATTTTTGGAAGTAGTTCTTCTTTTGATTGTAAGTAAAGCTAGAGATAAGATTTTTCAATGATTTTAGTGCATGAAGTGTGCTATTGTGGATAAGGAAGAAATGTATAAAGTTAGATTCAAGTCGCAACAACTATACCCACTTGATGAGAGAATCTCTATTTTGGTAGACTCATATAGTCTAAAGGAAATAGTTCATACTTTGATTTGACAAGATTTGAAGACGAAGATGGAATCATGAAAGTATTAAACACACATAAAAAGCTTATATGATGCAACATGTATTGGTTGCAAAAGGACTAAGAAGCATTGTGCATGGTGTTGAAAAACATCCTATTACACTTACAAATATAGGTATTGAAGCTGATGTAGATGGCATTGAAGATGTTGATATTCTTCAGATTCCTATCGTGCTATGATTTCTGCTGCACCTATTGTAGAGAAAATTCATTGGGCTATTAGAGATGCTCAGACACATGCATTGATAACCTTGTCTATCAAATGTGCCATTATTCCTCACATTCTCTCTTGCAGAACAACTAAGGATGCTTGGGATACACTTACCACATTGTACCAGGCTAGGAATGAGGCTCGTGTTGCTTACCTCCGAAAACAGCTGGAGAGTGAGCATATGAATGAAGATGATTCTATGGACATTTTTCTAACAAAGATCAAAGAATTGAAGGAACAACTGATTCTTGCTGATGAAGTTATACTAGATAGCTCACTTGTGCAGACCATTCTGAATGGTCTTCCTGATTAATATTAGAGCTTTTCTTCTACTCTTTGTTTGATGATGAAAGGCAATCCAAATGCCTTGATATTTAAGGATTTAGTCTTTGTTATGTTGCAGGAAGATCAGATTAGGCAGAACAGGTCCATTATGCGTGTTGCAGATCAAGCTTTCCTGGCTAGTCAAAAGGGCAAAGGTAAATGGAACTCATCTACTAGTAAGAAGAAATCTGCAAATGCTGCATATTTGAAAAAGGAAGAAAAAGATGAGAAGAAATAAAAAAAGCAAAAATTCTTTTGTAAGTATTGTAAAGGAAATGATCATATCATAAAGAACTATCCAAAACTGGCTACAAAAGAGGCAAAGAAAAAGAAGGCTCGAATGATTGTTGTAGAGGCCTCTACACAAAAAACAGAGTTTGCAAATCTTCTGGAGAAAGAAGAATGGCTGTTTACTACTTTTTGTCGTTTTGACCCATCTTCTCATGATCAGTGTATGTCTGCAATATACTCATATGTTTGATATTTTGATAGTAGGGAAACCAAACATATTACCTCGTAGCACAGTTTCTTCACTTCACTTGAGCTTGCCCCTACAGGGAATACGATCAAACATGCCAACAACTCCTCTTATCCTATCATGGGAGTTGGTAAGATCATTCTGACTACTGCTAATGGTAGTTCTTTCACTTTGTCGGATGCTTTATTTGTGCTAGAGATCAAGAAAAATCTGTTATAAGTTTTTGCATTAGCCAAGATTGGCTTGGTTATAAAATTTATTGATGAAGGATGTATAGTTCATGATTTGTCAAATGGCGCCATGATTATTGCTTCTGGCATTTTATGTCATGGGCTATATAAGCTCATAGACTATGAAAAATCCATGAATGATTCAGCATGTGTAGTACATGATTCTCAGGCTATGTTAGATTCAAAGCTTTGGCATGCATGCTTTGGTCATCAGAATTTTGCTAGTTTGCTACGCTTGTAGAAATATGAAATGGCGTCCTTTGTGCCCAAACTTGAGGCACCCAAAAAACATGTCTGTGAAGGCTATATTTTGGGCAAAATGCAGCGTTCCTCCTTTCCAAAAGATGGTTCAATTCGAGCTACTAAGAAATTACAACTTGTTCACAGTGATGTCTATGGTCCTATGCAGACACCCTCTTTTGGAAACTATCTTTACTTCGTGAGTTTCATTGATGATTTTTCCAAGCATGCATGGGTATATCCATTGAAAGAAAAGTCCAAAGTGTTCATGTTCTTCAAACAATTTTTGGTTTTGGTTGAAAATCTGTCAGCATGTAAAATAAACACCCTCCATTCTAATCGAGGGGGATATATGTCTTCTGACTTTAATGCATTTCTGGCTGAACATGGGATAAAACACCAGTGTAGAGTGCCATATAAACCCCAATAGAATGGAGTTGCTAAATTGAAGAATAGGTCACTCATGGAGATGGTGAGGTGTATGGTCAAGAGTCAGGCGTTACCACATAGTTTTTGGCTTGAGGCTGTCATGCGTGCATCATATATACCTAACAGGTGTCCCACTAAAGCACTACATTCTATCACTCCATATGAGTCTTGGCATGGTTGCAAGCCATTTGTTGCTCATCTGCGTGTTTTTGGTTATTTGGCATATGCATTAGTGCCTGAAGAACATCACAGGAAATTGGATTTTAAAGCAGTAGAATGTATTTTTGTTGGGTACATTTTGAAAGCAAAGGCTATCGTCTGTATCATCCACAGAGTAAACACATTTTGGTTAGCCCTGATGTTGATTTTGTGGAAGATGCTATTCGACCTTTACTTTCGTGTATGAAGCAGACATCTGTTAGCTCCAAAGACATGTATGATACTTTGCTGCCTCTTTTTATAGGTGGGCAGTCTAATGCTAGTCCTTTTGAGAAAACTTCTCATTACATGTTTCATATGATGCAGATCATTCCATTTCTGATGCAAATTTGCATGATGCACTTGTTGATGAGAGAGCTGATATTCAGGAGGCAAAAACTATGCCAAAATGGCTAGTGCAAACTTTGTGTGATAGCAAATTAGATGCATCTCTATCATACCGTACTCGTTCAGGCTCTCATAGTGCCTCTTTTGCATCAAATTGCTATGGCATGACTCCCTCTAGTCTCTGTGATGAGATGGAGCCTGTTTTGTTTGATGAAGTACAAACTTTTGAACATTGGATGGTTGTAATGCAATTTGAATATGATGCTATCATGAAAAATGGTACCTGGTCTTTATGTGACTTGCCTCCTAGCAAGAAGGCCATTGGCACTAAGTGGGTATACAAGCTGAAGTGTAAACCTGATGGAACAGTTGACAGGTACAAGGCTAGGCTTGTTGCCAAGGGTTATGTGCAGGAAAGAGGCATTGATTTTGATGAGACCTTTGCATTACATGTCAAATGACTATTGTTCATAGCATCTATGCACTTGCAACTCGTCATGGTTGGAATTTACATCAGTTGGATATTAAAACAACATTTCTGAATGATGACTTGCACGAAGAAGTGTATATTTGTCAGCCCTGTGGCTTTGTGCAGAATGGGCATGAAAACGAGGTGTGCAAGTTAAAGAAGGCATTATATGGTTTAAAGCAAGCACCACGTGCTTGGTATGAAAAGATACATGCTTATCTGATTGCACATGCTTTTGAGAACAATCCAACTGAAAGCACCTTGAATGTTAAGTGTGCAAATGATGTGCTTCTAATCATTGTGGTGTATGTTGATGACATGCTGCTCATTGGTCCTCATCAGAAGCATATTTCTGATTTTAAGGCTGATTTACATGCCTCATTTGGGATGTCTAATTTGGGGCATTTGCATCATTATTTGGGCATTCAATTTATGGAGGTTGATGGCGGAATAGATTTGTGTTAAACAAAATATATTGACATATTATTGCAGCATTTTGGCCTTGAAGACTGTAAACCTATTGCCACTCCTATGGAGATAGGTTTATGATTGAGTCTTCATGATGATGGAGATGCATTTGATGCTGTTCTTTATCAACATGCAATTGGATGCTTGATTTACTTATGCATTACTCGTCCAGATATTCAGTTTGCTGTCTCACAGATGAGCAGGTTTATGCATTGCCCATGAGTCAAGCATTAGCAGCCAATTAAGTGCATCTTTCACTAGTTGAGTGGTACCCGACTGCTTGGATTGTTTTATCCCAAAGGGGGATCACTACCGCCAGATTTACATGCCTTTTCTGTCTTTGACTGGCTGGTTTCTATGACACTCATGTGTCCACTAATGGTTTTTGCTTCATGCTTGGTAGCTCATGCATATCTTGGCTGAGCAAGAAGCAGCCTACTATTGCTACTTCCAATTTTGAGGTTGAGTATAAGGAAGCTTTCACAATGATTGTTGAGTGTGTGTGGCTTAGATGCCTTATGGCTGATTTGGGTGTTGGTCACTCTTCTGCCACCACCACGTTCACTGAGAATTAGAGCGCATTGGCAATTGTGAGGAACCCTGTCTTCCATGCTTGCATTAAGCACATTGAGGTGCATTATCATTATGTGAGGGAGAGGTTCTCTACTGGAGTGATAAGCTTGGCATATGTGCCCACGCAAGAGAACATTGTAGAACTTTTCACGAAGGCTCTGCCTAGGGGGAAGTTTGAAGCTTTCCGCAAAGCTTTGGGCTTACTTCCTTTTGTGGATTGATTCCACATAGCTTGGCACTTCCTTATACATGAGTGCCAACTCCTTGTTCACCGCATCACTCCTAGGGGGGATTTGTTGATATATTTAGGTAGTGATGTGTGTGAACACACTAGGACAACTGGGGCACTTTTTTTCCTCTTTAGGAGGTTTTTTTCCCCTAGCTTGTATATATGCCTATAGCCCTAATGAGTTACTTATTTTTGTACTTATTTTTCGCAGATGTCTAACTCCAACAACACACCCCTCCTATACCTTGCTTTGTGCCCTATAAATTTCACACATAATACAAATATGTTTTTTCATTTTTTTCTTGATCTTTGTATTATATATATATATATTTTCTCTCCTTTAATTTTGTATTTTTAAAATAATAATAATAAAGAGAATGCAATGATTTTCTCCCCCTCCTAGCTCTTGTCCTCATGTTGGAAAAGTTTCTTTGAGTGCTTGGGTTTAAAGAAACATCATGCATAGTGTATGCATTGCTTTGTAGTTTAGCCCTATTTATGCTTAATTTGGATGTGCAATTATCTAAATTATGCATAAGTAAGGTCTTAAGTATTTCACTTAAGTGGTTATCTGATGTCAAGGCTACTTTCACTTTGGTTCTGGTACCTGTGTGTATTTGTGCTTGAATTTGGAAATTATACACTAGCCTTTTATCTTTTTTTTTGTTTGATTTTCAAATTGCTTGTATTTTGTTTGTTTTCTTTGTCTTAGATTGTCTCTTCATTTTTTTGGAAAACTTTGAAACTCTTGTTTAACATCTTGCTTAGGTCTCCAAACCTATCTATATGTAATGCTACTAGCCTGTGTGTTTTGATTGATTTTTCTATGTTGTTTTTGATTATCCGCCTTTCCTATTCTTTTCATGTTTTTAATGAATTTCTATTTCCGTGTGCTATTTGTTTTATCCTCATGAGTTCTTCAAGTAGTATTTTGTGTTGAATTCTCTAAATTTGCATTGCTTGTTCTACCTAAATTTCTTCAATAGGAAATTTTAAAATCTCCATTTCTTCCTTGTGTATGTCTGTTGAAGATCCTGCATAGTATTACTCACAAACAACATTCCCATAGCTTTTCCTTTCACTTTTAAGCTTAACAAATTATTCTCAAAGTCCAAAGAAACTTGGTTTTGATTCATCCATTCTTGCCTTGGAATTAAGTTTTCAGAAATTAAGTCCTCACGCTATTCCTCCCATTCTACCAAGGTCTTCTCATCTCATATTCTCAATTCAATCTTCACAGCTAATAAAGAAGAAATATTTTTCCCATTATTTGCTTTTATCAATGTATTCTTGTTAATCTTTTTTTTAGCGATTTGGCTCAATAATTTGGGACTGATTAAATTTACTTGTGCTCCAATGTCTATTAAAATCCTAATCTTACTTCCTTGATGCTTCTCCACTATTGGTAGGTGATCACTTGTTTTCCTCTGAACAACCTCACAAGTTATTACTTCTCTCATCTCTCTCCTTTTTCTAATTCTTTCTTTTGGTTCCTCTTGAGTTTCTTGTCTTATCCTCATTTCTTCTTCTTTCCTTTTTTGTGATTGTTGTAACCTTCTCCACATTTCTACAGTTAAAGACCCCATATATCATTTAATCCTGCATCCACTTATATAATTTGGCATGAATTCTCAATCTAGGTTAGCAAGGTGTACAACTCCATTAGGACTAATCCTATGCAGAACCTATAAAATTTGGCATGAATTCCCCATCTATGTTTGCAAGTTGTACAACTCCACTAGGACTAATCCTATGCAGAATCTATGGTGCATGTCCTCTTTTTTCCAATTTTTTACTCTATGCCTTAAGTGTATATGCAAGGATTAAAACCCTTTCTTGAAAATCTTTGTCTTTGATATGCATGTCATAGTAAGATTTTTATCTCTTCTTTCCTGCATATATACTCACTATTACTTGTAGTCCAGATGCTCCCAAGTGTTCTAGCTCCATAATCTTATGTGACATCTTGCGTTTTGTCCAAGTCAATTGATTTCCTATCTTGGCAAGTCATAAGTTCCATTGGCAAGTCAACATTCATTCCATATAGTAGATTGAAAGGATTAGTTCTTATTGATGTTTTTTATGCTACTCTGTATTCCCATATGACATGATAAAGTTGCACATCTCAATCTGTTCTCTTGGTGTCTACTAGTTTGGACAAAACAATACATAAGAATTTGTGTGTGCTCGATGCTAATCCATTTGCTTGGGGATGATAGGGTTCCAATTTCCTATGAGTTATCATAAAGTGTTCAATCAAACATTCTATTACGTGATTTAGAAAATGAGTTCCCTATCACTTACCATTTCAATTGGTAATCCAAATCTAGTTATGACATTTTTATACAAAAACTTAGCATATGTTTGAGCACATATTAAGTTTATGTAAATTCTTTAGTCAAAGATTCTATTACTTGATTTAGGAAATGAGTTCCCCTATCACTTACCAATTCAATTGGAAATCCAAGTCTAGTTATGACATTTTCATACAGAAACTTAGCATATTTTTTTAACATCATTCTTTGAAGTGGCATTTGGTTTACCCTAGTTTGTCAAATAGTCAATTCACACTATGTATTATGCATGAGAGTTTTTAGTTGGTGGATGTATTAGTGCCATAAAGTCCAATCCCCATTTGCTAAAAGCATTGGCTAGCATTAAGTGCTTCAATGGAATTTCATCTTTTCTAATTGGGTATTTTGTTCTCTAGAAAATATCACACCTCTCTACATAGGGCTTGAATCTTGGAATAAATTAAGCCACTCGAATCCTGAATAGAGGATCAAATTAGTAGTCATATCACTTGAAAAGCATCCTCTTGCTACTCCTATATGAGATAATTACAACATTTCCATGCATTTCTCTTCAGGAACACAAATTCTAAGATAACCATCTATTCCTCGCTTGCACAATTGATTGTTTATTAACACAAATTCCTTATTTCTTGCATATTTCTTGTGTTTGAGTTCATGTGTTCTAGGTTTTCTTGAGGATTTTGTTTCAAATGTTTCACTATGTGTTCACTCCACTTAGGATTTTCTTGAAACCAAAATAAATTCACTCATTGTAACAACTCTTTATGTGTACATTGATCACATTGAGACATATATTTATCCACATCTCTTTCTTTATTTGGCCAGTGGGCTCCCAACCTTTCCAAATTATTTAGAGTCACTATCTTTGAAGCATGCAAGCATGGATTCCATAGATGCGCTTTTGTTGTTTTTTCTAGTACACAATACTCCAATTGATAGTAGAAAGAAGTTTCTACTTTGCAAGATCATATGTTTGGAAATCATATTTTTACTTTTTGATCCAAGTGAAAGGATGGGAACCAAAGACTTTGCACATTATGATATGCGTTCTATTTTAAAATGTAGTTAATCATCTATTTCTTGGGGCTCATTTGCTGCCAGTATTCTAGATAAATGATCTACTCTCACATGAGTTTTTCCTGGTCTTACAACCAATTCAAAGTCAAAATCCATCAGAAGTAAGAACCATCTTACAATTCTTTTAGTGTGACAAGGTTTATTTATGAGATACAATAGAGCTTGGTAATGTACAAAGAATTTGAAATTGTTTACCAATAGATAATGTCTAAACTTCTTTAGTACATACACCATATCCAAACTCTCTCTTTTAGTAGTGGTGTAGTTCTTCTTAGCTTAATTTTATTGTCTAATTGCATAAGCTATTAGAAAATTTTCCTTACTTCCTTATATAGGTTGTGACAATACACATCCTAAAGCAAAGTTAGAAGCGCCCACATGCACATTAAATATCAGATCCCCTTGAGGAGTTTTTAATATTGGTTTTGTGATTAAACAAGTTTTCAAAGCCTCAAAAACTTTCACATTCATTAGACCACTCAATTATAGTAATTAATGCATACAAAGGTTTTGCAATATCAAAAAATTTGTATACAAATTTCCTATAGTATCCACAATGTCCCATGAATGTTTGAAAATCTTTCACATTTGTTGGTATGGGCAAATTTACAATGGCCTTTATTTTCTCTTCGTCTGTGGATATTCAATTTTTTGATACCATGTGACCTAACATCCTTCCTTGTCTGACAAAGAACACACATTTTTCTCATTTTAGGCAAACCCTATAAGTTCTACATTTTTTGAATATGGCTCTCAAATCTTGCAAGTTATCTTATCTTTTATTAAAAATAATGCATAGATCATCTACATAAATTTCCATTAAATATTTTAGAAAATCCTTAAATACATGACACCATCCTTTGGAATGTGGTTGGTGCATTGTTTAAACCAAATGGCACAACTCTAAATGCATACCGTTCTTTAATAAAACATATAGTGGGCTATTCAATCACAAACTGAAAGTTTGACCGCATTTGTAACAGCTAAGAAGTCTGTGTTCATGCTCCCTGTGTACTGTGTTTTTCTGCGTATTCTATGGCCTCTGTGCAGAGTACTGTGTGCTGTGTGTGGAGTTTGGTTTTCTAATCCGAGGATATCATCAATGAGCTCTTGAAAAGAAGAGTGGACTGAGGTGCATTGCCATCAAAATACTTCACTGGTATCAGAGCATTTTGATGCAAAAGCTTTGTTCCTTTTGTGCGAGCGAAGCAAGCACCCGCCCGCCCACTCAAGGCTTTCTCCAAGGCTTATGACTAAGGCAGCGACCAAGGCATAGACCTTGACATACCTTGTCATCCAAGTCACCGACGTCACCGTTGGTGCCATTGGCTGCATGCGAGGGAGGACCTCAACGATCAAGGAAGATAGAGGTTCCTAGTACTTCACGAGAGGTCACCCATCCTAGTACTGTTCCCCTTGGAGCTTGCTTTGGCACTAAGCTACACTCTTGTGGTGTCGGAAGAAGGTGAAAGACTAAGCTTAACATCACCTTGAACACGTTTTGGTCCCTGAAAGCTTCATTGTTTGCTTTCAAAGCCTACTTTTGAAGCATTTTTGGGGTGATTTTTGGAGCCATTTTGGAGTATTTTTGTGCATAGGTCTCTTCACACAATTTCAAGAACATCAAGAAGAGTGTTCTTTATACTTCTCTAAAAATAAATATTCACCTTTGGGGCTATGTTTTCAGCCACACTCATAAAATTATAGATTTCTCGAAAGGTTTTTAGTTGTGGTGGGAACAGCCATTGCAAATTTATGCAGGTTTTTGAACCTAAACAATAGAGTTGACATACACTTGTAGGTGTTGTTGGCTAGTCTTTGGGTTGTGCATGCAGCGTTTCAATGTCATTTTATTGCATATATTGAGAACATATGCACTATATATGCTTTTGTGGATACCGCTTATGTACGTCCATGTGGCCATTGATATAGCAATTACGTTTTTTTTGCATAGAGCCTTTTATGTGTGATAAAGAGGGTCGTGGCGAGGTTTTCTTAACTGGGAGACACCTAGATGTCAGGGTCTGTTCGGGGTGATGCAAGTGGAAGACTTACCCAACATCACCATAGAAGATGTAGGATAGCTGTTTATAAGTGCTTGATAAGCCTAGTTGGCTTCTTTCGGGTAACTGATTATATGCAGTGGAGTCAGTGATTCACTATGCAGGTAAACATGTTAGTACTTGCAATTTTATGGCTCATTTTACAGAGGATACTCTTGGCAACATTTTTCCAAACTTTTTGGTTTTGTCAACTATACATGGTCAATTTACTCCTTGATACACTTATTGGTGTGAGCACGTTTATCCTCACATAATCCTTCTGGTTGGTCATTACTGTTCATCAATTCATTTTTTTGGAAAGATTGTTGAATTCTCTCCTAGAATCTGACACTTGGTCATCCTTCTTTGAGCCTTAGTGGTGTTTGGACTCTTCTAGCTCCATTATCATTCTACTCAGTTGTCTATCATCATGGCATCAGAGGTCTCAGGCACGTCTGGTGGTTCAGGGCCAAATGCTAGTGTTCTGAGGAGGAGCTATAACTTGTAGGGCAAAGACCATTTTGAGATCCAAAAATTTGATGGCACAAACTTTGCTCTATGGAAGAATCAGATTAAAGATGTGCTGATTCAAAGGAGGCAATGGAAGCCAATAAATGGAATCTCAAAGAAGCCTGCTGACATGGATGAAGATGATTGGGATGAGTTATATGAAATGGCTAGGTCTACGATTCGATTGCACTTGGCAGATAATGTTTACTTTACAATATTAGATTGTGAAAGTGCAGAAGAGCTTTGGAAGAAGTTATGCAATACATATGAAAAAGAGATGGCATCAAATAAAGTGTATCTGATGAGAACGTTCTATGGCCTTTGCATGAAGGACACAGATAATATTGCTGCTCATCTAATGAGTTTGATGCTATATTCTCCCAGTTACATGCTCAAAAAATGGATATGGATAATGAAATGAAAGCAGCCTTGTTGTTATGCACCTTACCATCATCATGCGATACATTTTGCACAGCTATTAGCAATAGCACTCTTGGTAGTAAACTAATCTATGATGACATATGTGGAGCACTCTTGAGTGAGGAGATTTGTAGAAAATCTATGGTTGGCACTCAGAGTGGAGATGCATATAATGTTCATGATTCTTACCAAGGAAAGAATCAACAATGTGGCAGGAGCAAGAACAAGAAAAATAATGGTCAATGGAATAAGAGTAGCGGTAAATCAAGGAAGAGGGATATCGAATGCCATTATTGTCATAAGAAAGGACACATGAAGAAAGATTGTTATGCATTAAAGAATGTTAAAGGTAAAGGACAAAATGTTGATGGGCATGTTAAACAGTTACCTACACCATCTACTTCAACTGTGAATTTTGAAGAAATTAATGCTATTTCTGATGATGCTAATGTGTTGACACTTGATAGTACTATACCAATTGTGGCTCTTATGAATGATTCTCTTTCCCACACATGGCTGCTAGATTCTACTGCTTCTTTCCATGTGACACCACATAGAGAATGGTTCTCTAATTATGCAACAAAGTCTCTTGGTACCATGACACTTGGTGACTCTTACCAATGTGACATTGTGGGGACTGGAGATGTGGTTGTGCAATTCATTGATGGTTCAAAATATAGTATGCATAATGTATGCCATGTACCTCAGTTATCACGCAGTTTGATGTCAGTTGGTCAACTTGATGACCTTGGTTACAAGGTGATATTCTATGCTTAGTCCTTTTGCATATCAAAGGGCAATATGGTTATTGCAAACAGAAGCAAAGTTGGTTCACTTTATCCTTTATTTGTATCACAGAAAGAACACTTCTTAGCTGTTATTGAACAACCTGTGGCTTGTATTTGGCATGATCATTTGGGCCATATATCTTGTAGTGGAATGGAAAATCTTTTTTGTTCTAGCTACTTACCTGTGTTATCTTTATCTCATTTTTCATTTTGTGAGCATTTTAAATATGAAAAGCAAACCAAAAATGTACAGAATACACATTGACTCTTCAATTCAAACTTTAGATCTTGTGTATATAGATGTGTGTGGTCCTATGCCCACAAGGTCATTAGGTGGTTCTGTTTACTTTGTCACTTTCACAGATGATGCTACTAGAAAAGTTTGGGTATATCCTATCAAATCCAAGGATGAGATATTCCCCACTTTCAAAAAATGGCTTCCTTCAGTTGAGACTAAAAAAGGAACTATGCTCAAAGCTTTACATTTAGTTAATGGGGGTGAGTATACCTCACATGAATTCAGTCTTTTCTGCCAGACTAGAGGAATTCGTAGAGAGTTTACAGCTCTTTATATTCAAGTACAGAATGGTGTAGCTAAAAGGATGAATAGAAATATTTAGGATAGAGTAGTCTCTATGCTGCATCATGCAAACCTTTCACAAGGCTTTTGGGAAGAAGCAGTATTGACTGTAGTTCATGTGATTAAGCTTCCAAAGTCTGAAAGTGGCACAAGAGTTATGGAAAGGGAAGCCACCATATTATGATCATCTTCGAGTTTTTGGGTGTGAATCATATGTTCATATACCCAAGAATCTTACAAAAGTAGGACCATAACTCAGAGAAATGCATTTTTCTTGGATATGGTCGAGAAGGAAAATTTGGATATCGCTTATGGGATCTTGAAACACGATTAGTGATCAAAAGTAGTGATGTCATTTTCAATGAGTCTAAGATGCATAAATAGCCCATTAAGGAGGTTGAAGTGAGAAGAGTGGTGTTTGAGGATATTAGTCCTCTAGTTAGCATCATAAAAATGCTGCACATAGGGACATTCAAGAGAATGTCTGATCAGATCAATCTACAAATGTTCCTGTTCAGCAACCATTGAGGCGCTCTGCACATGTCTCACATCTGCCTGATAGATATGTTCTAGTTTTAGATTTTGTTATGCTAATAGATGCTGGTGAGCCTTCTTGCTACAAAGAGGCTATGCAGATAGAGGACCATGTCAAGTGGGAGCATGCTATGAAGAGTGAGTTGGATTCTATTCACAAGAATGGTACTTGGGATTTAATACCTTTGCCAAAAGGCAGAAAAGCTTTACCATGTAAATGGGTATATAAGGTGAAATTAACATCAGATAGTGCTTCTCCAAAGTATAAAGCGCGACTTGTTGCAATGGGTTTTAAGCAACAACATGGTGTTGATTTCGAGGAAATCTTTTCTCCAGTGGTCAAGATGACTACCCTACAGATGTTGCTTGGAGTCATTGCAATGGAAGACTTAGAGCTAGTCCAAATGGATGTGAAAACTGCTTTCTTGCATGGAGATCTTATAGATGATATCTATATGGAACAACCAGAGGGTTATCTAGTTCCTAGCAAGGAAAGTCTAGTTTATAAGCTCAAGAAGAGCTTGTATGGACTTAAACAGTCCCCTAGAAAATGGTACCAAAAATTTGATGCTTTTATGAAGTCTCAAGGCTATTCTTGAAGCAATGAGAATCATTGTCTCTACACAAAGAGATGCTCAGATGGCAGCTTGATATACTTGATACTTTATGCAGATGATATGTTGATTGCTGGAAAGTCCTCTTATGACTTGTCAATTCTCGAAAAGAACTTGAGTCAGACCTTTGATATGAAGGATTTTGGGG
This sequence comes from Ceratopteris richardii, assembly GCA_020310875.1. NCBI lineage: Eukaryota > Viridiplantae > Streptophyta > Polypodiopsida > Polypodiales > Pteridaceae > Ceratopteris > Ceratopteris richardii. Next base: position 63,604,933 of record CM035435.1, read on the forward strand.
ATGCCAAACATATTCTTGGCATGCACATTACTCATGATAGGAGTAAAAGATGCATATACTTGTCTCAAAGTGAGCACATATCCAAAGTACTTCACAGGTTCAATATGCAAGGTGGAAAGGCACTGAGTACACCTTTACCCACATATGTGAAATTGAGCAAGGTTGATTGCCCCAAATCAGATGAGGAGAAGGAATTCATGACCAAAATTCCCTATCAGTCTACTGTTTGTAGTTTCATGTATTCTATGGTAGCTACGAGACCAAACATTGCATTTGTAGTGGGAGTTGTGAGTAGATATATGTCTAATCCTAGCAAGAAACATTGGGAAGCGATCAAGATGATTTTGAGATATCTGAGTGTCACTAAGGACAAGTGTCTATGCTTAGGTGGAGGGAAAGCATCCATTATTGGTTACACAGATTTTGACTATGCTGGTGTAGAGGGGGTAACGGGTCTATATTTCCAGTACTCCTTCTACTCAAGGGAGGTTCTCCTTAGGGAAGTATACCCTGTAACATCATTGTGTGAGGTACTACTTGAGAAGATAAACCAAGAAATAGTCAGAGTGTTACAAAGATACTGAAAAGGCCAATTCGACCAAGATTGAAAAAAAATTGCGCTAGTACACGAAAGATAAATTTGTTAACAATACAAAAGGTCTGATCACTCGAAAGATGAACTAGGACATCTCAACACAGAGAAAGTATAAAAATGTAGAGAAGGTATACAAGTGTGGTATACAATGCTATGAACTCCAGCTTACAAGTGACTATCCCAGTATATCCAATCTCTCACTTTCATGTCGACTGCCCCCAACGCGGAAGCTCTCACTCTGTGTAATCTCCAACAGAGAAGCCTCTTCCACAGTGGGCAAAATCACACTAGTGAGCAGAGAATAATCAAGGAGTAGCCTGATGAGAACACTCTCATAATACCACAGTAACACAAGAAGACCCAAATCGACAAGAGCTAGAGTCAGAGAGACGACAGTGAGTGTATCTCTCAACTTCCTAAATCTCTGTATATCCTTCCGAATGGATCCCTCACTAACATGTATCTTTGACCGTTTGTCTCAAACGAGTGCAAACTGCTTCTTATATAGATCTCGAAGCCAAGAGAGTGGCTTCCACCGGATCCAATCATTTATTGCACCATCACTGTTCACTACACACACACATGCCAGGAGAGTGGCTTCCATCGGATCCCATCATTTACTGCACCATCACTTATCATGCACACGCGTCGATCTAGTCTGGCAAAAGTGGAGGGAGAGTTGGCTAATTTTGGATATGTGGTCTAATTCTGGTATTGACAGCCAACTGACTCAAAAGCGCCTGAAGACTTCAGAATATGGCCTTGAATGCTACACTCTTTTTTTTTAATCAACATTTCATTTTAGAGTGTTGAGTATCTCCACAATTCTGATAGCCGATTGATAGCCGACTTGATTCTGGCACCGAGGAAAAATTTTGGAGGTTGAAATTTTAAGGCTGAATTTTGAAGGGATGAATTTTGAAGGCTGAATTTTGAGGGAAAAATTTTGAGGGCTGAATTTTGAGGGCTGAATTTTGAGGGACAAATTTGGAGGGCTGAATTTTGAGGGACAAATTTTTAGGGACAAATTTTGAGGGCTGAATTTTGAGGGACAAAGTCTGAGGGCTGAATTTTGAGGGCTGAATTTTGAGGGACAAATTTTGAGGGCTGAATTTTGAGGGACAAATTTTGAGGGCTGAATTTTGAGGGACAAATTTTGGAGGGCTGAATTTTGAGGGCTGAAATTTGAAGGATGAAATTTGAAGAATGATTTTTTCCGACCTGACAAAGATGAAATGAGGGTGAATCTTGAGCAGTGAACTCTCAAGGACGAAAACAAGTGGTGCTAGGACAATTTTTTTTTTTTGGGGGTTGGCATACAATCAGGATGAAATCTTGCTAGATTACAGTCCCCCACATCAAGATGTTGCACCGTCTCGGTGCAATTCTCCAATATTGGCTAAAAATTTCTAAGAACAAAATTAGAATTGTCTATGGACAAAATAAGCTGAAATGAGAACTAGGGTATATACAATGATTGATTTTTCTTTAAATGTTTCAAGTTAGATAAGCCTTCACCCTAGAAATGTTGACCAGAGGCAATTTCTCACCCTGTAAGTCGTCTACTTGTACTGCTCCTTGTTGAAATATCCTCAGCACTTTGTAGGGTCCTGACCATTTTGATGCCAATTTAGAAGGTATAGATGGAATCTGATATTCCAACACTAGAGATCCCTCTTCCACCTTATTGGTCCTTAAGTGTCTGTCATGAATGTGTTTCCTTTCTTCCTGCTTTTCCTGCAGCCTCTTCATAACTGTTTCCCTATGTTCCTCCAATGCTACCAATCTTCTAATGTGAGGGTCAACATCAATTCTTTTTGCTTCAATTTCTTTTCTGATGATGAATTCGAAAGGGGCTAATGCCTCTTTCCCATAGACTAGAAGAAATGGGCTCTCTCCCATGGTGCCCCTTCTGGTTGTTCAAAAAACACATATTGCACCAATGAGGGCTTGTGGCCATGAACCATGATGGTCAAAGGCTAATTTGCATAGTAATCCAATCAAAATTTTGTTAGAACTTTTTGCTTGCCCATTTGCTCTCGGGTAGTATGCACAGGATTTCTCATGGAAGATCTTGTACTTGTCAAAGGTTATTTGCAACAATTGGTTTACAAAGTGCGTGCCTCTATCACTAGTGACTTCAAGTGGGCAGCCAAATCTTGAGAATATTCTTTTATACATAAACTTGGCTACTGTAGTGGAAGTACAATGAGTAGTAGCCTTAGCTTCTACCCACTTAGTAGAATAACATGTGGCCACCAAGATATACTTTTAACCACCAGGTTGACCAGTTGGACTGATTGGTCCAATGAAATCAAGACCCCATTGTTCGAAAGGTAGCCATCCAGTGGAGATTAGTAATGGTTGAAAATTCAGTCTACTAGGCTTGGGAGCATATCTCTGGCAGATATCACATCCTTTGGTAAACTTAATAGCATCTTTGTAAACATGAGGCCACCATAATCCCCTGTGGATAATTTTGTGAGCCAACTCCTCTCCCTTGAGATGCCCTTCACTGTGTGCTGCTTCAAGCAAAAAATTCACCTCCTCTGGATAAACACATTTTCTCAAGATACCATCATGACAATATTTATACAAATGGTCATTTATAAGTGAATATGCTTTGGCTTTAAAGAGTAGTTTCCTCTTTTCTAATGGTTTTATGTTCTCAGGGAATTTTCCACAAGTGAGGAAATGCAAAATTTCACCATACCACTCAGTTTGAGTCTCTATCGCGAAGAGACTACTATCTACAAGTTCATCATTAATACCTATCGCCTTTTCACTCATAGCCCTCCTTGACACCTGATCTGCCATGTAGTGTTCTTTTCCTGGCCTAATATGAATCTCAAAATCATACTCTTGAAATAGTAGTAGCCAACACCAAATCCTTCCAGCTACTCTAGGCTTATTAATTAAGTATTTGAGGGGTTGATGGTCAGATATGACAATGAAATGCACACCTAGAAGGTAGTGCCTAAACTTTTGGAGTGCGAAAACAATAGCCAAACCTTCCCTTTCCGTAGTATTGTAATTTCTTTATGCTTTGGTAAGTAGTCTGCTTACATAAGCTATAGGTTGATCCACCTTGGGCACCTTGGGCATGGAGGGTTGAGCCAAAACTGCTCCTACTGCATGAAGACTAGCATCTATATGCACATGAAACTCTAATGACCAGCTAGGAACAGTTAAGAGTGGAGCAGTACATAGCCTCAATTTTAGTTCAAAAAATGCCTTTTCAGCCTCAGGACTCCATGAGAAAGGAATCTTCTTACTTGTAAGCCTTGACAGAGGCTTAGCTATTTCTGAATACATCCGTATAAATCTCCTATGGTAGCTTGCATGGCCTAAAAAGCTTTGTACTTCCTTAGGAGTCCGTGGAATGGGCATGGAAAGGATAGCAGTGACCTTTGTTGGATCTACAGTTATCCCTTTTGCAGACACTATGTGACCAAGGAGAGTGCCTTTAGTGACCAAAAAATGACATTTAGCAAGATTCAACTTCAAACCTATTTTGAGACATTGATCAAAGATTTCCTTCAGATTTTCCAAGTGATCGTGAAAATCTTGGACTACTGCTCTTCTATATGTGCCTGAGAACACTGAAAAGTCATCCATAAAAAGTGCAGAAAAGTTGTCAACCATTTCCCCAGTATCAGATACATTGTTCTATTAAATGAAGCAGGTGCATTTCGCAGCCCAAAAGCCATGCGTGTGTACACATAAGTGCCCCATGGAGTGACAAAGGTAGTTTTGTCTCTATCTTAAGGATGAATTAATATTTGGTTGTAGCCACTGGAACCATCAAGAAAACTGTACAAAGTGTGACCGGCTACTTCTTCTAATACTTGTTCTGTGAAAGGTTGAGGGAAGCCATCTTGAACAATTACCTTATTTCGAAAATCAACGCATACTCTTATTTTTTCGCTATTTTTTTTGGGTACGATAACCATAGATGAAAGCCACCTTGAATGTTCTACTGGAACAATAATACCTGCTTCCTCCAGTTTTGTGATTTTGAGTTTTACTGCCTCTGCATATTTTGGATTGAGTCGATACGGCCTACTTCTTTCAGGTGCAACTCCCTCTACTAAGGCTATTCGATGTAATCCAAGCTCCTCTAGAATCCCTGTTAGATCCTTGTAGGACCATGCAAAGACATTTTTATAGGAGAAAAGGAGAGAAGTTGCCCTCTATTGTAAAAAGGGATAGTGCCACAACCAGGAGGCTAAGTGGACTATTTGAGGATTTCCTTCATCTCCAAGGTTCACTTCTTGGACTAGCATTTCAAGATTCGTCTCTCTTGAAAAAGCATCTGCACTATGAGCAGGGGTGGAATTCACCTTATGTTCCACAATATGTTGCTTGATCCATCCTTGAGGAATTTCTAAAAACGGAAGGTCTTCTCTGCTCTCTGGCTCAAAATTAGGTCCTTGAGACTCAAAATTAGCCTCCTCAAAGGCTTCTTCAATTTTGACATTTTTAGGGTTTTCTACCCTTTTGTAGAACTTTATAGTGGTGAATCCTTGCAAAATTGGCCCATTTTGATCCAATGCACCAATTTGGTCCGATGGCCCAATTTGACTATTTGGGCCCCCCGAAGATACTAACTCACTTTTTGCTACTTTTTGACCACCAAGACCATTTTGTGAAAAATGCCCAAATTTGATCTCCAAAGGCTCTTTCTTGACCTCATTATCTGTTTTCCTGCAAGTACTCACTTTTTCTCCTTTGTTAGTGATTGAGCATAAATTCTCATTTTTCGACTCTTTTTCCCTTCCTTTGGCTTTTTTTGCAAGTTCTTCATTTATTTCAGTAATCTCAACAGTGCAACACTCTGCACCACCCATCATCCAATTTAACAAATTCTCCTCTTCTTGGGGTACAAAAGGCATTTAATTTACCCGAGTATCTACATATCCAGTTATCTTGGTGGAGTCGCATCCTTCTTCTAAGTGTACCTATAAGTGGTTATTAGTCTTCGAGGAGATCCACATCTAGTTTCTTCTCCAATCTTGTAGTGCTTTTGCTTGGCTTAACCAAGGCCTTCCCAGAAGCAGAGGATAAGAGCTTTCCTGTGGCAGGGTAATCACAACAAAATCTAGGAGGAATTGACAACCTTGTACTAACATGTGTACCTTCTTGATGATGCCGAGGGGCATAACACGATGCTGATATGCTAATGTGATAGTGAATGGTGCCACCTTGGTTAGGTTCAATTTGAGTTTCTTCATTGTAAAATCAGGCATCAAATTGATGCCAGAGCCTCCATCTATAATGACACCAGTCAGACCTTCATCGTTTATGAACACAGATAGCCTTGAGCTTTGATAGTCTCATCATTAGCACGCTTAACATATAAGGTGCTTTCAGTTGGACTGTTCTCAAAACCATGTGCAATCAGATAGGCATGTATTTTCTCATACCAAGCACGTGGTGCTTGCTTTAAACCATATAACGCCTTCTTTAACCTGCACACCTGGTTTTCATGCCCTTTCTGCACAAAGCCACGGGGCTGAAAAACATACACTTCTTCATGCAAGTCACCATTCAGAAATGCTGTTTTAATGTCCAACTGATGTACATTCCAACCATGATGGACTCCAAGTGCACAAATGCTCCGAACAGTAGTCATACGGCATGTAGGTGCAAAGGTCTCATCAAAATCAATGCCTCTTTCCTGCGCATAACCCTTTGCAACAAGCCTAGCCTTATACCTGTCAACTGTACCATCAGGTTTACGCTTCAGCTTGTATACCCACTTAGTGCCAATGGCCTTCTTGCCAGGAGGCAAGTCACATAAAGACCATGTACCATTCTTCATTATAGCATCATATTCAGATTGCATAGCAGCCATCCAATTTTCTGAATTTTGTGCTTCATCAAAAGAAACAGGCTCATTCTCATCACAGAGACTAGATGCAGCCATAGCATAGCAATCTGATGCAAAGGAGGTACTATGAGAGCCTGAATGAGTACGATATGACAAAGGTGCATCTAATTTGCTGTCACGCAAAGTCTGCACCAGCCATTTTGGCATAGTTTTTGCCTGTTCAATATCAGCTCTCTCATCAACAAGTGCATCATGTAAATCTGCATCAGAAATGGCATGATCTGCATCATCATATGAAACCTGCAAAGGCTGAGAAGTTGCCTTATTAGGACCAGCGCTAGCCTGTCCACCTGTAAAAAGAGGCATCAAAGGATCATACATGTCTTTGGAGCTAACAGATGTCTCCTTAGTACATGAAAGCAATGGCTGAATAGCATCTTCCACAAAGACAACATCACGGCTAACCAGAATGCGTTTAGTCTGTGGATGATACAGACGATAGCCTTTACTTTCAGAACTGTACCCAACAAAAATACATTTTACTGCCTTATCATCCAATTTTCTACGATGTTGTTCAAACACTAATGCATATGCCAAACAACCAAAAACACGCAGATGAGCAACAGATGGCTTGCGGTCATGCCAAGCCTCATATGGAGTGATAGACTGCAACGCTTTCGTGGGACACCTGTTCAGTACATATGCTGCACACATGACAGCCTCAAGCCAGAAACTATGTGGTAAAGCCTGACTTTTGACCATGCACCTAGCCATCTCCATGAGTGACCTGTTCTTTCGTTCAGCAACTCCATTCTGTTGAGGTGTATACGACACTGTACACTGGTGTTTTATCCCACGTTCAGCCAGAAATGCATTAAAATCTGAAGACATATATTCCCCCCCTCGATCAGAACGGAGGGTGCCCATTTTACATGCTGACAGATTTTCAGCCAAAACCAAAAACTGTTTGAAGCACATGAACACTTCGGACTTTGCTTTGAGTGGATATACCCATGCATGCCTGGAAAAATCATCAATGAAAGTCACGAAGTAAAGGTAATTTCCAAAAGAGGGTGTCTGCATAGGACCACAGACATCACTATGTACAAGCTGCAATTTCTGCATAGCCCGAACTGAACCATCTTTTGGAAAGGAAGAACGCTGCATTTTGCCCAAAATATAGCCTTCACAAACATGTTTTCCAGGTGCCTCAAGTTTGGGCAAAGAGGACACCATTTCAGATTTCTGCAGGCGTAACAAACTAGCAAAATTCAGATGACCAAAGCGTGCATGCCAAAGCTTTGCATCTGACATAGCCTGAGAATCATGAACTGCACATGCCGAATCATTCACAGATTTTTCATAGTCTATGAGCTTATACAGCCCACGACATAAAATGCCAGAAGCAATAATCACATCGCCATTTGAGAGATCATGGACTGTACACCTGTCATCAACGAATTTCACAACCAAGCCAATCTTGGCTAATGCAGAAACTGATAACAGGTTCTTTTTGATCCCTGGCACAAATAAAGCATCTGACAAAGTGAAAGAACTACCATCAGCAGTAGTCAGAATGATCTTACCAACTCCCATAACAGGATAAGAGGAGTTATTGGCGCATGTGACAGTATTCCCTGTAGGGGCAGGCTCGAGTGAAGATGCACAAGTGAGCTATCTGGTATAACCTCATCAGCAGAAATCAATTGTTCCTTCAGGTCTTTGATCTTTGTAAGAAAACTGTCCATCGAATCACCTTCATTCATGTGCTCACTCTCCAACTGTTTTCGGAGGTAAGCAACACGAGCCTCATTCCTAGCCTGGTACAAAGTGGTAAGTGTATCCCAAGCATCCTTTGCTGTTCTGCAAGAGCGAATGTGAGGAATAATGGCACGTTTGACAGACAAAGCTATCAATGCATGTGCCTGGGCATCTCTGCCATCCCAACGAATCTGCTCTGCAGTAGGTGCAACAGAAACAGCAGCATGAACAGGAATCTGCGGAATATCATCTTCGACACCATCTTCATCAGCTCCAACACCTATATTTGTAGTACCTGTCGTTACAGGTGTAACAGGACGTCTTTCAACACCCTGCACAATGTTCCACAATCCTTTTGCAACCAGTACATGTCGCATCATATAAGCCCATAATGGGTAGTTGGTACCATCCAACTTATCCTCAACAGCCAACATACGGAATACATCACTGCTTTCAGCCATGGCCGGTGACTAAAATACCTTGATGCAGAAAATTGACTGTATCTCAAAAAGTTGAACAGAACTGCCCAAACGAGTTCTGCTAGACCTGTAGCAGACTTCGAGACGCTTAAATTGGCGAACAGAAACTGGTATATACCTTTGGCACAAAAGGACGAAATAGCCTGCACAAGCACTGCGATAGTGCGTTCGGAGGCCGAAACGAGCTCAGATCGCGATTTCGGCACCACAAAGCGAAGCTGTTTTGATCTCGAAAACACCCTGAGTATGCTCACCAAATTTTGTGCGAATCTGAGACTGCAAACGGAGGAGTGTCGACGGCGCCCTAGAAGAATCAACGACCTGCTCTGATACCAATTGTTGGAGTTAGACGTCTGCGGAAGCACGCGAACAACACAAGGAAGAGGAAGAAGCTTGGAGCACAACACACAAGACTGAATGTATTACTAGAGAATGTACAAAGATAAGTAGCCCATTAGGGCAATAGGCATATATACAAGCCGGGGGAAAAAAAACCTCCTAAAGAGGGAAAAAAGTGCCCCGGCGGTCCTAGGTGTTCACACACATCACTACCTAAATATATCAACAAGAACCCATCTTAGGGCAGACCATCTTTCTCGCATCACTTCAGGAGAGCCACCGCAAGGAGTGTCTGATGAATTGCCCGATGCTTATCTGTTCAATTTAGAAGTTGTTCCTAAATGGGCAAATAAGTTGGTACCAGTCCTAACCTTTGGGCCTGCAAATAAAAATGTGAAAACAAGCAAAGAAGAAATTGTAAAATCACAAAAGTATCAAATATTGGCCGGAAGTATGTACAAGCAAGATACCGAGGGCGTATTAGCTTGTTGTGTTGAGGACGACGAACATACTAGTTGGATGCAACAAGCCCATGAGGGACTGCTAGGAAATCACTACTCTAAACAACGAACATTGCAGAATCTAAAACGTTTAGGAGTGTATTGGCCTAGCATGAACAAAGAAATACAGGAGTGGATCCAAAATTGTCCAGTGTGCCAGAAGAGACCCCCAGTGGAGCATGCCACTCTTTATCATGTGTCATTAATCCCAGATTGGAGTGCTCCATTGGTTGAGTTCATGAGATCGAGAACATTACCCAATCAGGTTAGTCTTGCAAGAAAACGGAGCATGGAGCAAGAGGCTCAAGACTATGCCTTGGTAGGAGACAACTTATATCGAAGAGGCAAGGATGGTTACCTAAGACTGTGCGTTCATGAATCAGACTATTTGAAAGTCTTAGAAACTGCACACAGCGGTGCTGTAGGTGGACACTTTGGGCCTGACAGAGTAATTAAGACCATTTTATTCTCAGGACTTTGGTGGCCCACTCTTCATATGGATGCACATACTTATGTGAAGAAATGTGACACATGCCAACGTGCACAATATCCGATAAGAAAAGATGAGATGCCTTTAAGGCCAATGATGGGAGGGCGCGCATTCTCAAAGTGGGGCATAGACTTTGTTGGTCCTATTAACCCCCCAGCTAGAAACTCCCATGCAGAATACATTATTGTAGCCACAGATTACCTTACAAAGTGGGTGGAAGTAAAAGCCACGACAAAGAATGATGCTCAAACGACGGCTAAGTTCTTATTCGAAAATGTGTTCACTAGATATGGGTTACCAATAGAGTTGGTTAGTGATAGAGGTACGCACTTCTTGAATGAGGTCATTGAACATCTCCTTCAAGAATTCATGGTGATACACAAGAAGTCTGCCCCCTATCACCCACAAGCTAACGGACAGGCCGAGAGCACGAATAAGATCCTATGTAACGTATTAAAAAAACTGGTGAATAATAAACGCTCTGATTGGGACAAGCAACTTCATCATGCTGTTTGGGCATACCGAGTGGCCTACAAAACGGTACTCAATGCTACCCCATTTCAGATGGTCTTTGGACAGAATGCCGTGCTACCATTGGACTTCCTAATCCCAGCCTTGAAAGTAGCACAAGAGCATGAGTGGAATGGACATGAGTTGTCTTCCAGGATCTTTGATCTAGAATGCTTAGGTGAGACGAGGCTACGGGCAGCAGCAGGCATTTATGCTGCAAAGAAAAGGCAAAAGGCATACTTTGATGCCCATGTAAAGGATAAAGGATTGAAGGAAGGAGATCTAGTGCTGGTTTATACGCTAAAGCAACATGCCCGCAAATTGGAGAAACGAGGATATGGACCCATGATCATTAATAGACTCTCCACTAGCGGTGCAGTGCAATTGGCCACTTTAGAAGGTGATATCCTACCAAACTATATTAGTGGATGCCGAGTCAAATTATATCAAGAACCTCTTACGGAGGAAATGCTCATGAGACTCAATACTGCTAAGAAGTGAAAAGAAGAGGAGTTAAGGGTTAGAGAAGAAGCACAAGCAGAGGCTAGAGAGCGCATCAGAAGAAATAAGCTACGACGGCTAGGCCTAGATGTTAACACAAAAGCTCCAAAATATCACATGGACATGTGCCAAAAATCGGGCATAACTACTTCTCAAATAATTGATCGACGACCCTTTGTGACTATAGAGGTAGGACAAGGAAAGAGTGTAAGGACTGTGAGAGCATTGGTTGACTCAGGAGCAGCAACTAGTGCAGTTAGACTTTCATACTGCCAAGACCTGCAATTGAACATCGAGCCCATAGAAGCCTATCTCATAGGTTTAGGAGGCGTGGAAACCCCTTGTTTGGGAGAGGTGGAACTTCCCATCTACCTTCAAGATGTTCCAATAAAAGTCAAAATGCTAGTGTGTCATGATGAGGACCTCACAGAACCACTTGTCTTGGGTCAAGATTGGATTTACGACCATGCTGTCAACTTGAACCTAAGAAGTCAACTTCTTCAAGTTTGGGTATATGATCAATGCATTACAATAGAATTGGAGAATCGCATGCCCACTGAAACTGACACCACACACTCTCTTTGTTCCTCTAAGGCTAAGCTTCTCGAACAAGATGTTGTAGATGTCAAAAGCTCTATGATCCAGACGGACGCAATCACGGAAGGACAATCGCAAAGGCAAGATGAACCTTCTTCTTGTTTTTCAAAGAGTAAAGCATCCACGTTAGTCCAACCTCAGAAGCAAACAAAACAGTGCAAGATAGCCAGTCTATCAAATAGACAAAGAGCCTTCAAGCAGAAAGAAGTTAGGGGCATGAAGCAGATCTGGGTAAAGAAAGGAGTGCAACCATCGATGTTGCCTCAAAGATTCCCACCCAACCAGATCGACCATGAAAAAAGAAGAACCAAGCACCTACGACAGGCTCAAGCACGACGAATCCAACAAATTTGGGTAGCGAAGCTATCAAAGAAGGCCGACCACAATCATGTACAAATTTGGGTGCCTAAAAAGTTAGCTACAGCTCAACACGGGCGATTACAGATGTGGGTACCCAAGAAGCTCCTACATACACAACGGCCTATGCTCCCCACCATGCAAAAGGTCTCAACAAAGAAGCCAAGGAAAGCAAAGGGTAAAAACAAAACACAAAGAACAAACGACGATAACCTCAACCCTTCTGCAACAGTAAGCCGGCAATCAGCAAGGATATGGGTTTGGAAGCCAAAAGCACCAACAACAACCACAGAATCAAAAGGCCAACCACACGGGATACCAAAGTTTGGAAAGCATTCAAAGATGAAGTGGCCTGAGGTGATCTCTACAGTACCAAACCCTATTGCAAAATGGGTTCCAATCAGGAGGATTACATCATTTCGAGATCCAATAGACACCTCCAATCAAAGAATTCATCAAGTATGCAAGTAACATCAAAAGCCTCGACCAGCAGCAGCCATGTGCCTTTGGCATAACCCAGTCGTTTGCACCATTCAGGTCATGCATTTCCAAAGTATGCATCAAGATAGGGCCGCCTTACATGGCCGTGCATAGACACAATTGAGAAATCCCAGGCACATGAGACACAATTTTCACATGCAAAATATGTTATTGATACTAACCTCTTTCTTGTTTAATGCCATTGTTCGAAAAAAAAAAAAAAAAAAACTATGTGCTTGAAAATGCTCATCAGCGAACTTCCAGCAAGGACATCCCTCAACAAAAAGGACAAGCCGACGGTCAAACCCCATGATGGAACTACAACACGAAGAGATGAAGATCAACGGACCTTCCACCATGGTAAGACGTGTATGCTTCAACAACACTATAACCATGATAGATTAGGAAACCTCTTCGTCAGCATACCCTTGAGCACTTAGCTCAAGACCCAATCTCTTGCACCATACTTCTTGCCATGCATTTTCCAAGTACGCATACATAGGGCCACATTACTAGGCCATGCAAAAGGCACATATTTTGTTCAACCCATGCACTAATGCACTGACCCACCATTCATTACGGGTTACAAGTACTTGGCATGAAAACTATGAAAATCCATCTTTGGACGAACCAGACGACATCAAGATGACAACAACAAGAACAAGGAAGCCATCCGTCGCCGAGAGTTGCTCACAATCAACATTGACCACCTCCTTTGAGCAGCTAGCAGTTTTGGAAAACTCACAAATGCACCATCCAGATGGCATACAAGGCAGAAGTACGTAGAAAGGGACTACAAACTGCAAGAGATAACAGTGGCAAAGTGAAGAACCGGACAAACGACCAGGCTACATTGGGAAAATGGATCATCCCTGTTGGACGCAAAGGACGCTACCTCTCAACGTACTACATGGAACGACCAATACAACAAGGGTCTGTCAGGGACGACAGACTCAAGAGGGGGGGGAGTGTTGAAGCTCAAGGTCAAGGACAAAGCATGGAAGCGCATCAAGGAAGTGAACACACAAGAAGAAGGAGCAAGTAGGGAGCTCCAAGAAGCACCTGTCAAATTTTCAGAAGAAATTCCTACAAAAATAGTGATTTTTATCACTAAAAACCATTGTAAATACCATTTTCCATTTTTGTAACTCCATTTTGTTCAAGCCGAGGAGTCCTCGAGCTTGAGGAGTATTAGATCTACCATCCTACCAATTTTCATAATTTTTAGACTCCGTTTGAGCCCCCAAATAAGCCCTGGAACCTATTTTTTAACTAGGCCGGACACTAGGTCTGGAGAGGGCCAAAACCACTCAAAAACTATAAAAAGGGCTGGAGAGCTCATTTTTCAGGTTAGCTTGTTGTAGATTTCAGTTTTGTAAGAGAGCTCTTTGGTAATCGAAGCTTTCCATTGTTCCACTCTTTGCTCTTACCTTGTGCGCGTGTGTGTGTATGTGTGTGCATGCTTGTGTACTTTCACTCACGCACTTGTGCCATCACTTGCTCGCGGTCTTCATACCGGTCCTCACGTCTCCACGGATTGACATTTATGAGGTGTATCTCCTCACGTTGGTACTCACCATTGTGCTAGAGTGACACTTATATATGTTCTTCAATAAAACATATAGTGGCTTGGTTAGTCACAGACTGAAAGTTTGACCACATTTGTAACACCTAAGAAGTTTGTGTTTGTGCTCCCGTGTACTGTGTTTTTCTACGTATTCTATAGCCTCTGTGCAGAGTATTTTGTGCAGTGTTTGGAGTTTGGTTTTCTAATCTGAGGATATCATCGTGGATCTCTTGAAAAGGAGAGCGCATTGTGGTGCATCGCCATTGAAATACTTCACATATACACCCCATTCTATGGAAAAGGCTGTTCTATGTTGATCTTCTAAAGCGATTGGAACTTGATTGTATCCTGAGAAGCCATAAAAAAGCTATAGACTTATTTTCCAACAACTCTTTCTAGTAGATGATTAGTTATTGGCAATGGATAACTATCTCTAGTAGTTGCAACATTCACTTTCTTAAGGTTTATGCAAACCCTAAGTTTACCATTCTATTTTGGTACCACCACTATTGGAGATATAAATTCAGTGTATTCAATTTCATATATGAAATCTATAGTTGAAATTTTATCTATTTCTTCCTTATTTTTAGCAGTGTATTTATCATTGTATGTATAATGCCTTTGTTTACTTTATTTAGCATTTGTCACTATAGCAATCCTATAGACACAAATACTAGGATCTATTCCTTTAAGATCCCAGCAAATACATCTCTTAATTACCTAACCAATTGTATTAAGGCTTCTTCTTCCTTTGCTTCCATGTCAACTACTATTACTATGTGCATGTCTTGTCCCCCCTCTTAGGTGATCATTACTTTCTTGGTTTCTTCTCGATTGTCATATGAGTCACCTCTTTTTTTCTCCCTTTTTGGTTTCAAGTTCAATAGATATTTTTCTTCATTTCCATGTTTTTTTGAAGTTTAGTGGAAGAACAAATTTGTCCTCTTCCTCCTCATTATCTACAACACTTGTGGTTCAGTTTTATATATTGTTCGAGTTAGACATCTGCGAAAGCAAATGTACAACACAAGGAAGAAGAAGAAGCTTGGAGCACAACACACAATGCTGAATGTATTACCACTAGAATGTACAAAGATAAGTGGCGCGTTATGGCAATAGGCATATATACAAGCCAGGGGAAAAAAACCTCCTAAAGAGGGAAAAAAGTGCCTTAATGGTCCTAGAGTGTTCACACACATCACTACCTAAATATATCAACAAATCACCCCTAGGAGTGATGCAGTGAACAAGGAGTTGGCACTCATGTATAAGGAAGTGCCAAGCTATGTGGAATCAATCCACAAAAGGAAGTAAGCCCAAAGCTTTGTGGAAAGATTCAAACTTCTCCCTAGGTAGACACTTCGTGAAAAGGTTTGCAATGTTCTCTTGCGTGGGCACGTATGCCAGGCTGATCTCCCCTGTAGAGAACCTCTCCTTGACATAATGATAATGAACCTCAATGTGCTTAGTGCGAGCATGGAACATAGGGTTCCTCCCAACTGCCAATATGCTCTGACTGTCATGTGTGTCATAGAAACCAACCCAATCACTGTAAAAAAAAACATGCAAATATGGCGATAGTGATCTCCCCTTGGGATAAAACAATCCAAGTAGCCGGGTACCATGCAAGTAGCAAAAGATGCACTTAATCACCTGCCAACACTTGACATCTTGGCAATGCATAAACCTACTCATTTGTGAGACAACAAACTGAATATTTGGCCGAGTAATGCACAAGTAAATCAAGAATCCAACAACGTGCCGATAGAGAACAACATCAAATGCATCTCCAACATCGTGAAAACTCAATCGTTAACATGTCTCCATAGGAGTGGCAATAGGCTTATAGTCTTCAAGGCCATAATGCTACAATAATGTGTCAATTTATTTTGTTTGACACAAAGGCATTCCACCATCAACTTGCATAAATTGAATGCCCAAATAGTGATGCAAATGCCCCAAATCAGACATCTCAAATGAGGCATGCAAATCAGCCTTAAAATCAGCAATATGCAATTAATGAGGACCAGTGAGCAACATGTCATCAACATACACCACAATGATCAGAAGCACATCATTAGCATGCTTAACATATAAGGTGCTTTTAGTTGGACTGTTCTCAAAACCATGTGCAATGAGATAGGCATGTATCTTTTCATACCAAGCACGTGATGCTTGCTTTAAACCATATAATGCCTTCTTTAACTTACACAAACTGTTTTTCATGCCCTTTCTGCACATAGCCATGTGGCTAAAAAACATACACTTCTTCATGCAAGTCACCATTCACAAATGCAGTTTTAATGTCCAACTGATGTACATTCCAACATGATGAGCTGCAAGTGCATAGATGCTACAAAGAATAGTCATTCGGCAAGTAGGAGCAAAGGTTTCATCAAAATCAATGCCTCTTTCTTAGGCATAACCCTTTGTAACAAGCCTAGCTTTATACCTGTCAACTGTTCCATTAGGTTTACGCTTCAACTTGTATACCCACTTATTGCCAATGGCCTTCTTGCCAGGAGGCAAGTCACATAAAGATCAGGTACCATTTTTCATGATAGCATCATATTCTGATTGCATTGCAGCCATACAATGTTTAGAATTTTGTGCTTCATCAAACGTAACAGTTCACTCTCATCATAGAGACTAGAGGTAGCCATAACATAGCAATCTGATGTAAAAGAGGAACTATGAGAGCTTGACCAAGTATGATATGATAGAGGTGCATCTAATTTGCTGTCACGCAAGGTCAACACCAACCATTTTTGCATAGTTTTTGCCTTCTCAATATCAGCTCTCTCATTAACAACTGCATCATGTAAATGTGCATCAGAAATGGAATGATCTGCATCATCACATGAAACTTGCAAAGGCTGAGAAGTTGCCTCATTAGGACCAACACTTGATTGTCCATCTATAAAAAGAGGCAACAAAGTACCATACATGTCTTTGGAGATAACAAATGTCTCCTTAGTACATGAAAGCAATGGCTGAATAGCATCTCCACTAAAACAACATCACTGCTAACCAGAATGCATTTAGTCTGTGGATGATACAGACGATATCCTTTACTTTCAGAACTATACCCGACAAAAATACATTTTACTGCTTTGTCATCCAATTTTATGCGATGTTGTTCAGGCACTAATGCATATGCCAGACAACCAAAAACATGCCAAGACTCATATGGAGTGATAGACTGCAGCGCTTTAGTAGGACACATATTTAGTACATATGCTGCACACAATAGCCTCAAGCCAGAAACTATGTGGTAAAGCCTGACTCTTGACCATACACCTTGCCATCTCCATGAGTGACTTGTTCTTTCATTCAACAAATCCATTCTATTGAGGTGTATATGGCACTATACACTGATGTTTTATCCCATGTTCAACCAGAAATGCATTAATGTCAAAAGACATATATTCCCCCCCTTTGATTAGAACGGAGGGTGCCCATTTTACATGCTGATAGATTTTCAGCCAAAACCAGAAACTGTTTGAAGTACATAAACAATTTGGACTCTGCCTTCAATGGATATACCCATGCATGCCTAGAAAAATCATTGATGAAAGTCACAAAGTAAAGATAGTTCCCAAAAGAAGGTGTCTGCATAGGACCACAAACATCACTATGTACAAGCTGCAATTTCCAAGTAGCCCAAACTGAACCATCTTTTGGAAAGGAAGAACGCTGCATTTTGCCCAAAATACAGCCTTCACATACATGTTTACAGGGTGCCTCAAGTTTGGGAAAACATGACACCATTTCAGATTTCTGCAGGTGTAGCAAACTAGCAAGATGATCAAAGCGTGCATGCCAAAGCTTTGCATCTGAAAAATCCTAAGAATCATGTACTGCACATGCCAAATCATTTACAGATCTTTCATAGTCTATGAGCTTATACAGCCCACGACATAAAATGCCAGAAGCAATAATGATGTTGCCATTTGATAGATCATGAACTGTACATATGTTATTCACAAATTTCACAACCAGGCCAATCTTTGCTAATGCAAAAATTGATAATGTATTTTTCTTGATCCCTAGCACAAACAAAGCATCTGACAAAGTGAAAGAACTACCATCAGCAGTAGTCAAAATGATCTTACCAACTCCCATAACAGGATAGGAGGTGTTGTTGGTGCACTTAAGAGTATTCCATGTAGGGGTAGGCTTGAGTGAAGAGAAGAAACTACGCTGCGGGGTAATATATTTGGTCACCCCACTATGAAAGTACCAAACATCTGAGTCTACTACAGACATGCACTGCTCATGAGAAGATGGGTCAAAACTACAAACAGTAGTACATGCCTATTCTTCTTCTTGCACAAGATTAGGAGACTCTGTTTTTGGTGTAGAGGCCTCTGCAACAACCACTTCAGCCTCTTTCTTCTTTGCCTCTTTAGCAGCTAGTTTTGGATAGCTCTTGATGACATGATCATTTGCTTTACAATATTTGCAAAACAATTTCTGCTTTTCTGATTTCTTCTCATCTTTGTCTTCCTTCTTCAAATGCGCAACATTTGCAGATTTCTGCTTACTAGTAGAAGAACTCCATTTACCTTTGCCCTTTTGACTAGCCAAGGAAATTTGATCTGCAACATGCATAATAGACTTGCTCTACCTAGACTGGTCTTTGTGCAACAGAACAGAGACTAACTCCTCAAATGACAAGGCATTTGGATTGCCTTTCATGATCAAACAAAGAGTAGAAGCAAAACTCTGATATGAGTCAGGAAGACCATTCAAAACGGTCTGCACAAGTGAGCTATCTGGTATAACTTCATCAACAAAAATCAACTGTTCTTTCAAATCCTTGATCTTTGTGAGAAAATTGTCCATAGAATCACCTTCATTCATGTGCTCACTCTCCAATTGTTTTCGGAGGTAAGCAACACGAGCCTCATTCCTAGCCTGGTACAATGTGGTAAGTGTATCCCAAGCATCCTTAGCTATTCTGCAAGAGCGAATGTGAGGAATAATGGCACGTTTGACAGACAAAGCTATCAATGCATGTGCTTGAGCATTTTTGCCATCCCAATGAATTCCCTCTGCAGTAGGTGCAACAGAAACAATAGCACGAACGGGAATCTGTAGAATATCATCATTTTCAACACCATCTCCATCAGCTCCAGCACCTATATTTGCAATACCTATATTCGAAGGTGTAACAGGATGTCTTTCAACACCTTGCACAATATTAGTCCTTTTGTGACCAATACATGATGCATCATACAAGCCCATAATGGGTGGTTGGTACCATCCAACTTATCCTCAACAACCAACATACAAAATACATCACTGCTTTTAGCCATGGCCGGTGATCGACATTTAGCCATGTTGTCGGGATGCTAGGTTCTTCCCCTTTGGTAACATCTTTTCCTTGTACCACATGCAATGTCGTGTCATGGGGTTGCCTAATATGAAGTTGTATCTTTGGCTCAACCCCTTACCTTTTGTCTTACCTTGGGGTGTGTCATCAGGAATCTCGATCACAATTTGTTCCATGCTTGTCTGTATTTCTTCTTTTATGGGTGGTACTGCATCTTGATGTGTGATTGAAACTTCTTTTATGCTGATCTCGGACTTTTCGTTTAACTGAATGAGGTGTGTTTGTTTCGTGGACGCTTCCTAGTTCGGCATGTGCGATTGTTGATTGTCTGGCATGACTTCGACCTGGTCTATCTCTGTCCATTCCTCATTGTTTATTTCTGTTCTTATATCAGTGTCTAAGGTGTCTTTCTCTTGACTAGATTCCTCATTAGAACTAGAATCCTCCAGTCCCAATTCTTTGTATCTGGCAGCTAATTCTGGAGTATGTTCTTTGTCCTTTTGTTGTTGCCCTTGTCTTGCTTGTCTATATTGATGGTCTTGGACATTTAGATTCACTTGGCCCCGCATATACGTATGCGTTTCTTCTAAAGCCGCTGAGAGATCTCTTTTTGTGATGGGGTGTTGTGTCAAAGGGATCTTTGGTAATATGTGTGTCCGCTTGGATTGTGGTTTTTCTTGTGTTGCTTCCTCTCTAGTACGCTTAGTCCCTCTCATGGGTTTCTTGGAACTTGTTCCCACTTCCTCCATGGAAATGACTGTTTTCTTTTTCTTTGGAGCAGTAGCTGACTTTACATATTTTGCCATTTTTGTGGAGGTTGGCATCACGCCTAGACATTCTTTCATCTCAAGTGCCTCATAGATTAGCAAAGTCAATGCCGAACTTCCATTCAAAAACTTCTTCTGACTCCACTTCTTCTTAGCTTCGAATAGGCGGTCTTGAATATAGGGAGTAAGATTTACTTTATTTCCAATTTGCCTCATTGCATGGGAAAGCAATTGCACTAAGATTTTCTGAGGCGTTGTATGTCTGTGCATACTAGGAAAACAAAAATGTTGATGCACTAATCGAACTAAATCTTCTATATCTATCCTGTTTATTTCCAGAAAGGTTCTCTTTTTTGAATCATAACATTCATCTTTAGCATTAGTGAGGCCATCCTGACTCCATCCAAAAGCTTTGTTGATCAGTTCATGGGTGAATCAAATTGTTTTCCATGCACCAATTTTATCGAGCACTTTCGCTTCCGGGATTGATGACTTATCTGTTGCAGACTGGAGTGTGTTCATAACTTGTGTGCATCTCTGAAAATCTGGAAAATATATAGGAAGTCGCAGAAATGCATCAATTCTAGCTCTTGTCCAAACATCTGTGATGCGAGGTAATCCTTGTATTATAGTTTGGAAATCTTGCGACATAATTGGGAAGTAGTGATCCCTATCCATAATCTTAATGGTGGCCATGAAAAGAAGTTCTGACACCAGCTGGTCTTCAAAGAACCAATGACCTCTTGCTTTAGAAATGGATTCCAAGGGAAGAAGTAGGACCTCTTTGTCTTGCGTAGCCTCAGAATTTGAAGATGCCATCTGCACTCAATATATACCAGAAATCAGTGTAAGGCTGATATTATGAGTTATTCTTCACTTATCCTCCATAAATTTGGCAACTCTCTGAGTGATGTGAGTCGTCTCTTTCCCATGGGTGTGAGAAAGGTAGTAGCTGGGATTTTCTTCCTACATTTTTTTTTTGACAAAAAACAAAAGCATTAGCTCCTAGCCGAAGCTTTTATTGAATCATTAGTTATTTTTGTTGAGATTATTGTACAAGTGCTCTCCTATTCGCTAAGAGGGAAATGTTCTTCGCTATCCAGTAGGAGAAAATTTAGGTGCCGAATGCATGGCCTTGTAATGTGGCCCTATTATGCATACTTTGGACTGTTGTAACTCAAGATGTGTGCAAACTGAATTATATGGTCGATGTGTACAGATTGTTTTGCCTTTAGGCATCCAAATCTACTTTATTCTATTGTGGCAGACTCTATCTCCAGCATTCCTGGTAATTGTTGTGCTTCTCACGTTATACCTCTGCTTTGTCCGCTTTTTGAATCTTTGAATGGTTTTTGTTGCGTATTTCAGCTCCTGCAATGTCCTGTAGGTGTTTATTTCTTGTTGCTTAGCCTTCATGTTGTACTGATCCTCCTTGAGCTTCGATATTTCCCTGTTAATGATTGTCGTAGGTGCACATGATTTGGGAATCCATATCTGCGTTCGTGCCAGTTGGGCGGCCATCACCTTCTTCGGAATCCACACTCTAGCAATCCTTTGTGGACCTCTGAGTCCAGCTTGACTTGAGTTTTTGTATTGTTGTTTCCGGTGTAGAGTGTAGCTTCGTTGTTGATGATATGTTGTCACCTGATCTTTTCTGATCCAAGCGTGTCTAGTGTGAGGAATGGGATGGATCCTAATGCGTGAAAGTTTGTGATTGTCTTGGTGACTAGTCCTTCTTGTGCTCGATACCTCACAGGGGCTTTTATTGTGAATGATGTTAGCAGTGAGGTTCACTAGTTTGGAAGTGTGTGCGAGATTGAGATTCGGTGCATTCTCACATGAAGTACTTGATGGTGGGGTTTCCATAGTGGGGGTGGATGTACATTCATTATCAAGCGTGTGTGAGTGATCTCTTGGGCCTATACATTTGGCTTTGACAGGTCGTTCGTCTAACATGTTGAATACCTCATGGTGTCCTATCTTGGCCGATATGTAACCTAAGGCTCACTTCATATTCATATATCCAATCTTCCTCTAATAAGTCATGATCATGACACACTAAGAGTTTTTGTTGCATCGTGTTGTTTCCAAGATGCAGTGACAGGGTGATCTCGCCTATGCATTGAGTGACTTTTCCTCCTATTCCAATCAGTTGTGCCTTAGATGGGTGTAATTCTTCTTTGAGTTTCTGAGTCAATGAAGACTTGATACAGCTTACAGCTGCTCCTGTGTCAATGAGAGCATCCACCAAGTGGTACTCTTCTGTTCCAGCACCCAAATTCAAATATGGTTGCTTTGTGTGCTGCCCTAGGTTTTCAAATGCTCTAAGGTTATCCATTGGGATGAATTCCTCTCCTTTTCGATATCTTTCATCCCCCTCTCTCATCCATTCCTTTCGTTTCCTGATTCGTTCTAGAGCTTCTTGTCTTGCTTCCTCTCGTATTCTTTCATCTTCTTCTCATCTATGTTTAGCCATTATAAGTCATGACATTATTTCCTCTGTCAATGGCTCTAAATATTTTTTTACTCGACAACTGTTGGGAAAGATGGATGGATCCTCCAGAAGATTAAGTAGGTGCTGCTAATCCTGCTTTGCACCAGCCCTCAGTGACTCCAGATATGATTAGTAGACACCCTTAGCTTCCAAATGATACCAAGAAATGCTATATGTACTTTGGAAAAGGTTTGAGTAATGATTTGATCAAAACAGATGAGTTTGTGAATCACAAGGCTAGAAAACTTTCTATTTTGGTGTTGATACCTGTTCAGTCTTTCACTCAGTATGACCAGTACACTTACAATTGGCAAAATTCCTTCTAGAGGTATTCTATTAGCTTAGTAAGCTACCATTTGCAAGTGGAATCATTCAAAATGATAAACTATGCTAGGAGAAATCACTTTAGCAAATTTATGGACACCCCCGACTTTTTAGGAAGTATGCAGACAAATACCAGTGAGCACTTCGACTGCAATTTCTCGAGATTGGCTGAACCAAGTTGCTTCAAACTTTGTATGCTTGTAGTATGCTTTGAGCTGGATCTTCCAAGTTTTGAATCACTTGATTTGGTGAAGTAGGCACTGAGATATGCCTCTTTGAAGTTGACAGACTTGAAGTGGTACACTCAGAGAACACAGAGTTGATGAATGTGAATATATCTATTGATTTACATAATTATACAATCTCATTAGCATGATAACCATAGCTAGATGAGGTAATGAGGTGTGTGCTAAGATGTAGCACTCATACACACTCAGATACAATGATAATTGCCTCGAGAAGTGAGCTAGAATGAGCTAAGCTACCCGCGACTTTTGATTTGCATCTTTTATAGATTTGAGTTGAATTCAAAATTCAAAACTCCTAGAATCTTTCACCTAAAAAGTAATGAGATATTCTCTCAATCATTCAACAACTTTTTCCACGACTCTAATCAAGTAGGTGTGTACATAAGAAATGCCAAGTCTTTTAGACTTTTACAAGGAGTAAAATGATAAAAACTTATAAGCATAAGTTCCTATGTTCCTTCCTTCAAGTGGTGTCTTCATGAAGTAATCCAAGCCAAATTGTGAAGGCTTGTATTACACCAACAGCTCCCCCTCAAGCCAAACACTTTGGCTTAAGTCTTCATCTTCAATCTTCAATCACATCCTGCAATCCAATCATAGATTTGAATCTGCTTAATTTGTTTCCATCCAAAGCTTTAGTGAGCAAATATGCACATTGCATATTAGTAGACACATAGGTCAACTGAATGTCCTTGCTTAGCAACTTCTCTCTCACATAGTGGTAATGAACCTCTATGTGTTTTGTTCTAGCATGATATATTGGATTAGCTGCAAGGTGAAGAGAGCTTGTGTTGTCTCCTAAGATAATTGGGGGCCTAGTGTATAGACCTAGCTCTGTATACAAAAGCTTTAACCAAATAGCTTCTTGAGTGGCATTAGCTAGCCCTCTATATTCTGCTTCAGTGGATGACAATGCCACTGTTGGTTGTTTCTTGGCTGACCAAGAAATAGGTTTATCACCTGCAAAAGATAAGTATCCTGATGTGCTCCTCCTATCATCCTTGCATCCTGCCCAATCTGCATCTGGATATACTTTAATGTCAATATCTGATGTATAAGGAAAGTACAAACCATGGTTCTGAGTTCCCTTTAGATACTTCAAGGTCTTCTTTGTAGCCTCAAGGTGAGGTACCCTTGGTTTGTGCATGAATTGACTTAGCACACTAACTCCATATGCTATGTCAATTTTGGTCAAGGTAGCATAATTCAAACTACCTACCATACTTTGATATCCTGTAATGTCTTGAACTTCATCCCCTTCATGAGCACTTAGCTTTAGGTTGACCTCCATTGGAGTACTTGAGATTTTAGCATCCTGCAGATTAAACTTCTTCAACATGTCTTGTATATATTTTTTCTGAGTGATATATATACCTGAATTAGTATAAACCAATTCAAGTCCTAGAAAGTATTTCAATAATCCAAGATCATTGATCTTGAACTCCTTCATCATCTGGTTTTTGATGCTTTTGATTCCTTGGACATCATTACCTGTAATGATGATGTCATCAACATAAACACAGAGATATATTACCTCTGAATTGCTTCTTTTGATAAACAATGAAGTATCTGCCTTGCTCATAGTAAATCCTTGGTCTTGGAGGTATGTTGTCAGCCTATAGTTCCATGCTCTAGGTGCCTGCTTCAATCCATATAGAGCCTTCTTCAATTTACAAACATAATTTACCTTCTTGGGATCTTCATAGCCAGGTGGTTGTGACATGTAGACTTCTTCAGATATCCATCCATTCAAGAAAGCATTCTTGACATCTAATTGGTACATGTTCCAATTCTTGGATGCAGCTACACTCACCAATACTCCGATTGTTGGCATCTTAGCCACATGAGAAAATGTCTCCTCATAATCAATGCCTTTGGTTTGTGCAAAACCCTTGGCTACCAACCTAGTTTTGTACCTATTGATTGTACCATCAGAGTTCCTCTTTAGTTTGTAGATCCATCTGGATCCTATCACCTTCATAGAGTCCTTCTTGGGTACCAAGTCCCATGTGTCACTTTCCTTGAGAGCTTCTATTTCTTCATCCATAGCTCCTTATCTGGTTTGGTGATTGCCTCTTCATATGATCCTGGTTCTTCACTTAACAAGTCCTTTGCAAGATAAATTGAATGCTTAGTAACAAGAGATGTATCATACCCATATCTGATAGGCTTCTTACTTTCTCTCTGAGATCTCCTTATTGCTTGAGTTGAAGATTCTGGTATATCCTCAAGCTTCTTCATCTTCATCTTGCCTCTAGACTTCCATGCCTTGAATTCTTCAAGATTGATTGTGTCATCATCTTCTGAACTTGAATCTTCCTTCTGGGTTGGTTCTTCCTTTGATAGTTTTGGAAACTCCTCTTCCAAATCATAGGGTAGACTAACCTTCCTGCAATCATTCTCATACCATGAGTCATTCTCATCAAAGATGACATCTCTGCTTACCTTGAACCCTTTATTGGTTGGGTTGTAGAATCTGTACCCTTTTTGATTCAAGTCATAACCAATGAAAATACATTTTTCTGCTTTAGGGTCTAGCTTTCCCCTTACCTGTGAGGGAATATGCACATATGCTATACAGCCAAAAATTTTACAATGATCCAATGATGGTCTCTTACCATGCCAAGCTTCATAAGGTGTCATTCCATCAAGTGACTTTGATGGCAACTTGTTTATGAGATAGGTGGCAGTAGATACACTCTCTGCCCAAAGATAATTTGGCAACTTCTTTTCATTAAGCATGGATCTAGCTGTTTCAACAATAAGTCTATTCCTTCTCTCAGCTACCCCATTTTGTTCAGGTGAGTACCTTGTGGTTATCTCCCTTTTGATGCCTCTTTCCTGCAAGAAGTCCTCAAACTCATTGGAGAAGTATTCACCTCCTCCATTTGACCTTAGCTTCTTCAAGTTCCTTCCTGTTTGATTTTCAACTAGTGCAAGATATCTTTTGAAACAATTAAACACTTCATCTTTGTGCTTCATAAAATATAACACAGTCCATCTGCTATAATCATCAATGAAGGACACATAGTACCTTGATCCTGAAATGGAGGGATCCTTGCTGGGTCCCCAAACATCTGTGTGCACCAAGTCTAGGTAGTTTTCATGCATAAAACCTTTCCTTGAGTAGGGCAATCTGTGAGACTTACCAAACTGACAAGCACCACATTTGTAAATCATGTGTTGCTTGGATACATTAGGTATCCCAAGCACACATTGGTCCCTGCATATTTGCTTTAAGGTCCTTTCACCTATGTGACCTAGTCTCTTGTGCCAAATTTCTAATTCTGAAAGTGTTTGATCCTTGTAATTGTATAAAGCAATGTTTTTGGTGTCTTCTAGCTCAAAAGTAAATAATCTACCTGATTTTTCTCCCTTGGCTATCCTTTTGAATCCATGTCTTGGGTCCTCTACATATGCTCCATGTTGATTGAACCTGACCTGCAAACCTTTCTCCACAATCTGACCAACACTCATTAAGTTTTTGGTAATGGTTGGTACATAAAGTACCCTGCTCAATAGGTTCTGGTTACCATCACAAGTTTTTACATTTCCAATCTTTAATACAGAATGTTTAGTATCATCACCTGTCTGTACTTGATGTTTGCCCTTGTGTTCCTCAAGATCAGAAAGTAGTGCCACATTGCCAGCTACATGATTAGAACACCCTGAATCAATATAAAACAGATGATCATCATTGATACCTGACTTGGAAGTCATATTCATGATCAATAGGGATTCATCTTGCTCTTCTGTGTAGTTGTTGTAGTCTTTCCTATTTCTGAATCCTCCTTGGTAGTTACCATTATAGTTGTTGTTGTAGTTATTGTTGTAGCCATTGTAGCCTTGGTGTTGGTTGATCCTTCCTCTGCCTTGAGAGTATCCACCTCTTTGATAGCCTCTTCCTCTCTGATTTTTGTAGTTTCTGTAGCACTCATTTGTGGTGTGGTTAGACAATCCACAAATGTTGCATGGTGATGAATTGTAGAGTCTCCCCCTACCTTGCTTACCTCCTCTGCCCCTGCCTCTTGAAGATCTATCTCTCCTTGCATAGTTGGCTTGGGAGGTAGAACCTTCATCTTCTTGCTTTTTACCTTTACCTTTGTCTTCAACCTTTTTATCAGTATATAGGGCAGACGGAGTGTTACCTTTAGATGTATCTCCAACCTTTGTGAACTTTGCTTCATGTGAATAGTTGGCCCATCAGAGTTGTGAGATCTGGGGTATGTATGTCCATGTAGAGATTCAATGCAGTGGTGAAGCTTTCCCACTTATCATCTGCCTTTAGTCCATTGGTTACTTGCCTTACTATTTGCTCCTCTTCAATCTCCTCTCCTATGCTTGCTAATTGGTCTGCCACATCCTTGATCTTGGTCACAAATTCTGAGACTGATTGCTTTGGTTGCTTCCTAAGGGTTGTGAATTCAATCCACAATTGATTCTTCCTGGCCCTTGTATTAGATGAAAAGTATGATGACAAGGTTTCCCAAGTTTCTTGGGAAGTCTTACAATTCCTGATGTGAGGTAAAAGGAAATCAGATATAGAGTTAAGAAGATAAGACCTTGCCAATGCATCTTTTGCACACCATGTATTAAGCCTTTCTTGTTCTTCCTTGGTGGGTAGACCCCTTGCTTTGAATGAGGGCAATTCCTCATCTCCTGAGATGAATCCAAATAGACTTCTTCCTTGTAGATAGTTCTTCATCCTCAGAGACCAAGCTTGATAATTGTTCCTGTCCAATTTATCAATGAATGAAGGAAAACCATCTCCCATGTTACCTTGTTTGCTCTGATACCACTGTTGGGAAAGATGGATGGATCCTCCAGAAGATTAAGCAGGTGCTGCTAATCCTGCTTTGCACCAGCCCTTAGTGACTCCAGATATGTTTAGTAGACACCCTTAGCTTCCAAATGATACCAAGAAATGCTATATGTACTTTGGAAAAGGTTTGAGTAATGATTTGATCAAAACAGATGAGTTTGTGAATCACAAGGCTAGAAAGCTTTCTATTTTGGTGTTGATACCTGTTCAGTCTTTCACTCAGTATGACCAGTATACTTACAATTGGAAAAATTCCTTCTAGAGGTATTCTATTAGCTTAGTAAGCTACCATTTTCAAGTGGAATCATTCAAAATGATAAACTATGCTAGGAGAAATCACTTTAGCAAATTTATGGACACCCCTGACTTTTTAGGAAGTATGCAGACAAATACCAGTGAGCACTTCGACTTCAATTTCTCGAGATTGGCTGAACCAAGTCGCTTCAAACTTTGTATGCTTGTAGTATGCTTTGAGCTGGATCTTCCAAACTTTGAATCACTTGATTTGGTGAAGTAGGCACTGAGATATCCCTCTTTGAAGTTGACAGACTTGAAGTGGTACAGTCAGAGAACACAGAGTTGATGAATGTGAATATATCTATTGATTTACATAATTATACAATCTCATTAGCATGATAACCATAGCTAGATGAGTTAATGAGGTGTGTGCTAAGATGTAGCACTCATACACACTCAGATACAATGATAATTGCCTCGGGAAGTGAGCTAGAATGAGCTAAGCTACCCGCGACTTTTGATTTGCATCTTTTATAGATTTGAGTTGAATTCAAAATTCAAAACTCCTAGAATCTTTCACCTAAAAAGTAATGAGATATTCTCTCAATAATTCAACAACTTTTTCCACGACTCTAATCAAGTAGGTGTGTACATAAGAAATGCCAAGTCTTTTAGACTTTTACAAGGAGTAAAATGATAAAAACTTATAAGCATAAGTTCCTATGTTCCTTCCTTCAAGTGGTGTCTTCATGAAGTAATCCAAGCCAAATTGTGAAGGCTTGTATTACACCAACAACAACCACTTATATAGTTTGGCAATACTTCTCCATCTAGGGTCGTTAGGCTGATGGCTCCGCTGGTAGATATACGATTGATTATCAAGGGCCCATATCCTCTTTTTTGTAGTTTCTTTGCATGTTGCTTCAAAGTATAGACTAAGACCAAATATTCTTCCTTCAAGTTCTTATCTTTAATATGAGCATCAAAATATGCCTTCTGTCGCCTTTTTGCAGCGTAAATACCTACTACAGCTTGTAATCTTGTTTCGTGTAACTTTTCTATTTGATCCAATTGAGTTGATAACTCATGTCCGGTCCATTCGTAATTTGCAGCTACTCTGAGAGTAGGTATTATCAATTGGCAAGATGGCATTCTGTCTGTACACTAGGTTAAAGGGAGTAGTTCCTATGGCTGTTTTGTAGGCTACTCGAAATGCCCATAAAGCATGATGTAATTGCTTATCCCAATCAGATCTTCCATTGTTAACAATTTTAGTGAGGATTGTGCATAAGATTTTGTTTGAACTTTCAGCCTGCCCGTTGGCTTGTGGGTGATAAGGGGCTGATTTCTTATGAATCACTAAGAATTCATTCATTAGGGCTTCTATTACTTCATTGATGAAATGTGTGCCCCTATCACTCACAATTTCAATAGGCAATCCAAACCTAGTGAATATGTTCTCGAAGAGAAACTTCGTCGTAGTCCTCGCATCCTTTTTCTTAGTTTCTTTGGCCTCTACCCATTTGGTCAAATAATCTGTTGCTACAATTATGTACTCGGCATGAGAACCTTTAGCTGGTGGACTAATAGGTCCTACAAAATCTATTCCCCATTTGGTAAATGCTCTGGCACTCATCATAGGTTTTAGTGGCATCTCATCTCTTCTCATAGGATACTTTGTTCATTGACAGGTATCACATCTTTGGACATAAGTGGCCACATCTTGATGTAGAGTTGGCCACCACATTCCCGCGAAGAGAATCATTTTTGCAGTTTTATCTGCAGAAAAATGTCCTCCTACTGCTCCTGTATGCGCCATTTCTAGATAGAAAGATACTCGTCTTCATGAATGCACATTCGTGGATGATTGTCTCTTCCTCTCTTGAAGAGCTGTTTTCCTATAAGAACATAGTCTTTACTTTGCTCTATGAGGGCACGTTTTCTTGCTAGAGTAGCTCCTTCTAGGTACTCTTGGGTTTTCAAGAATTTTACCAAAGGCATACTCCATCTAGGTGCTATAGTGGAGTAACATAGAGTAGAATTCTCTTCTAGCCTTCGTTCTTGACAAATTGGGCAGGTAGATACATAGTTATGTGTATCCCTCTGCATGGTTGGCCAGTATATGCCTAATCTCTTCAGTGTTTTCCATGTTCCATTCGTGTTTAAATGGGTTTTCCATTGATTTACATGTGCTTTTTGAAGCCACATCTCTTGTTCCTCTTCCTCCATGCATCTCATGAGTAACCCACTTGGATCTTGGTGGTATAAGCTTCCAGCAATGATGTGGAGATTTTTAGTCTTCCATAATTCCTGACTTCTGTTTGTAGTGATCCAATGTTTACGTCCATATGTGAGGATAGGGATCAACTTTTCTTCCCATTGTGGACATATTTTGAGGTTAAAAAGATAAGTATCTGGCAAATCATCTGGTACTCCCATAGGGGGCTCTCCATGTGTCATTCTCGATAAGTGATCTGCTCTAATGTGCGTATTCCCTTTCTTGACTACTACTTCAAAATCAAAGTCCATCAGCAATAAAAACCATCATACTAGTCGTCCTATATTAAAAGGCTTATTGACCAAGTACAATAGGGCTTGACGATTGATGAAGAATTTGAATTTGTTTGCCAATAGGTAGTGTCGAAACTTCTTCACTGCATACACCATCCCTAAACCCTCTCGCTTTGTTGTGGTATAATTGCGTTCTTCTTGATTTAATTGTCTATTGGCATAGGCTATAGGGTGGTCTAACTTTCCTGTATCCACTAGTTGTGCTAAGATGCATCCAATGGCAAACTTGGAAGCATCCACGTGAATATGAAATGGTTTGTTCCAATCAGGAACTCTAAGGATTGGTGCTGAACTCAAGCGATTCTTCAATTCATTGAAAGCCTTTTCATATTCTTCCATCCAAATAAACTAAGACAGTAATGCATAAAGGGGCCTATCAATTATGGCATACATGTGGATAAACCTACGGTAGTATCCACAATGTCCCATAAATGCTTGCACTTCTTTAGTTGTCTTTGGTCTAGGCAAATCCAGAATCACTTTGATTTTATCTTCATCTGTGGAAATCCTATTTTTAGAGACAATGTGTCCTAATATCTTCCCTTGTCGAACCATGAAGACACACTTCTCGAGATTAAGACAAACTCTATATTGTCGACATTTGGTAAATATCTTTCTTAGTTCTGGGATATGTTCTGATCGTATAGCTGAATAGGTGCATAAATCATCCACATATACCTCCATGCTTTTCCTTAAGAATTCCTTGAACACGTGATACATCAACCTTTGAAAAGTGGCCGGGGCATTGGTTAGACCGAAAAGCATAACCCTAAATGTGTACACTCCCCATTCAGTCACAAAGGCTGTCTTGTGTTGGTCCTCAGGAGCAATTGCTACCTGATTATATCCTGAAAAGCCGTCCAGAAAACTATAGACTTCCTTTCCTGCAACCCTTTCCAAAAGATGATCGGTGATATTAGGTAATGGGTAACTATCTCGTATAGTGGCATCGTTTACTTTCTTCAACTTAAAACATACCCTTAACTTGCCATTCTTTTTAGGCACGACCACCAAAGGTGATACCCATTCAGTGTGTTCAATCTCATAAATGAAGC
This sequence comes from Ceratopteris richardii, assembly GCA_020310875.1. Lineage (NCBI taxonomy): Eukaryota > Viridiplantae > Streptophyta > Polypodiopsida > Polypodiales > Pteridaceae > Ceratopteris > Ceratopteris richardii. The sequence continues at coordinate 63,636,798 of CM035435.1, forward strand.
CTGCATCCAACAACTTATCTATCTCCTCCTTAATTTTTGCTGAGTAAACATCATTATAAGTGTATGGTCTTTGTTTAGAAGGTTTTGCTTCTGATGTCATAGGGATTCTATGGGCACAAATAGAGGGATCTACTCCTTTTAAATCCTTATATGTCCACGCAAAGACGTCCCTATATTCTCTTATGAGCAGTATTAACTCTTGTTCTTCCTTCATTGAGACATCATGTCCTATAAAGGTACATTGTTCTTCTCCTTCTTCCAAAGCTACTATTCCTTTCTTGGTCTATTCTTTGTTGTTGTATGCTATTCTTGGTTGTGCTTCCCATTTCAGCATTTGGATAGCAATCTTCCTCTCTTCTACCTCATATTTCTTGAAGTGGGCAGGCACTTCGAATTGATCTTGAGGCTTGTTTTCTCCTTCTTCGTTTTCTTTATCTAGTCCAAGTTCTTCTCCCTCTGTCATTCCTTGATTCAACTCATTAATTATGACACTTAATCTTTGATTTTCACTTTCTACCTCAATTTGTTCATGCTCCATTTCAATGCTCTCATAATCCTCCTTCCATTCTTTTTCAATTACTTCTCCTGCTTCGGCTTCTTGGAGAACAACCACGTATAAACTTACATCATATCCTTCCTCGTCGATGCATTTATTCATGGTTATTACCTCTTCGTTTACACATACATCAAGAGTGGCTAAAATCTCCATCCAACCATGAGGTTCGAATTCTTCATCTAGGAATATCTGGGGCATGTAAGCTGGATCTTGTACAGATCTAGCAACTCCCTACCTTTGCTGCCATCCTTTCTTCCTTTCCTCTTCCTTTTTTGGTGCTTGGCATATTCATAGATGAGTGTCTTCGTTCATCCATGATTGGTCACTTGAACCTATATTGTGAATTGATTGATCATCCTCCTCCTTATGAATCAGATTCCATTGTAAGGGGGGAACATCTTGATACGTATAGGTATGGATATTTATTCTCGTCGTGGTTCCTTCGTGCTGTAAGTATACCACATCTTTTCCCCAATCTTGCACTACCTTAAGCTGTCTCATGAAAGGTCTTCCGAGTATCATCTCATAATTGCTAGCCTTTTCAGATTGACAGATTGCTAAGGTGTGCTCGAATTCAACTCCACAGGTAGTAAAGGTTACTTTTTCCAAAAATCCCAGGGGTCGTTCAGTGTGTCCGTCTGCCATTTGAATCTTCATCCGTGTTGGTCTTAAAGCTGGTTTTCCCCATTTCTCCCAAATTTCCTTGGTCGCAATTCCTACTCCTTCTCCCGAGTCTAAGATGGCTTTAGTGGTGTAACCTCTGTAAGTGATAGGGAGGCACGTGTTTCCTTCATCTCCCTCACTGAAATCTCCAACCTTATCGACCGAAACTTTAACTGTGGTCATTTCATCAGGCATCTCCTTCTCATCTGACTTTGTTTCTAATTGACTGGTTAGCTTCTCCTTCAAATGTGGTTTTACCTTCAAGAGTTCTTCCAATGTCAGAGTAAAAGGGATTTTTACTTTTTTAAGATGTTGTATAATGTCCGATGTTTGGATTGATGGGTTCTGCTCTTTTTCTTCTCACTGAAGGAATGCAATATAATTTAGAATTATGTTCGTATTCCCCCATGTAATTTGGCAAAGCCTTCTGTCATCATCTTTTTTGCTCTCGTCAAGTTGTAATAATCCTTCTAAGTTTAACTCAGGTATTGAGGCTTCAAATTCACCTTCTGCTTCTAACTCCTCAAAGGGTGGTTCAATTCCTTCCGCTTTCTTTCATCTGTCTTCTTGGACTCTTGCCCACAAGTCTTTATGCCACTCCCCTTCGACTTCGGGTATAATGGATCCTTCTCTTTTGTTCTCACAGTAATTTCCACCACTAGTCTTGTCTTCTTTTCCTTTCTCTGGATCATTAGGGGTGACACACTCTTGGAATTATTTTTCGGGAATTCTTGAGTTGGGTAGTTGTTGAACAGGTCTTTCTAGAGTCTGTTGAGCCACTTCAATTAATTTCTTACATATCTCAAACCTTTCTTTCTCTAGTTCACCTCTAGGATATTCCTTTTCATGTTGTTCAATGGTTGGTCCTTCTCTTATTCGTGCCTGGCATGCCTGAATCCACATGGCTAACTCTTCTGGCATAGGGTCAGCTAGAACTGATCCTGCCTCCAGTTTTTTACACTTTTCTATCTTATTTTCTCCTTCAAGTTTTTGTTTTTCTTCTTGGCCTTGTTTTTTATTTTCATCCTCCATCTTTTGTTGGAGTTTCTTTTCCTTCATCCTTTCTCTACGATTCTTCCATCTTTGGGTCCGTTTACTTGTCATACTTTTCATAGACTCTTTAGAGTCTGCAACTATTTGAGGTGTGGGTATATTCAATTCTTTGTCGACCTGATCATTCTCTCTGGTTTTTTCTGGGGTCTCTCTAGCCTTAGCTCTTGTTATTTCTTTTAATGGCACTGTGTACTCCTTGTCGCTCCCTGATGACTCTATCACTTCTGTCACATTGATCTGCACGTTTGAGTTAACTTTGTTGGGGTTCTTGGGGCAGTCTCTAAAGAGATGTTCTTTGCCACAATCACTACAATATCCTTCCCAAATTTGTTGAGGTGGTGGTGGGTGTGGTAATGTATAATCTCCAATAAAATGATCTCCTCCGCATATGTAACATGGTCCTCTAGGTGCAGGTGGTCTATTCATTGGTCGGGAGGGTAAGGGTGCTCTCGGAGCTGTGTACATTAATGACACATAATCTTGCTCATATCCATAAGAGCTATCCGGTCCTTCCATACCATAAGCATATGGCTCATAAGATTGTCTGTATTCAACTATAGAGTTCTCATATGAGGGATAATTTCTTTGACTATGGTCATAAGATGGGTCATAAGTCTCGTTACTAGCCAATGGCATGGCTGGGACTATTGCTCTCTCTGGGTTCTCTTCGGATTGAGCTATTTTTACTGGGACAACATTCTGAGGGTGGGGCGGTTGTTGTCCTAACACCGGTTGTGGTTGAGTGTACCCTTGGTAAGAATAAGTTCGTGGTGCTGGTGCTTGTTGCTGATATGTGGGATATCTAAAGCCTTCTCCTCCTTGATCTCTCTGAGGGTATCCATAAGGTCTCATGGGAGGTTGTACCGGTCTTGACTGCCAATTGTAAGGACAGTTTTCTATGCTGTGATTTGTGTATCTTTGTTCCATGCTACAATAATGCATAGGGCCCAGATGGGTGGTCTATTGTAAGCATAAGCAGGTGGTGGGACTACTCCCCTATTGCACAAATGAGAAGGATTCTACATTATTCCTAGGGTTTGATGTGCTGCTGGCGGTATCTTCACTTTTCACACTGCCTTGAGGTATTTTCAAATCTTCTGCTAGATTGTCCTCTAGGTCAATACACTCTTTCATGCATTCTTGCAAATTTTGAACTCTCTTCACATATACCAATGATCTCAATGATCCATTCACTAATCCTTCCAAAAACAATGACACCATTTTGTTTTGAGTGGGTCGCTCTTCAACAGGGCATCTGTCTACATATTGCATAAATCATCTTGCTGCCAATCTCACTGATTCTGTAGGAGCTTCCTTAAAACTATGGATCAATGAGGAAGAGTTGTTTTTGATTTCAGACGGTGAATTCCTCAATCAATTCTTGATAGACTTGTTCCATGTTTTGAAAGTTATTAGGGTCTAATGGCTAGAACCATGCTAAAGATGTGTCTGTCAGGGTTAGTCCAAAGGATTCATATTGAATCAAGAAGTCTTCCACTTGTTCGGCTCTTATTACTTGCTTGAATTCAGCTATGTGGTTGTAAGGTTCACTAGAGCCATCATAGTGGTTTCTCATGCATTTGGCAACTTGGATCAGTCTTAATCTTCTGCTCGGTTCAGGTGGTCTAGGCATTACAGGAAAGACTAGTCGTCCTATCGGTATACCCGGTCCTCTTACTATAGGTGGTCTCTCCTGAATAGGGATTCTAGTCCTTGGTTCTACATGTGTAGGTGGTCGATAATTCGGATTATTGCCCGGTGTAGCAAACTACACATGGGGCCTAACTGGGATGTGCGTTTGTTGTGTCTGTCCCGAATGCTGATATGAATTATCTTGAAAGGTTCCTTGGGGATTTTGTGAAGTCATGGCTTGATCCCTAGGAGGGAACACTGGAATGTTCTGATATTTCAACCCTGCTCTTTCTAATTCCGTTCTGGGCCAGTACCTTCTTTGATTCTTATCCAGATATGTGATGTGAGTGGGGTTTTCAAGATCTTGCAATTCATAAATGGTAGCTGGGTTAATGGTTTCTTCCCACAATGATGAGTGTGCTCTGAGAAGATGTTCCATTTTGTTGACTAAATAGACATCCATTAGGGAATCATCTTGGGGAACTAGGTCTCCTCTCCAAACCCTAATTACAATGGACTTTCCTCGAGATGTAGATACATGTTCTTCGTGTCCTTCTCCATTAAGGTTGTGGTCATTGCCTTCTTCCCTTTGTTCGTTGATGTTTTCAGGATTCTCAGTTACTACATACAGAATATCCCTTTTGTCCATGTAGAATCCTCCAGCATACTTAACAGCTGGCCTAGGTACTATGTAAGCGTCTGTAGCTTTCTTCAGCCCAACCACTAATCTGTTTAGCCCATCTAGGTAGATAGGTAAACCATGTTGATTGGTGTTCACATATTCTAAGGATGTTCGATATTCACCCTCAATAATTGACATCATGCCAATTATTGGTACGGAATTCTGCATGTCCTCTAATGCCATAAAAGTTTCCTCCTTAGCCTCACTCGAGGTTTCAGAGTAGTGTGAACGACTACTTGGTTCGGCTACACTTCCCATTGATGAGATTACACTTCTTCTACTCCCTAGGGTTCTTCCGGATCTTAGGTTCATTCACTTAAAAGCTTCAGTCGAGTTTGACAACCCCCTAACTTCCAATGCTCTTGGCTGAATCTTAGAGTTGTATGAAATATTTGGCTGACTTGGAGGTTCACACTGAAGTATTTGAAAATCTCCTGACACTGGCTAAACTCATGATACTCGATACTGGACAATTATCGTTCTCAGAACTTCACGATACTCGACATTCCTCAGATGTCGCGATAGTGAAACCACGATACTCGATAGTTGGCACAAAAAGGAATTCCACGATACTCGATACTCAACAGATACCGCGGGAAACAAACTCATGATACACGATGCTAGACAAGTGTCGCGAAAGAATTCTCATGATAAACGATATTCGACAGGTGTGGCGACTAAGATTCCACGATACTCGACATATGACAAGTATCGCGAGCAAAACTCAACGATAGCCGATATTTGTCGGGTATCACGAGCAAACTTCAGCGATACATGATATCTCACAGGTATCGTGAGAAACTCAACGATAGATGATATTGCTCAGGTATCGTGAGAAACTCAACAATACACTATATTCCACAAGGCTGGGTATCGCGATACTCGACCATAGGAGATCACGACATCCAGATGTCACAATACTCAACCATGGGAGAACACGATACTTGGCAAATTTTCCAATTTTAGCAAGTGCATTTAGATTTCTACCTAATGAAGGTGATACCACAGTTTATCTTCCCCCTCTCAAATTTCTGAATCATAACAAACAACCAAAAAACTTCCTCACACCTTGAATAACCTCTCACGATATGTGTCGCAGATCGTTTTAGCTAATTTTGACTTGAATCAAATGAATGTTGAGAGTAACAAGTTGATGTGTTCACCTTGAAGGCTAGTTTCCAACTCTTTCACACTCTCACTTGCTCTGTGTGGCCCAATCTCCCTGACCTCCAAATGCGATATTCGGTTTCTAGCTCTCTCGATACTTGCAAATGCAAGAATGAATTGAAAAGTTTGAATTTTCTGATTTTTATACTTTTGGGAAATGTTTGACTCAAAAAGGCTAAAATAACCAACTTAATAACTACCCTATCTACCTAACCTACTTGCCTACTTCCTCCTTCCTACTCTAACTCATGTCTCTACTCACTTCCCTAGACTATCAACTCACTACACACACTCCAAGAGTGAGGAGTAGTAAGTGCGGATGAGTGTGACTTACCAAAGAAGAGAGATTCACAACTCCTCTACTCGCTTCAATGCTAAGAGCTATTTACCATCACACGAATGCCTCGGTTTGATTCGACAATCCCCAACAACGACGCCAAAAACGTGTGTACCTAAGAACCAACTTAGGGACTTGTGGAGAAAGAGACTATACGTCAATCCCCCTCAAGTGCATATAGTGGGGATTCACGCTTTATTTATCAATCTGAGGAGTATCAAAACCTAGCCGAGTGTATGAAGACGTGCGTTCAAATGATGGTCAATGCAAATGAACTCTCACAAAGTGCAAACAAGTGTAATTCCATTCCAAACAAGTTTCAGGGATCCCTTGAGATGTCACGACATTTGGAGTAGCAGTCAACAGTAGATCGAGCTTTTCTTTCAGCTCCGAACTCCGAATATAACGAATACCGGGTTCATTTTGAAGCTCTCAAGAAGACGCATCCAATGGTCTTTTCACTCGATTTTGACGCTCCTGCTTCAAGTTGTGAGCAAAATACTGAGTCACGGGAATGACCTTCCTACACTTCAGCACTTCTTACACTTTGCACACACCTTCCCAACAGCAAACAAGCACTTTCATGGATAGACAACACTTCCAAGCACTCTTTCCAAGCATCACACATGCACACAAGCTCACAAAGAAGAAGATACAGAGAGGACTAGAAGACACAAATTCGAAATTCTGTGCTCTTGATTCTCACAATGGCAAAAAGTTTCTACAAAGAGTCACAAATTGACTTATATACATGTGCCCTAAAAATGGCCCTTTCACACAAGAGACCGGCACTTTATTAACTAAAAGACTAATTTCCTACTAATTTACAAAGGTAAGATACAAATCCTTATGGGCATGCATCTAGAGGACTCCTCTAGTGCATTTACATCAGAAAATATATTACAAAATGGCTATAATCCAAGAATAAAGTGTCCGATTCGGAAAAATTTTGGGGCTCCTCTTTTCCTCTGCCTCTTTACTCTTTGTAGCTCTACAACACTCTCCCCCTCTTTGTCTCTGTCGTCCCTTGACAGTCTTTACTTCTTGTCTATCGCTTGCTTCCCGCATGCATCTCTTGGTCAGTTTTTCCTACTTGTCAGACTGGCATTACGTTTTAATGGCCCTGTTCTTGATTCTTCTTTCACATCCTCTAGACCTGATGCATTCGTTTTGCCTATTCTTTTCTTTTCATCGCTCGCAACCCGTGGAGATAGACTACCTAAGATTTGTAGTCTAGCTCACCAATAACCTCTTTAAATCTGGGTTGTTGTGTTAAGTTGGGCTGCCATGCACGCCACCAGTGGAAGGTATGAAGGTGTGGATCTTCAACCTTTGATCTGGACCTTCCAAAGATCAAGAGATTGAAGCACCTTCTTGGGGCTCTGGATCTGCCGAATATCTTCTTGCACTTCTTCATGGATACTTGTTGGCCTTGATCCGCCCTCGTCGCTTGCGTACCTTCCCCTGTTGTATGCCCCTGCGGGGCTTTGTGCAGAGATGGGTGTTGCGTGCCCCTATGGGGCTTCCTGCAGAGATGTGTCTTCAGATATAATACATTTAGTGAAGCTTCTTTCTTGTTCTTCTTCTTTTCTTCTTTTTGCTAGACTCTCCCTCAACAGTCCTCTACCTCCTACATTAGTTTGTTGTTGACCTTGGTCCTAGTTATTGTTTCCTCATCCACTTCCAAAGTCTCCGTCTCTTCCTCTATAAAAGTAGAATATCTACTCAGAACTGACTTTTACTTGGGAGTTTGAGTCTTCACCAATGTTCTTTTCTTCACTAAAAAGATGGATACAAGATCACCAAAATTTGGAATATTCTCCATGGATATAATCGAATTTATGAACTATTTATATGAAGCTCCTAAACCACAAGGGCACACTTCAAAATTATCATTATTATCTACATTGACTCCAATAGATGCAAGTGACTCATATATATTTTTTATTTTTAAGGTGTAGTCACTTATTGACATGCTCTTTTTGTCTAGTGTATGCATATCATTCTGGACTTGTAATTTACATGCCTTGTATTGGCATCATACAATGTGAAAAAGTTCTTCCAACCCTCTTTTGGAGCTTTGGAATCTTGTATTTTCCCAATCATGTTATCTTGTATGCTAATAGACACGCAATACATTACCTTTCATGCTCCTTGATTCCACTCTTCATATGTTGTTAACTGGTTTGTAGTCTAATTCCTCTTTGATAATTGTGGGGGGGTTTCATTTTCTTGTTTAATGTGCTTTCAATAGCTTTTTCCCATTCATTCTAAATCTCAAAGCATGAAAGTTGTTCTGATCAAGCTTATTGCCTATAAGTTGGCTCATTCCATCAATATTTTCCATTTCTATAGCAATCTACAATATTGTGAAAACACTAGAAGCAATACCTCTACTTGAACATTTTCACACTTTGATTTGACAATTCATACTAAAAAAGGCACAGTTTTTGTGTATGAACAGTACATGAAATTGCTTGAAATTCTACATTTGAACTATTTTAAGATGCCAAATAGAACCCAATTTAGAATTTTTTGAATTGCATGTTCTTTTTTATGGGCTTTACCTTGTGGGCTTGAAACTAAAGTCAAAATGGATCCAAAATATAAATCTATGCAAAATGAGTTCCCTTAAACCAATAACTTATGAAAATAATTTGGTGCCTTCTACCTACACACTAAATTTTGAGGCAATCTGAGATCATTTTTGAAGCACACATTCCCCATGGCTCTCATGGATTCTTCATTATCGGCCTTCTTCATGAGCTCTCTATAACCACACTGGATCTGATAGCATGTAAAAACAAAGTAGATATGGAAGAGAGCTCTCACAAAATCTCACACACAAGGAGAGGAGAGCACACAAATTTAGTTAAGGAAGAATAACCTTCTTCTTCTTCTATTACATAAATAGAACATACAATAATAACACAATACAATAGTACAACCAGTGTAATAAATAAAGAGAAATATATAAAGAAAACCCTAATGTCCCTGAACAAGTGAGTTGGTGAGAAAAAGATGTGCTATCACTCTAAATAGATAAATCAAAGGAATCTCATTGAAAATATCCCTTATATATCAGCATAGCCATTATACCTGTCAAAGAAACAAAAAGTGGTATGTGGCATTTTTGATCATCACATGTTGGCTTGATATGTGAACAAAGTAAATGTGAAGTCAATCAAGGATAGAAGAACATGCATAGCTGCTGAATTAGGGCACTCCCCTAATCATATGGTCATTGATACATGTGTTGAAATTAATATGATAAGTTTGTCTCTCATTCAAAATCTAAAGGGTAAAATGAATCATGCCAAGCATGCTTGATAGGCTTAGGAGGTGTACACACTGCGTGCATTAGAGAAGTTACAATTCCCATACATTTGGATAAGGCTAAGTTATTGGTAAAACTTTTAGTCTATGAGAAAGGTGATCTAATGGAACATGTCATAACTAGGACAAGATTGGCTAATGGATAATTATGTCTCAATGTAGCCAAGGAAAAGATGATACTTAAGTGGGAAGCAAAAAAATTCATGGTATCTCTTTTCACTTCTTCCTCATTTGATCGCTTGATCCCGCAAAAGGCTCCAAAATTATTGAGCCTCTCTCTAATGCCAAGGACACCTCAAAACAACCATTTTTCAATCATACTCAAACAAGACAAAAGCCTAGATAAGTCAACCAAGACCACCACCCTTATTCAAATATATTTGGATACCTAAGACAATTAGCAAAATGAAGAGTCAATATAATCAAGTATGGGATTCAAAATCTATCTTTCATGCTCAATTTGTACCCCCCATCGTGTTGATATATTTAGGTAGCAAGCTGAAGCATAAACCGGATGGAACAGTTGACAGGTATAAAGCTAGGCTTGTTGCAAAGGGTTATGCGCAAGAAAGAGGCATTGATTTTCATGAAACCTTTGCTCCTACTTGCTGAATGACTACTGTTCGTAGCATCTGTGCACTTGCAACTCATCATGGTTGGAATGTACATCAATTGGACATTAAAACAGGATTTTTGAATGGTGACTTGCATGAAGAAGTGTATGTTTTTCAGCCTCATGGCTTTGTGTAGAAAGGGCATGAAAACCAGGTGTGCAGGTTAAAGAAGGCATTATATGGTTTAAAGCAAGCACCACGTGCTTGGTATGAAAAGATACATGCCTATCTGATTGCACATGGTTTTGAGAACAGTCCAATTGAAAGCACCTTATATGTTAAGCATGCTAATGATGTGCTTCTAATGATTGTGGTATATTTTGATGACATGCTCCTCATTCGTCATCATGGCATGCATATTGCTGATTTTAAGGCTGATTTGCATGCCTCATTTGAGATGTCTGATTTGGGGCATTTGCATCATTATTTGGGCATTCAATTTATGCAAGTTGATGGTGGAATGGCTTTATGTCAAATGAAATATATTGACACATTATTGCAGCGCTTTGGCCTTGAAGACTGTAAGCCTATTTCCACTCCTTTGGAGACAGGTTTACGATTGAGTGTTCATGATGTTGGAGATGCATTTGATGTTGTTCTCTATCAGTAGGTTGTTGGATGCTTGATTTACTTATGCATTCCTCGGCTAGGTATTCAGTTTGTTGTCTCACAGATGACCAAGACTATGCATTGCCTAGGCATCACGCATTGGCACGCGGTTAAGCACATCTTTCGCTACTTGAGCGGTACCCAGATACTTGGATTGTTTTATCCCAAGGAGGGATCACTACTGCCATATTTGCATGCTTTTTTTGATAGTGATTGGGCTGGTTGCTGTAACACTTGTGTGTCCACTAGTGGTTTTTGCTTCATGCTTGGTACCTCATGCATATCTTGGCTGAGCAAGAAGCAGCCTACTATGGCCACTTCCCATTGTGAGGTTGAGTATAGGACAACTTTCACAGCGATTGTTGAGTGTGTGTGGCTCAGATGCCCTATGGCTGATTTGGGTGTTGGTCAGTCTTCTGTCACCACCATCTCCATCGACAGTTAGAGCACATTGGCAGTTGCAAGGAACCCCATGTTCCTTGCTCACACTAAGCACATTGACGTGCATTATCATTATGTCAAGGAGAGGTTCTATGATGGGGAGATCAGCTTAGCATATGTGTCCATGTAGGAGAACATTGCAGACCTTTTCATGAAGGCTCTATCTAGGGAGAAGTTTGAAGCTTTCCACAAAGCTTTGGGCTTACTTCCTTTTGTGGATTGATTCCACATAGCTTGGCACTTCTGTATACATGAGTGCCAGCTCCTTGTTCACCGCATCATTCCAGGGGGGATTCGTTGATATATTTAGGTAGTGATGTGTGTGAACACTCTAGGACCGCCGGGTTCACTTTTTTCCCTCTTTAGGATTTTTTTTCCTGGGCTTGTATATATGCCTATTGCCCTAATGGGCTACTTATCTTTGTACATTCTAGTGGTAATACATTCAGTATTGTGTGTTGTGCTCCAAGCTTCTTCTTCTTCCTTGTGTTGTTCACGTGCTTCTATAGACATCTAACTCCAACAATTCTATATTGTGTGTTGTGCTCCAAGCATCTTCTTCTTCCTTGTGGTGTTTATGTGCTTCCACTGATGTCTTACTCCAACAATTGGTATAAGAGTAGGTCATCACTTCATCTAGGGCATCGTCGATACCCCTCCGAACACAGTCTCAGAATCGCATGAAATTTGGTGAGCATACTTAGGGTAATTAGGAGATCAAAATGGCTTCACTCTATGGTGCCAAAATTGTGATTTGAGCTCCTTTCGACCTCCGAATGCACTATCACAGTACTTATGCAGGGCTATCTTGTCTTTTTGTGCCAAAGATATATATAGGTTTTGATTCGCCAATATAAGCATCTCAAAGTCTACTACAGGTTTAGCAAAACTTGAACTTTTCAGATACAATCATTTTTCTACATCAGAGTATTTTAGTCAATGGCCATGGCTGAAAGCAGTGATGTATTTTGTATGTTGGCTGTTGAGGATAAGTTGGACAGTACCAATTACCCATTGTGGGCTTATAAGATGTGGCATGTATTGGTTACAAAAGGACTATGAAACATCCTGCACGATGTTGAAAAACATCATATTACACCTAAAAATACATGTATTCAAGCTCATGCAGATGGTGTTGAAGATGTTGATATCCTTCAGATTCCTATTTGTCTCATGATTTTTGCTGCACCTACTGCAGAGCAAATTCATTGGGATGGTAGAGATGCTCAGGCACATGCATTGATAGCCTTGTCTTTCAAACCTGCCATTATTCCTCACATTCACTCTTGTGGAAGAGCTAAGGATGCTTGGGATACAGTTACCACATTGTACCAGGCTAGGAATGAGGCTTATGTTGCTTACCTCCCAAAACACTTGGAGAGTGAGCATATGAATGAAGGTGATTCTATGGACAATTTTCTAACAAAGATCAAAGACGTAAAGGAACAGTCGATTTCTGTTGATGAATTTATACCAGATAGCTCACTTGTGCAGACTGTTCTGAATAGTCTTCCTAATTCATATCATAGTTTTTCTTCTACTCTTCATTTGATGATGAAAGGCAATCCAAATGCCTTGTCAGAGTTATTCTCTATTCTATTGCAGGAAGATCAATTTAGGAAGAACAAGTCCATTATGCATGTTGCAGATCAAGCTTTCTTGACTAGTCAGAAGGGCAAAGGTAAATGGAGCTCATCCACTAGTAAGCAAAAATCTACAAATGCTGCACATTCAAAGAAGCAAGACAAAGATGAGAAGAAATCAAAAAAGAAGAAATTCTTTTGTAAGTACTATAAAGGAAACGATCATGTCATAAAGAACTATCCAAAACTGACTCCAAAAGAGGCAAATAAAAAAGAGGTTGGAATGGTTGTTGCAAAGGCCTCTACACCAAAAATAGAGTCTGCTAATCTTGTGAAGAATGAAGAATGGGCATTTAATATTGTTTGCAGTTTCGAATCATCTTCTCTTGAACAGTGTATGTCTGTAGTAGACTTTGATGTTTGGTACTTTGATAGTGGGGCAACCAAACATATTAGCTTGCAGCACAGTTTCTTCACTTCACTCGAGCCTCCCTCTACAGGGAATACTATCACATGCACCAACAACTCCTCTTATCCTGTCATGGGAGTTCGTAAGATCATTTTGACTATTGTTGATGGTAGTTCTTTCACTTTTTCGGATGCTTTATTTATGCTAGGGATCAAGAAAAATCTGTTATTACTTTCTCCATTAGCCAAGATTGGCTTGGTTGTGAAATTTGTTCATGATAGATGTATAGTTCATGGTCTGTCAAATGGCGATATGATTATTGCTTCTAGCATTTTATGTTGTGGGTTGTATAAGCTCATAGGCTATGAAAAATCTATGAATGATTCAACATGTGCAATACATGATTCTCAGGCTATGTCAAATAGAAAGCTTTGGCATGCATGCTTTGGTCATCTGAATTTTGCTAGTTTGTTATGCCTGCAAAAATTTGAAATGGTGTCCTCTTTGCCCAAACTTGAGGCACCTAGAAAACATGTTTGTGGTTGTATTTTGGTCAAAATGCAGCGTTCCTCCTTTCCAAAAGATGGTTTAGTTCGAGTTACTCAGAATTGCAGCTTGTTCCTAGTGATGTATGTGGTCCTATGCAAACAACCTCTTCTGGAAGCTATCTTTACTTCGAGACTTTCCTTGATGATTTTTCTAGGCATGCATGGGTATATCCATTGAAAGCAAAGTTCGACTTCAAATAGTTTTTGGTTTTGGCTGAAAATTTGTCAGCATGTAAAATGGGCACCTTCTGTTGTGATGGAGGGGGGGGAATATATGTCTTCTAACTTTAATGCATTTCTAGCTAAACATGGTATAAAACATTAGTGTACAGTGCCATATACAACTCAATAGAATTGAGTTGTTGAACAGAAGAACAGGTCACTCATGAAGATGGTGAGGTGTATGGTCAAGAGTCAGGCTTTACCACATAGTTTCTTGCTTGAGGCTGTCATGTGTGCAGCATATGTACTTAATAGATGTCCCACTGAAGCACTGCAGTCTGTCACCCCATATGAGGCTTGGCATGGTTGCAAACCATTTGTTGCTCATCTATGTGTTTTTGGTTGTCTGGCATATGCATTACTACGTGAAGAACATCGTAAGAAATTGGATGATAAAGTAGTAAAATGTCTTTTTGTTGGGTACAGTTCTAAAAGCAAAGTCTATCATCTGTATCAAAATGGCTAGCGTAGACTTTGCGTGATAGCAAATTAGATGCACCTCTATCATACCATACTCGTTCAGGCTCTCATAGTGCCTCTTTTGCATCGAATTGCTATGCTATGGCTACCTCTAGTCTCTGTGATGAGATTGAGCTTGTTTTGATGAAGCAGAAAATTCTAAACATTGGATGGCTGCAATGCAATCTGAATATGATGATATCATGAAAAATGGTACCTGGTCTTTATGTGACTTGCCTCCTGGCAAGAAGGCCATTGGCACTAAGTGGGTATACAAGCTGAAGCATAAACCTGATGGAACAATTGATAGGTATAAGGCTAGGCTCGTTACAAAGGGTTATGCACAGGAAAGAGGCATTGATTTTGATGAAACCTTTGCACCTACTTGCCAAATGACTATTGTTCGTAGCATCTGTGCACTTACAGCTCATCATGGTTGGAATGTACATAAGTTGGACATTAAAATAGCATTTCTGAATGGTGACTTGCATGAAGAAGTGTATGTTTTTCAGCCCATGGATTTGTGCAGAAAAGGCATGAAAACCAAGTGTGCAGGTTATAGAAGGCATTATATGGTTTAAAGCAAGCACCACGTGCTTCGTATGAAAAGATACATGCCTATCTGATTGCACGTAGTTTTGAGAACAGTCCAACTGAAAGCACCTTATATGTGAAGTGTGCTAATGATGTGCTTCTGATCATTGTTTTGTATGTTGATGACATGCTCCTCGTTGGTCCTCATGAGAAGCATATTGCTAATTTCAAAGTTGATTTGCATGCCTCATTTGAGATGTCTGATTAGAGGCATTTGCACCATTATTTGGCCATTCAATTTATGCAAGTTGATGGTGGAATAGTGTGTCAAATGAAGTATATTGACACATTATTGTAGCATTTTGGCCTTGAAGACTGTAAACCTATTTCCACTCCTATGAGACAAGTTTACGATTGAATCTTCATGATGATGGAGATGCATTTGATGATGTTCTCTATGTCACGAGGAAGGAGATAAGGAAGAGAGCTCACACACACTCTCACTCTCAAGGAGAAGCACACACACAGATTGAGGCAAGGAAGAATGATCTTCTTCTTCTTCTTCTTCTATTACATAAAAAGGAATGTACACGAATGACCTAAAAACAAGAATACAACAAGTGCAATATATAAAGATCAATACATAAGGAAAAACCTAATGTCCGCAAATGAGTGAGCTGGCAAGGAACAAATGTGCCATCACTCTCGGTAGATAAATCTAATAAAGCTCAATGAAGTATCCCTGACATTTATCGGCGTGACCACTATACATGTCAGAGAAACAAAAAACTGGTATGTGTCATCCTGGATCATCGCATGTTGAGCTTGATATCTCAACACTCCCCCTCAAGCTCAATGCCATATCCTGTAATCCAAGCATCTCCCAAAACTTCTTCAACTTCTCAGCTCCAAGTGCTTTGGTGAAAATATCAGCAATCTGCTCATCAGTTCTCACATAAACAAGATCAATATCACCTACTAATACCTTCTCTCTGATGAAGTGATAATGTACCTCGATATGCTTTGTTCTAGCATGGAAAATAGGATTTCGTGCTAACTGTATGCTGCTAAGATTATCGCAATAAATAGTGATAGGCTTTCCCACTTCCACACCTAAATTTGCAAGTAGCATTTCTAGCCATGATGCCTCACATGCTGCCATTGCAGCACCTCTATACTCATCCTCTATACTCGACAAAGCAACAATGGGTTTCTTCTTACTGCTCCATGTAATAGCTGCACTCCCAAGTAAGAATAGAAAACCACTAGTAGATCTTCTATCTGGAATGCTACCAGCCCAATCTGCATCGGTGTATCCATAAACCTGTAAATCTACACCAACCTCATAAAACAATGCATAATCCAAAGTAGCACTCACATAATGTAGAGTGTGCCTGAGAGCATCCAAATGTGGCTTCCAGGGAACCTGCATAAACTGACTTTCAAGGCCAATAGTATAACGTAGATCAGGCCTTGTAATTGTGAGATATATAAGACTTCCCACAATTTTCCTGTACATAGTAGCATT
This sequence comes from Ceratopteris richardii, assembly GCA_020310875.1. Taxonomy (NCBI): domain Eukaryota; kingdom Viridiplantae; phylum Streptophyta; class Polypodiopsida; order Polypodiales; family Pteridaceae; genus Ceratopteris; species Ceratopteris richardii. The sequence goes on from CM035435.1 coordinate 63,653,171, forward strand.
TTCCAATGCTTCACTTGATGTAGTATCCAAAGTCAAATTCTGATCTAATGGCATAGAAATTGGTTTACAATCAGCCAGACCATAGTTTTGTAGCACATTCAAGGCAAATTGCCTTTGCGACATCCATATACCTGTTTCTGTATGTATAAACCCAATGCCTAAGAAATAGCGCAGCACACCAAGATCTTTCATGTCAAATTCCTGCATAAGAAGTTGCTTTACCTCTTTGATGCTTCCTTCATTATCACCACCTACAATCAGGTCATCAACATAAATAGCCACAATAGTGATGCCATCATTAGCCTTCCTTGCATATAGTGAGTGATCTACATCACACATAGAAAACCCAATGCTGGTTAAGTAATAAAAAATCCTTGCATGCCATGCACGAAGGGCTTGCTCCAGCCCATACGCGTTTTGCAACTTGCAAACATATTCTGGATGCTTGAATCTTCATATCCTTGTGGCTGGTCCATATATACTTCTTCCTGTAACTCACCATGTAGGAAAGTTTTCTTCACATCCATCTCATGCAAAGTCCATCCTTTTGTTGTAGCTAATGCAACAAGTGTTCTGACAGTAGACATTTTAGCTACAAGGTTGAATGTTTCCTCATAATCAATGTCATATGTCTGTCCATATCCTTTAGCTACCAATCATGATTTATACCTGCTTATGCTACCATCAGCATTATGCTTTACCTTGTAAACCCATTTGCAGCCTATGGGTTTCTTTCCTTGCGGCAATGGAACCAGCTTCCATGTATCATTTCAATAAAGTGCAGCCATCTCCTCATCCATAGCTTTTTCCCAATCTGCAATTCCAATTGCATCTTCAAAGCAAGAAGGTTCAGCATCTTGTATTACCTTTGTCATGTAGGCACAATGACGAGCCATATAACTGTCATACGTCAATCGTTGCACTGAATTCTGCATCCTCCCAGATCTTCTTGGTCCTGGGTCACTTCTTCTTGTATCATCTGCATGTGCCCTTCTTACTCCTGGAGTCTTCATAGAGGGCAGTCCAAGTTCCTCATCAAGACTCTTTTCTGAATCGCTTGAATCTCCATCAACATCTTCAAAACCTGCACATGTTTTATGACCTGCAGAAAGCTTTTCTTTACCTTTCTTGGATGTATTTGATGAATTTGTTGGACTGAAATTTCCACGCAATCTTCCACTCCATGGATTTGAGTTGGAGCTATGACTTGGTGATGCATCCAATCCACTCAAAACTTGAGATTTCGCACTTGATTTTTCAGCATTTTCTTTGTCATTTGGTTCAAGATTCAGTCCTTCTTTGGCATCTGCATAGAAGCTTGACATTTCATCAAATTCCACATCTCTGCTTACCTTTATCGGTCGTGTGAGTGGGTTATAACATTTATATCCCTTTTGCTCAACGGAGTATCCAATGAAGACACACTTTTCTGCTTTTGGATCCAACTTTGTCCTCAATTCATTTGGGACATGTACATATGCAATATAGCCAAAGACTTTCAAATGTGATAACTTTGGCTTTTTACCTGTAAACTTCTCTTCAGGTGTAACTTGATGTATAGCAGCAGTCAGAGTTCTGTTCATGATATATACAGCAGTATGCACATCTTCTACCCAATAATAATGAGGCATATTCTTCTCAGCCATCACGGCTCTTGCTATTTTTGCAATATTTCTATTTTTGCATTCAGCAATGCCATTCTATTGTGGTGTGTACCTACATGAAAACTGATGCCAAATTCCATGATTTTTTAGAAAACTGCTGAACTCATTTGACATGTATTCACCTCCTCCATCAGATCTTTATGTCTGAATGTACTTCCCTGTCTGCTTTTCCACCATAGGTTTAAAATTCTGGAAGTGAGTGAACACCTCGCTCTTCTCTTTCATGAAATATACCCATACTTTGTGTGTATGGTCATCAATGAAAGTAACATAAAACCTACAACCGCCCATAGATGTGGTCTTTCTTGGACCTCAAACATCTGTATGTACTACTTCTCGTACATTCTCACTAACATGCTTGTCATGTGGAAATGATGCTCTTGATTGTTTACCAAATTGACATGTTGTGCATACCTTTTGCATTTTTGAAACTTTGAAATTTGGTAGTCCATGGACAATCTCCTTTCATTGCATCAATTTCAGCCTTTGCAAGTTTGCATGTTTAATCTGTTTGTGCCACATCTCTATATCTGCAATAAATCCTACACCTTTTGCAAACATGGTTGCATTCATTTCAAGAATCTTCACATTTAAGGTGAACATCCTACCCACTTTATTTCCTTTGGCAACCAATCGTCCATCTTGCTTGTACTCTTCTACATATAATCCATCAGCATTGAACTTGACTTGTAATCCCTGCTCAACCATTTTTCCAATAGAAACCAGATTCTTTGTTATATTTGGAACATGCAGCACATCAGCAAGATATTTTACCTTTCCATCCTCCATCGATAGTGCTATGTTTCTTGTATGCTCAATAGGATGTGACGTGTCATCACCTGTTTCAACATATCCAAGAACTGGCAATTTTTGCAAAAGTACTAAAACATTCCGCATTACTGGTCATGTGATTTGAAGCACTTGAATCAACACGCCATACATTATCATTTGATTTTGAAACATCAGTAGACATCATATTCATCATGTGATGTTGAACCATGAACAGCTTCTCAGAATCATTTGCACTTGTGGATGCATAGTTATTCTGATGCCTTCTGTTATTTTGATTATTCAACCTGCAATCACGTTCAAAGTGTCTAGGTTTACCACAATTCCAACATCCTTTACTGTCATTACCTGAATCATTTCTTTGGAAATTTCTGGGACGTCTTTGGCTCCCCCTAGCTCGAAATTGTCCTCTTCCTCCTGCATGATTCTGCTATTGACTTTGGTCTTGGTTACTATTTCCTCTTCCACTTCCAAAACCTCTACCTCTGCCTCTTCCTCTACTAGAGTAGAATACCTGCTCAGAACTAGATTTTCCTTGGGAGTTTGAATCCTCACAAAGATTCTTTTCTTCAATAATCAACATAGATACCAGATCAGCAAAATTCATAATATTTTCCCTGGTCTGTATAGAAGTTTTATATGCAGCTCCTAAACCATGAAGACACACTTCCACCTTATCATCATCATCATCTACATTCATGCCAATAGATGCAAGTGAATCACATATGCTTTTTATTTTCAAGGTGTAGTCACTTACCGACATGTTTTTCTTCTCCAATGTATGCAGCTCGTTCTTGAGTTGCAATTTCCGTGCCTTTGTATTGGTCTCATACAATGTGACCAAACTGTTCCAAGCCTCTTTTGGAGTCTTGGCATCCTGTATGTGTCCAATCATGCTATCTTGAATGCTAATGGATAGCCAGTACATTACCTTTCATGCTCCTTGATTCCATTCCTCAGATGCTCTTACCTAATCTGTAGTCCGATTCCTTTCTGGTAACTGCGGAGCATTTTCATTCTCTCCTTCAATGTACTTCTAGTAGCCTTTTCCCATCAAGAAATTCATCATTCTGAATCTCCAAGCATTGAAGTTGTTCTTGTCTAACTTATCGCTCATAAGCTGACTCATTACATCTGTGTTTGCCATTTCTGCAGCAATTCACAACACTGCAAAACACTACAAACAGCACTTCTGCTTGAACACTGTCGCACTATGACGTGATAGTTCGATCTCAGAAAAACACACTTTTCGTGTATCAACTGTACAAGGAATCGCTTGAAATTCTGGATTCGGAATATATGAGTGTTGCCAACACAATGCAAGTTATAATTTCTGAAACTAACTTGGTTTTTCTGTAGGCCCCACCTTGCGGGCTCGAAATGGAGGTCGAGATGACTCCAAAACTTCGATCTGACAAAAACGAGTGACCCTAAAGGGATAACTCACAAAAATATTTTGAGATCTTCTACCTTCACTCTGATTTTCGTAGCAAAGAGAGGTTGTTTGTGAATCGAATTTTCTCCACCCCTTGTTGTGTACTCTTTACTGTCGCCTTCTCCACGAGCTCTCTATAGCCACACTGGCTCTGATACCATGTCACGAGGAAGGAGATAAGGAAGAGAGCTCACACACACTCTCTCACTCTCAAGGAGAAGCACACACATAGATTGAGGCAAGGAAGAATGATCTTCTTCTTCTTCTTCTATTACATAAAAAGGAATGTACAAGAATGACCTAAAAACAAGAATACAACAAGTGTGATATATAAAGATCAGTACATAAGGAAAAACCTAATGTCCGCGAATGAGTGAGCTGACAAGGAACAAATGTGCCATCACTCTCGGTAGATAAATCTAATAAAGCTCAATGAAGTATCCCTGATATATACCGACATGACCACTATACATGTAAGAGAAACGAAAAACTGGTACGTGTCATCTTGGATCATCACATGTTGAGCTTGATATCTCAACACTCTATCAGCAGGCTATTGGATGCTTGATTTACTTATGCATTACTTGGCTAGATATTCAATTTTCTATCTCACACATGAGCAGGTTTATGCATTGCCCACATGTCAAGCATTGGCAGGTAGTTAAGCGCATCTTTTGCTACTTGAGTGGTACCTGGCTACTTGGGTTGTTTTATCCCAAGGAGGGATCACTACTGCTAGATTTGCATGCTTTTTCTGACTCTGACTAGGCTGCTTGCTATGACACTCATGTGTCCACTAGTGGTTTTTCCTTCATGCTTGGTAGCTCATGCATATCTTGGCTGAGCAAGAAGAAGTCTATTGTGGCCACTTCCAATTGTGAGGCTGACTATAGGGCAACTTTCACAGTGATTGTTGAGTGTGTGTGGCTTAGATGCCTTATGGCTGATTTGGGTGTTGGTCAGTCTTCTACCACCACCATCTTTACTGACAGTCAGATCACATTGGTAGTTGTGAGGAACCATGTGCTCCATGCTTGCACTAAGCACATTGAGATGCATTATCATTATGTCACGGTGATGTTCTCTAGTGGAAAGAGCAGATTGGCATATGTGCCCACGTAGGAGAATATTGCAGACCTTTTCATGAAGGCTCTGTCTAGGGAGAAGATTGAAGCTTTCCGCAAAGCTTTGGGCTTACTTCCTTTTGTGGGTTGATTCCACATAGCTTGCCACTTCCTTATACATGAGTGCCAGCTCCTTGTTCACTGCATCACTCCTAGGGGAGATTTGTTGATATATTTAGGTAATGATGTGTGTGAACACACTAGGACCGCCGGGGCACTTTTTTCCCTCTTTAGGAGGTTTTTTCCCCCGGCTTGTATACACGCCTATAGCCCTAATGGGTTACTAATCTTTGTACATTCTAGTGATAATACATTCAGTATTGTGTGCTGTGTTCCAAGCTTCTTCTTCTTCTTCCTTATGTTGTGTGCGTGCTTCCCCAGACATCTAACTCCAACACATCCAAACAATGTCTATCAACGATAATAGAAAACAAGGAGGGGAGAGTATGGGGAAATCCTCATAGGGGCAAAGACACGCCAAGGTTTACACATTAAAAAAGAAGCCTCACACACCAAAAAGAAGCAACCAAGACAAAAACAGCCTAGGATCATACAAAAATGGGTCTCAAAGCAGTCTCAACTGCCATTGAGGAAGACCACAATGCATACTACATGGGTCTCAAGGATACGTTCCATGCCTCTTCTAGCTACCATAGTCATCTCTTCACTGGTTGCACAACCTAGGATCCACTTTCTATGCTGATTGGAGAGGACAACTCCAAAGAACAACAAATATTTTTGGTGTCATTGTCGGGAAAAAAAGCTTTGGACCTTCTTGGATCTTCATATTTGATGGCAAAAAATACTTCATCAAAGTACTTGAATTACCAAGTGGAAGAAAATGAAAAGATGAGTGTGAATTTGATTTTGGAAAGATTTGTTCATTCATCTTGTTGGTTCGAAAGAGTTATCTTTCTTCTCTAATCTCATAAATGCAATCAAATCCTTTAATCACAAGCTTTTTAGCTTTTGTTAGAGAGAAACCCTAGAAATTTTCTTTTTGAAACTTTGAGGGAAAATGAGAAAATAAAAAAAATGGGCAAAATTCATGAAGAAGTTGATATGAGACATGTTGGCATTGATTATCACTTTTTGACTTAATGGAAAAACATGAGAAATTAAATTTTGAGGACATCATTAAGTGAAGGTGGTTTATTTAAGAAACTTTTTCATGAGAATAGTTGTATTTTTTTTTTTCAAATTGTGTGTCAAAGGTGAGGGAGGAACACTAGAGAAGAGTAATCCAAAAAAAGCATCCAAATTTTTTTTCAAAAATTTCAAGAAAAGATGTCTTCTCGAAAACATGATTATATGCAAGGAATCGCAATTCTCTAGAGAGAGGATAATTGTCACAAAAAGAGGAAGGTATATGTATCGAAAGGGTAAAAATTTCATAAACCAAGGTAACCTTATGCCAAAGGTGAAGTAACTTCTTTTTACATAGAGAATCACAATTTCTTGAAAGAACTATAAAGTAAAATAAGTGAGAAAATTTTCATTTACCATGTGATTGTGAGTGAGAGAGAGGGAATCACAAAATTGTGATCTTGAGATGACTAAGTAAATTTGAATATCAGAGCAACCAAGTATCATAAAAGCAATGGTAAGCATTGATTGATTCTTTTTATAAATCATAGAATCGTGATCTTGAGACCACTAAGTAAAAGTTGAATATTAAAACAATCAATTGTGGTAAAAGCAAAGGTAAGCATTGATTATTTCTTGTTATAAAGGTTTTGTCATTTTGAATGCAAAGTGGAAAAATAAAGAAAAATGAAAATTGTGATTTCTTGAAAAAGGAGTTTCTTTAAAAGTAATATGTTTTTTTCTCTTTAATCTTCATTGCATGTTTAGATATAATAAAGTTGCATAGTTTGAGTAAGAAAAATCATAAAAATTTGAAAAAGAAAATACATGTTGACAAACACAAAATTGTGACTCTATGGAGAGAAAAGAAACACGATTGTCTGCAGACAAGTGCTAAAAATCATGATAGTGAGTAATCACAATTGTGAAAGAAAAGACACGACTTTGAGTCAAAAACTTGATTGTGATCCCAAAAACATGATTTTGAGTAAAAAGTGGGAATCATGATTTTCTCCTCACAAAGAAATGTGATTACCTATACAAAATCGTGATTCTTTTTTAAAAGCATGATTATCTCGTGAAAAATGTGTTTTGATAAAGAATCATGATTTTGAATTTGAAAATCACTATTTTTTTAAATCGTGATTTTTAGAGCATCGTGAATTTCAAGAGAAAAACACGATTTTCATCTCAGAATCATGATTATGAAAAAAGAAACCACAAAACACAATTTTCAAAAAATCTTGGATTTTTCATCAAATTGAAAAATAATTTAAAAAATTAAAAACATAAAGTGAAAAGAAATACGATTCAACACAAGAAACAGAAAGGCGTGATTTCTAGTGACAATCGCAATTTTGTGCACTGAATCATGATTTTTATAAGTGAAGAGAATTTCAAGAAATTTCATGTGGATGTTGAAGTGTTGTATCATATATTGAGGGGTAAGGTTGACAATAAAATTCATTGAACATTGAGAAGAAAATATTAAACCCTAGCTTTAGAAAAACAAGGAAAATTAGGGTTCAATCTAAAAATTTCATAAATTGATAAGATTGCTTGGTTTAGTCACAAAAGACACTCATACTCAGAGGAGGGAGAGAAGACATCTTGTGCATCAAGATAGCATCTGGGAAGAGGAAAACACACACTTTTCTCAATTGAATATGCAGGACCATAATGGGGAACCAAGAACCTCTTACTAAAGAGATTATAAAAAAAATCCTCAAATATTTATATACAAATAGCTTTGGAGCCTATGTGTACCAAGATGTAATACATAAGGAACTCATCAAAATGAGGAACTTAAAAATTCCTTTAAACTTGATGTTTATGGCTCATATTAAAGATGGAAGATATGAGGATATACATGGTTGTGTATGTATTTACTAATAAACTTGATGAAACTAATAAGCTACGTCAATGCTCTGATAAACCAACTTGGGAACAAGTAGCAAAATGCATGAAAAATTAGTATGATGGATCTATAGATCCTCATGATCATGTAGTAGAATATAAACAATCATAAGAGTAGAAGTAATTGGATACACTACACAATTTGAGGCTTCTAGATTAACTCTAAAGGGACCAACCATCATGGTTCCTACCTCGGAGGAAGGAAATGTTTGTAAACATTGAGAGATTCTTGGAAGATTTCAAAGGGGAATCCTCCAAAATTAGGTTGAAGCATAGCACTGCTACATTGATCCATAATTTCAAACAAAAGTCTGAAGAGAGTGTGAGGATAGCTACAAAGAGATTTAAGAAATATTTGGAGAGGTTCCCAAATGATAAAAACCCTCTATGCCAAAAAGACTATCCTTATTCATTGAAGGACTAGGAAACAATCAACTCATAACCATGGTATCCTGTAGAAGATGTCCTAACTTAGATTCTTGTGTAAAAGAATCCATTGACTTATAAGACAATAGAGGATCTAACCTTATGATAAATGATCCAAAGGTCAGTCAAAATTCCTCCCACATAAGAATTGGCTCAAGCCAGAGCAAAAGCTTTAGGATCTACTACCAAAACGAATATTCTTAACCCCAAAATAACACAAATGAGAAAGTGTTATATGTGTGGAGAAAACCATCCAACTCACATGTGTAACCACAAAAAACAATCTCATCTTCAGGACAAAAGAACACTGAAATATTTTACCCTCGAAACGAAATGGAAAAATCATACTAGGGATGAATGTTTTAATAACAAATAGCCTATGAGAGAGAAGGATATCAAAATTAGCCAATGCAACTTAGAGAAAGGGAATTTTTGGATCAACCTAGACATGTGCTAGGAAAAAAACCTCCTATATCCACTAATTTAGTTCCAATGAAGTATACACCACGAGAGGAGAACTTGAATAAATCCTTAGTACTAACTAAAGAATATTATGATGGCTACAATAGACATTCAGATGATCACTCAGAGGATACCCATTGGGAATATGTGTATCACAAAGAACCTGATTTGCAAGCCTTAGATTTGGGAAATGGAAAAGTAGAAATATTTGTAGCAACATTTATGTACATAACTAATAATTATATGTCAAATCTAAAACCCTAATTTAATATTATTGTCCCAGTTCGCTGGCCTAGTGGTTGAGCCTCTCATCTCTTGAGGCGGGGGCAAGGGTTCAATCCCTGACAGCAACATGTAAGGGACATGTAATCTAGAATGATGTTGCATTGTGGCTGAGTGCCACCGTTTGTCTATCCCTGCGGTAGTATTGACCACCGTTTAACCCAGTCTTGTAAACCCCTGTTCTTGTGGGATACAGGGGGTCCCATGGGTACTATGCCCTTCCTTGTACAGTTTCAATTTCAACGTTAAAGTCCAGGGGAGTAGGCCTCGGCCGAACCTCCATTTAAAAAAAAAAAATTAATATTATTCAAAAGGTGACATGTTATAGGTGTGGTGGGAAACATTTTGTGAGAGATTGTCCTCAACCTCCTACTTTCATAGTGCATGGAGGTCATTGTAAGGATTATGGGAGAGAAAATTTGATAAGGGATTGTCCAAAGAACCCAAACATGCGAAATTCTAACAATCAAGTACCTTTGAAGACATTAGATATTTTATCTACTTTTAGTAGTGATCGAGATGAGATATATGTTAGTATATGACCAATGTCTACCCCTCATGATTGTATGTACTAATGTATATTTTGTAAGGCCCCCATTATGAGGAGAAGCCAAACATACATTACCCAATTGATGGGAATCCCAACTTGCACATTGGATGAAGGTCATATTGGACCATCTAAGGTATTCTAAGGAAAGGGAGCTACTAAGGTCCCCAATTGTGGGGTCCAGGCTAGCAGGGAGCAATCTCAGCTAGGGGGTCCAAGGGGGCAACATCCCCCTTCACTAGAGGGGGTCCAAAGGGGCCACTGGTCCCCCTAGCAGGGGTCTAAGGGAACATTCCATGCAATATTCCCTATCAAAATTAGAAATCATTCATATTTGTTAGGTCGGTTGAATCGGCCTAAGGAGCATATGGAGAGTATGCGGGTGGTGGCAGCCCACATTCTACCACCCATGTATACCAGCCAAAGAAGACCACATCTCTGTTGATATATTTAGGTAGTGATGTGTGTGAACACACTAGGACCTACGAGGAACTTTCTTCCCTCTTTAGGAGGTTTTTTTCCTCAGCTTGTATATACACCTATTACCCTAATGGCCTACTTATCTTTGTACATTCTCTTGGTAATTCATTCAATATTGTGTGTTGTGCTTCAATCTTCTTCTTCTTCATTGTGTTGTTCATGTGCTTCCGCAGACCTCAAACTCCAACAATTGGTATCAGAGCAGGTCTCCATTTCATCTAGGGTGTCATCGACACCCCTCTAGTCACAGTCTCAGAATTGCACAAAAATGGTGAGCATACTCAAGGCGATTAGGAGTTCAAAACAAATTTGTTCTGTTGTGTCAAAATCACGATCTGAGCTTATTTCAGCCTCCAAATGCAAGAGGCAATTTTATCTTTTTTTGCCAAAGATATATACAAGTTTTGTTTCGCTAATATAAGCGTCTTGAAGTCTACTACAGGTTTAGCAGAACTTGATAGGGTAGTTCTCTTCAACTTTTTTAGATACAATCAGTTTTCTGCATCAAGGTATTTTAGTCACTGGCCATGGCTGAAAGGAGTTATGTATTCTATATGTTGGCTATTGAGGATAAGTTGGATGGTACCAATTACCCATTAATCTCTTATATGATGCATCATGTATTGGTTGTAAAAGGACTGTGGAATATTATGTAGGGTATTGAAAAGCATCCTATTACACCTACAAATATAGTTGCTAAAGGTGATGGAGATTGTGTTGAAGATGGCTATATTCTTCATGTTCATGTTCGTGTTGTGGTTCCTCCTCCACCTACTATAGAGCAAATTTGTTGGGATGGTAGAGATGCTCAAGCACATGCATTGATGACCTTGTCTGTCAAACGTGCCACTATTCCTCACATTCACTTGTGTAGAATAGCAAAGGATGCTTGGGATACACTTACCACTTTATAGTAGGCAAGAAATGTGGCTCGTGTTGCTTACCTCCGAAAATAGTTAGAGAGTGAGCACATGAATGAAGGAGATTCCATGGACAGTTTTTTGACAAAGATCAAATATTTGAAGGAACAATTGATTTCTACTGATGAAGTCTTGCCTCACAGTTTACTTGTGCAGACTGTTTTGAATGGTCTTCCAGATTCATATCAGAGTTTTTCTTTTACTCTTTGATTGATGATGAAAGGCAATCCAAATGCCTTAAAATTTGAGGAGCTAGTCTCTATTCTATTGCAGGAAGATCAGTCTAGGTAGAACAGGTCCATTATGCATTTTTCATATCAAGCTTTCCTCACTAGTCAGAAGGGCAAAGGTAAATGGATCTCTTCTACTAGTAAGCAAAAATCTGCTAATTTTGCACAATCAAAGAAGGAGGACACAGATGAGAAGAAAACCTATAAGTAGAAATTATTTTTGCAAATATTGTAAAGGAAATGATCATGTCATAAAGATTTGTCCAAAACTGATTGCAAAAGAGGCAAAGAAGAAAGAGGTTGGAATGGTTGTTGCAGAGGCCTCTACACCCGAAATAGAGTCTATTAATCTTGTGCAGAATGAAGAATGGGCATTTACTATTGTTTGCAGTTATGACCCATCTTCACATGAATAGTGTATGTATGTAGTAGACTCAGATGTTTGATACTTTGATAGTAGGGCAGCCAAACATATTACCTCGCAGTGCAATTTCTTCACTTCACCCTAGCCTGCCCCTATAGGGAATACTATCATATGTGCCAACAACTCCTCTTATCCTGTTATGGGAATTGGTAAGATCATTCTGACTATTATTGATGGTAGTTCTTTTACATTGTTAGATGTTTTATTTGCACCAGGGATGAAGAAAAATTTGTTATCAGTTTCAACATTAGCCGAGATTGGCTTGGCCATGAAATTTATTGATGATAGATATACAGTTCATGATCTATCAAATGGTGACATCATTATTGCTTCTGGCATTTTATGTCATGGGCTGTATAAGCTCATAGATTATGCAAAATCTATGAATGATTCAGCATGCGTAGTTCAAGATTCTGAGGCTATGTTAGGTGCAAAGCAATGGCATGCACACTTTGGTCATCTTAATTTTGCTAGTTTTCAACACCTGCACAAATGTGAAATGGTGTCCTCTTTGCCCAAACTTGAGGCACCTACTAAACTTGTATGTGAAGGCTGTATTTTGGGCAAAATGTAGTGTTCCTCATTCCCAAAAGATGCTTCAATTTGAGCTACTTGGAAATTGTAGCTTGTTCACAGTGATGTCTGTGGTCCTATGCAGACACCTTCTTTTGGGAACTATCTTTACTTTGTGACTTTCATCGATGATTTTTCTAGGCATGCATGGGTATATCCATTGAAAGCAAAGTTTGAAGCATTCATGTGCTTCAAACAATTTTTCTTTTTGGATGAAAATCTATCAGCATGTAAAATGGGCACCCTCCATTCTGATCGAGGGGGGGAATATATGTCTTCTGAGTTTAATGCATTTTTGGTTGAACGTGGGAAAAAGAAGGATGTTTACCTATAGATCAAGATAAATCCAATGCCATAAGTAAAACCAAAAGAATATAGTTATGTAGGGAAATCATAGAGTTAACACAAAGACTACTCGAAAATGAGCCTTTAGGGACCCAAAAACCCTAGAAAATTTGCATGAAGGGGTATGGAAGGAACTAATGAGCAAAAATTGGAGACATACAAGGATGATTTTCTTCCATATACAAAAACCAAAGAGGATAATGAACAAACAAATGGGCAAGATTAAAAAAATGGAGTACCATTGAATGTGTAACTAAAAGTGAATGAACAATTCAAAATTTCTTGCCATATGGATTTAGAAGAATTAATCAAGCAAAATCCTCATGTGCAAGTTTACATGAAAAGTGATGAGAAAATTAAAAGTTTGAAGAAGAGAAAAGCTATAACATATTCATTGATGCAAGTTCTAGTAGGCAATATCGGAGGGTATTGTGAAGGAGAAGAAGGAAATACAATACTTTTAATCCAATATGAAGATAAACAAGAAAATGCCATTCTAGATAGTGGAGAAGGAGTAGTGATAATGACAAGAAAAATATGCCAAGAGTGGGAGCTGCAAAACTCAAAACTACTAGAATGAGATTGCAATTGATAGATGGACACATAGAAAAGTCTTTGGGTTTATGGGAAAAGGTAATAATAAAAACATGTGGGATAGAAATGGAACAAAGTTCACAATGATCAAGAATATATAGGTGAATATGTGGAAGCTATAATTGAAGTGAGTGATAATGAAGCTCAACTTTGGGCATATGGTCCGACAAGAAAGAAACTTCCAAAGAGATTTCTTTTAAGTAGGGAGGATTGCATAAATGATAGAGCCATAAATGATGAAAGATACATACCCCAAGTATTCAATGATGAAGATTTTGAACGATGTGGATGGAGACATATTTTGTCAATGTTGGATATATCCAATGAATAAAGTGTGTGTATAAATTTTCAAAATGAATAAGGGTATGATATCTTTCACATAGCATTGACAATGATAAAAGTAGATCAAAAGGAAAGTGCATCCAAAGAACAAGAAGAAAATTTATTAATAAAGGTCAAGACTTCATATTTGGAAAATGGAGGAGCCGCATATGTAATTAAAGACAAAATTTCATGAAAACATAGGACGATGAAACATGTGGAAGAGGAAAAACTAATGATATATGTTGATATGTGTGAAGAGAGATGGTGGATGCAATCTAAAGATGAGTTGGTGCTACTACAACCGGCTTCACACTAGCCAACTGAGACTTCAGAGTTGATTACTAGACCCTTTGAGATTAATAAATCCACCAAAATATCAGCCAAGTACTTTGGAACATGTATCCCAAAAGTTTAAGTCAAAACAGACTAGTTGTGAAATGACTAGCTCCCAAAACTTGTTATTTTTTGACATACACCTGCTAGAAAAATTGAACAGGGCTCTCAACTTGGTAGGAATTAGATAAATTCCTTTTGTACATAGCAAATACACTTAGCAAGCTTCCCAATCCAAGTAAAAACACTTCAAATGATGGAATGAGCACTGAGAACAAGATTCATCAATTTCTGGAACATGCCCACCATTCTCGGGGCTCTGCAGAGATAGACCAGTGAGCAGTAAAATGCAGATATCACCCAAAGTATAAATTCAATGAAATTGAAAATTTTTATGTAGAAACTAGATAGTATGAGCTATCCAACGCATGTTAACACACTGACAAAATTTGCGTTGAACTCGAGATATGACCTTCTGAAGTTACTGCTCTGAGTGAGTATAGCAGAGAACAAAATAGAGAAGTAGATAATGAGAAATGTATAGATTCACATATGATTACAACCACATTGGCAATGAATATTTGCACAATGGGAGTAGAATGATAGAGCTATGGAGTAAGCTCTTCAATCTCTACAAAATGACATGAAATGGTCACGTACAAGGCTTGTTAATCCCCTCTTCCTTCTTGCTCTTTTTATAGCTATTCTTGGAGGGAGTTTTGAATTCGAATTCAAATGGCTCCACCTAAAACTGATCCCCAAAGTTAGGAGATATTACCTCAGCTCAAAAATTTGTGGTTTTAGGTAGTTAGAGCAATGAATTGGCTTTTACATCATGGATGAGGTAAGCCATCTTTTTCCTTTTTCTTTTTCACAATTACAAGAGATAAAATGTACTCTTTTACAAGAGGTGTTCACATGACTACACATGTGAGTTAAAAATGATCATAATATCAAGCATGTAGGCTTGGGTAAAATGCACCAGCAGCTCCCCCTCAAGCCTAACATGCTTGGCCTCCGAATAAGTCTTCAATTGTCCTTGATTTCCTGCAAGCCAATCATCAACTTGAATCTACTTAACTTTGTACCATCAAGAGCTTTAGTCAACATGTCTGCACATTGCATATCTGTAGAGACATAGGATAGTTGAATATCCTTGCTCATTAGCTTCTCCCTTACATAATGGTAGTGGACTTCAATATGCTTGGTTCTAGCATGGTATACCGTATTGGCTGCAACATGTAATGAGCTTGTGTTGTCACCAAAAATGTGAGGTGTTGAAGAATGAAGTCCAAGATCTATGTACAAAGACTTTAACCACATGATTTCTTGAGTTGCATTAGCCAATCCCCTATATTCGGCTTCAGTAGAAGATAATGCCATAGTTGGTTGCTTCTTCGATGACCAAGAAATGATTTTTGAACCTACAAATGATATATACCCGGATGTGCTTCTTCTATCATCTCTAGATCCGGCCCAATCTGCATCTGAGTAGACCTTTAGCTCAATATCTGAAGTAAATGAATAAAAACAAACCTTCATTCATAGTCCCCTTTAGGTACTTGAGAACTCTCTTGGCCGCTTCCATATGAGGTCTTCTCGGCTTATGCATAAACTGACTCAATATGCTAACACTATAGCATATATCCACCCTTGTGAGTGTTGCATAGTTCAAACTTCCAGCCAAGCTTTGATAGCTTGTGATGTCCTCAATTGGCTCTCCTTCATATACACTAAGCTTATGATTTTTCTCCATAGGTGTACCTGCACACTTGGTATTTTCCATGTTGAACTTGACGAGCATGTCATGCACATACTTCCTTTGTGTGATATATATACCTGAATCTGTGTAGATTAACTCCAATCCAAGAAAATAAGTGAGTGGTCCGAGGTCACTTATTTTGAACTCCTCCTTCATTTGAGTCTTTACCTGTTTGATTCCTTCAAGATCATTGCCTGTGATAATAATATCATCAACATACACACATAAATAGATCACTTCAGATCCATTCCTCTTTATGAACAAAGAGGTATCCACCTTGCTAGATTTGAATCCTTGGTCCTGCAAATAAGTCACCAGTTTGAAATTCCAAGCTCTTGGAGCTTGCTTCAATCCATACAAAGCTTTCTTTAGTTTGAATACATAGTTAGGATGATGTCCATCCTCATATCTAGGAGGTTGTGCCATATACACTTCCTCAGAAATCCATCCATTCAAGAAAGCATTCTTTACATCAAGTTGATAGAGCTTCCAATTTCTAGATGCAGTAATGAGAACCCTAATTGTAGGCATTTTTGCAACAGGAGAGAAAGTCTCCTCATAATCAATACCATGGGTTTGAGCAAACCCTTTAGCAACTAACCTTGCTTTGTGTCTATTTATACTTCCATCTGGATTCCTCTTGATTTTGTATATCCATCGAGATGCAATAATCTTCATAGATGGCTTGTTCGGTACAAGCTCCCAAGTGTCATTCTCCTTCAAGGCTTCCATTTCTTCATCCATTGCATCTCTCCAAGCTTTCTTGCTTTGTGCTTCTTCGAATGTGGTAGGTTCTTCATTGGTTGAATCCTTTGCAATGTAGATTGAGTGCTTGGTGACCAAAGAAGTATCATAACCAAACCTCTCTGGTTTCTTCTTCTTCCTTGAAGACCTTCTAAGTGGTTGATGTGAGCTCTCAGGTCCATATGTAACATCCTACATCTTTTATTTACCTTTGTTCTTCCATAGCTTTAGTCTTTCCAAGTCTTCTAGGTCAATCTCCGAATCACTTTCTTCAATCTGCTTTGGCCCCTTTGGTTGAAGTGATGGAAAATCTTCATCCAAGTCATAAGACAGCTTCACTTTCCTATCATCATCAAACCATGATTTGTTTTCATCAAAAATTAGATCTCTACTCACAGAAAATCCTTTATTGGTTGGATTGTACAATCTATATCCTTTTTGGTTTTGGTCATAACCAATGAATACACACTTCTCTGCCTTGGGATCCAATTTCCCTCTTACTTGAGAAGGAATGTGAGCATAGGCTAAGCATCCAACGATTTTACAATGCTCTTGACTAGGTCTTCTTCCATTCCACACTTCATATGGAGTTGTTCCATCTAGTGACTTAGATGGAAGTCTATTTATGAGATATGTGGCTATAGACACAGCCTCTACCCATAGGTAGTTTGGCAATCTCTTTTCGTTGAGCATGACCTTGTAGCTTTGACAATAGCTCTGTTTCTCCTCTCTGCTACACCATTGAGTTCGTGTGTATACCTTGTAGTGACTTCCCTTTTAATGCCTCTTTCATGCAAGAAGGCATCAAATTCAGAAGAGAAGTATTCTCCTCCACCATCTGATCTGAGTCTTTTCAAAGTCCTACCTGTTTGGTTTTCAACAAGAGCAATATACTTGTTAAAGCAATTAAACACTTCATCCTTGTTCTTCATGAAAAAAAAATGGTCCACCTGCTACAATCATCTATGAAAGACACATAATATCTTGAGCCTGATATAGATTGCTCCTTACTTGGACCCCACACATCCGTGTGCACTAGATCCAAAGGATTTTGATACATATATCCTTTCTTATTGAAAGGTTGTCTATGAGCCTTGCCGAGTTGACAAGCTTCACACTTATAAATCATGTGTTGCCTTGTGATATTAGGCAAACCAAGTACACTTTGGTCCCTGCAAATTTGTTTGAGTGTCTTCTCACCAATTTGAGCAAGCCTTTTGTGCCATATCTCCAACTCTGTTAGAGTTTGAGATCCATAGCTAAACAAAGCTATGTTCTTTGTATCTTCCACTTCAAAAGTGAAAAGTCTTCCTGTCTTTTCTCCTTTGGCAATGCTTCTAAAGCCTTGCCTTGGGTCTTCAACATCTGCTCCAAATCGGTTGAATCTAACCTGCAATCCATTTTCAACAATCTGTCCAACACTTATTAAATTTTTGGTAATTGTAGGGACATACAAGACTGTGCTTAAGAGGTTCATATTCCCATCTGATGTCTTCACATTACCCATCTTCTCCACTGAGTGCTTTTTGTCATCTCCTATCTGCACTTCATGCTTGTTATGAGGATCTTCCAAATCAAAAAGTAAAGCCACATTTCTTGCTACATGGTTTGAGCATCCCGAATCAATGTAAAATATATGATCATCATACTTACCCTTCTTCACTGATAGATTCATAATCAATAATGAATCTTCTTGAATTTGGTCATCTGCATAGTTATTGTAGTCTCTTCTTCCTCTATGGACACTTTGATAGTTGTTGTTGTTGTAATTGTTGTTGTAGTATTTGTTGTTGTAGCCTCCATTGTATCTGCCTCTATTTGATCCATAGCCACCTCTATTGAATCCTCTTCCTCTTGAGTTCCTCGGGTTCCTGAAACATTCTTCAGTAGTATGATTAGATAAGCCACATATATTGCAAGTTTGAGATGATTGGAATCTCCCCCTGCCTTGCTTTCCACCTCTGCCTCTTCCTCTAGCTCTTCATCTACCTGCAACGTTTGCTTGGAAAGAGCTACCTTCATCTTCATTCAGCTATTCTTTGACTTGTCCTTGACCTTAGCTTTATCAGAATATAAGGCAGAAGTTTGATTACCTCTTGAGGACTCATCACCTTTGATAATCTTTGCTTCATGAGTGAAGAGTTGGCCCATGAGTGTGTTGAGGTCGGATACATGCATATCCATGTGTAAATCCATGGTTGTTGTGAATGACTCCCACTTGTCATCTGCTTTGATTCCATTTATGATTTGTCTAATGAATTTATCCTCTTCAATTACTTCTCCAATGCTTCCAAGGTTGTCAGAAATCTCCTTCATCTTTGTGACATTTTGCTTCGTGCTTTTCTTCATTGTTGTGAAATCCATCCACAATTGGTTCTTCCTTGCTCAAGTGTTCGAAGAGAAGAAAGAAGCAAGTGCATTCTAGGTCTCTCTTGATGTCTTGCATCCCTGTACATGAGGTAAAAGAAAATCAGAGATTGAGTTTAGAATATAGAACCTTGCAAGTGCATCCTTCGAACACCAATTCGAAAGTCCTTCCACTTCTTCATGTGATGGTTGCCCTTTGTTCCTCATGGTTGGCATTGCTTCATCTCCGGATATGAATCCATATAGATTCCTCCCTTAAAGGTAAGCCTCCATCCTTAGAGACCATGCTGGGTAGTTGTTTTGATCCAATTTGTCAATTGTTGATGGAAATCCATCTCCCATGTTGCTTGACTATGCTCTCATACCACTATGAAGAGAGATGGTGGATGCAATCCAAACATGAGTTGGTGTTGCTACAACCGGCTTCACACCAGCCAACTGAGACTTCTGAGTTGATTAGTAGACACTTTGAGCTTCCTAAATCCACCAAAATATCAGCCAACTACTTTGGAACATGTATCCCAAAAGTTTAAGTCAAGACAGACTAGTTGCGAAATGACTAGCTCCCAAAACTTGCTATTTTTGGACATACACCTGCTCAAAAAACTGAACAGTGCTCTCATGCTGGTAGGAATTAGATAAATTCCTTTTGGACATAGCAAATAAACTTAGCAAGCTTCCCAATCCAAGTTAAAACAATTCAAATGATGGACTGAGCACTGAGAACAAGATTCATCAATTTCTGGAACATGCCCACCATTCTCGGGGCTCTGCAGAGATAGACTAGTGAGCAGTAAAATGCAGATATCACCCAAAGTATAAATTCAATGACACTAAAAACTATTATCCAAAAACTAGATAGTAAGATCTATCAAACTCACGTTAAAACACTGAAAAATGTTGAGTAGAACTTGAGATATGACCTTCTGAACTTACTGCTCTGAGTGAGTATAGCAGAGAACAAAACAGAGAAGTAGATAATGACAAATGTATAGATTCACATATGATTACAACAACATTGGCAATGAATATTTGCACAATGGGAGTATAATGATAGAGCTATGGATTAAGCTCTTCAATCTCTACAAGACATGAAATGGTTACATACAAGGCTTGCTAATTGCCTCTTCCTTCTTGCTCTTTTTATAGCTATTCTTGGAGGGAGTTTTGAATTCGAATTCAAATGGCTCCACCTAAAAGTGATCGGCAAAGTTAGGAGATATTCCCTCAGCTCAAAAATTCGTGGTTTTAGGTAGTTAGAGCCACGGATTTGCTTTTACATCATGGAGGAGGTAAGCCATCATTTTCCTTTTTCTTTTTCACAATTACAAGAGATAAAATGTACTCTTTTACAAGAGGTGTTCACATGACTACACATGTGACTTACAAATGATCATAATATCAAGCATATCAAGCATGTAGGCTTGGGTAAAATGCACCAACAACTCCCCCTTAAGCCTAGCATGCTTGGCCTCCAAATAAGTCTTCAATTGTCCTTGATTTCCTGCAAGCCAATCATCAACTTGAATCTACTTGACTTTGTACCATCAAGAGCTTTAGTCAACATGTCTGCACATTGTATATCTGTCGAGACATAGGATAGTTGAATATCCTTGCTCATTAGCTTCTCCCTTACATAATGGTAGTGGACTTCAATATGCTTGGTTCTAGCATGGTATACCGGATTAGCTGCAAGATGTAATGAGCTTGTGTTGTCACCAAAAAATGTGAGGTGTTAAAGAATGAAGTCCAAGATCTATGTACAAAGACTTTAACCACATGATTTCTTGAGTTGCATTAGCCAATCCTCTATATTCGGCTTCAGTAGAAGATAATGCCACGGTTGGTTGCTTCTTCCATGACCAAGAAATGATTTTTGAACCTACAAATGATATATACCCGGATGTGCTTCTTCTGTCATCTCTAGATCCGACCCAATGTGCATCTGAGTAGACCTTTAGCTCAATATCTGAAGTAAATGAATAAAACAAACCTTCATTCATAGTCCCCTTTAGGTACTTGAGAACTCTCTTGGCTACTTCCATATGTGGTCTTCTCGGATTATGCATAAACTAACTTAATATGCTAGCACTATAGCATATATCCACCCTTGTGAGTGTTGCATAGTTCAAACTTCCAGCCAAGCTTTGATATCTTGTGATGTCTTCAATTGGCTCTCCTTCATAAGCACTAAGCTTATGATTTTGCTCCATAGGTGTACCTGCACACTTGCTATTTTCCATCTTGAACTTGACGAGCATGTCATGCACATACTTCCTTTGTGTGATGTATATACCTAAATCTGTGTAGATTAACTCCAATCCAAGAAAATAAGTGAGTGGTCCGAGGTCACTTATTTTGAACTCCTCCTTCATTTGAGTCTTTACCTGTTTGATTCCTTTAAGATCATTGCCTGTGATAATAATATCATCAACATATACACATGAATAGATCACTTCAGATCCATTCTTCTTTATGAACAAAGAGGTATCCGCCTTGCTAGCTTTGAATCCTTGGTCCTGCAAATAAGTCACCAGTTTGAAATTCCAAGCTCTTGGACCTTGCTTCAATCCATACAAAGCTTTCTTTAGTTTGCATACTGTTGGGAAAGATGGATGGATGATCCAGGAAACTGAGTAGGTACTGCTAAACCTGCTTTGTACCATCCCTCTCTTGCTTTAGACTTGATTAGTAGATTTCCTTAGCTTTCCAGTGACACCAAGAAATAGCCTATGTCCTTTGGAAATGATGTGTGCAATGATTGAATCAAAACAGATAACTTTGGAAGTCACAAACTCAAGAAGCCTTCTATTTTGGTCTTGACACTTGCTGAATGTTTTGCTCAGTGTGACCAGCACAGTAGCAATTGATAAAATTCCTTCTAGGGGTATTCAATTAACTTAGTAAGCTACTATTTTCAAGTGGAATGATGTAAAATGAAAAACTATACTCAGAGAAATTGATTTAGCAAAATTAGCTATACCCCCGACTTTTTAGGACTGTAGCAGAGATAGAATAGTGAGCACCTCGACGATGATTTCTCTGAATTTGCTGAATGGAATGTCTTCAATTTTTGATAACATGTAGTAGACGTCAAGCGGAATCCAGCAAGCTTTGAATCACTGAATTTGGAGTATTATTGACTGAGATATGCCCTTGACAAGTTGACAGACTTTTGAGTAGACTAGCAGAGAACACAAAGATGAATGATGTAAATGTATCTATTGATTAACACTTGTGTACAATCCCATTGGCATGGATAGCATTGCCAAATGGTGTAGAGAGGTGTAGGCTATGGTATAGTCCTCACACACACTCAATTACAGAAGAATGAAGCTCAGGAGTGAAGTGATCTACCCGCGACTTTTCCAAGTATATTTTTATAGGATATGTGCAAAAATTTGAATTCAAATTCAAATTTTGGCTTCCTATGATCAAGGTCCTAAAAGCTTGGAGATATTCTCTCAATCAAATAGGCTACTTTTTCCAGGACTCACTTTGGTAGGTGATTACAAAAGATTCCAAGTCATTTTGACTTTTACAAATGAGATAAAGTGGTAATTAACCACTAGCATCTGTTCCTATGGTTCTTCATGTATGTAGAGTTTTCATGATAACTTCCAAGCCAAATGTGTAGGCTTGTGATTTACACCAACAACTCCCCCTCAAGCCAAACATTTTGGCTTAAGTCTTCATCCTCATTCTTCAAGTATATCCTGCAATCCAATCATAGATTTGAACCTGCAAAGTTTGGTCCCATCCAAAGCTTTAGTCAGCAAATCTGCACTTGCATGTTGGTTGGCACATGGGTCAACTGAATATCTTTGCTTAGCAACTTCTCTCTCACATAATGATAATGAACTTCTATGTGTTTTGTTCTGGCATGATAGATAGGATTAGCTGCAAGGTGAAGAGAACTTGTATTATCTCCAAAGATAATTGGAGGCCTAGTATATAAGCCCAATTTTGTGTACAAAAGCTTAATCCAAATTGCTTCTTGAGTGGCATTAGCTAGCCCTCTATATTCTGCTTCTGTAGAAGACAATGCAACAGTTGGTTGCTTCTTTGCAGACCATGAAATTGGTTTGTCACCTGCAAAAGAAATGTATCCTGAAGTGCTTCTCCTATCATCCTTGCATCCTGCCCAATCTGCATCTGAATAAACTTTTATATCAATATCTGAAGTGTAAGGAAAATACAAACCATGGTTCTGTGTACCCTTGAGATACTTCAGGATTCTTTTGGCAGCCTCTAAGTGAGGTATCCTTGGCTTGTGCATAAATTGACTTAGCACACTAACTCCATATGCAATGTCAATTCTGGTTAGAGTAGCATAGTTCAAGCTACCCACCATACTTTGATAACCTGTACTGTCTTGGACTTCATCACCTTCATGGGCACTTAGCTTTAAGTTCACCTCCATTGGAGTGCTTACTGCTTTAGCATCCTGCAATTGAAATTTCTTCAACATATCTTGTACATACTTCTTCTGAGTAATGTATATTCCTGAATTAGTGTAAACTAATTCAAGTCCCAAAAAATACTTCAATAATCCAAGATCATTGATCTTGAATTCCTTCATCATCTGGCTTTTGATGCTTCTGATTCCATTGACATCATTGCTTGTAATGATGATGTCATCAACATAAACACAAAGATAGATTACCTCTGAATTACTTCTCTTAATGAACAGAGAAGTGTCAGCCTTACTCATGACAAAACCTTGGTCTTGGAGGTATGTAGTTAGCCTATAATTCCATGCCCTAGGTGCCTGCTTCAATCATAATAAAGCCTTCTTTAATTTGCAAACATAAGTTACCTTCTTAGGATCTTCATAGCCAGGAGGTTGTGACATATAAACCTCTTCTGAAATCCATCCATTCAAGAAAGCATTCTTGACATCCAATTGGTACATGTTCCAATTCTTTGATGCAGCCACACTAACCAACACTCTGATTGTTGGCATCTTGGCCACAGGAGAAAATGTCTCTTCATAGTCAATGCCTTGGGTTTGTGCAAAACCCTTGGCTACCAATCAGGCCTTGTACCGGTTAATTGTGCCATCAGAATTTCTTTTCAATTTATAAATCCATCTAGATCCTATTATCTTCATGGAGTCCTTCTTGGGTACTAACTCCCATGTATCACTCTCCTTGAGTGCTTCAATCTCCTCATCCATAGCTTCTTTCCATTCTGATTTGGTGATTGCTTCTTCATATGAACCTGGTTCTTCATTTGACAAATCCTTTGCAAGATAAATTGAATGTTTAGTAACAAGAGATGTATCATACCCATATCTGATAGGTTTTTTGCTTTCTCTTTGAGACCTTCTGATTGATTGAGTTGAAGATTCTAGTCTTCATCTTCATTTTGCCTTTGGACTTCCATGCCTTGAACTCTTCAAGGTTGATTGTATCTTCATCATCTGAACTTGACTCTCCATCCTGAGTAGGTTCCTCCTTTGTAAGTTTTGGAAATTCTTCTTCCAAATCATAGGGTAGTTTGACCTTCCTACATTCATTCTCATACCAAGAATCATTCTCATCAAAGATCACATCTCTGCTTACCATAAATCCCTTATTGGTAGGGTTATAAAACCTGTAACCTTTTTTATTTAAATCATATCCAATGAAAATACATTTTTCAGCCTTTGGATCTAGCTTTCCTCTTACCTGTGAAGGAATGTGTACATATGCTACACACCCAAAAAATTTGCAGTGATCCAATGATGGTCTCTTACCATGCCATGCTTCATATGGTGTCATACCATCAAGTGACTTTGATGGTAACCTATTTATGAGATAGGTGGCAGTAGAAACACTCTCTGCCCATAGATAGTTAGGTAATTTCTTCTCATTAAACATAGATCTAGCTGTCTCAACAATTAACCTATTTCTTCTTTCAGCTACCCCATTCTGTTCAGGAGAGTACCTTGTGGTTATTTCCCTTTTGATGCCTCTGTCCTGCAAGAATTCCTAAAATTCATTGGAGAAGTACTCACCTCCTCCATCTGACCTTAGCCTCTTCAAATTCCTTCCTGTCTGATTTTCAACTAGTGCAAGATATTTCTTAAAACAATTAAATACCTCATCCTTGTGCTTCATAAAGTATAATACAGTCCATCTGCTATAATCATCAATAAAAGACACATAGTACCTTGAACCTGAGACTGAGGGGTCTTTGTTAGGTCCCCATACATCTGTGTGTACAAGCTCTAGATAGTCTTCATGCATATATCCTTTCTTGGAGAAGGGTAACCTGTGAGACTTACCAAATTGACAAGCACTACACTTGTAAATCATATGTTGCTTGGATACATTAGGTATCGCAAGAACACATTGGTCCCTGCACATTTGCTTCAAGGTCCTTTCTCCTATGTGCCCTAATCTCTTGTGCCAAATCTCAAGCTCTGAAAGTGTTTGATCTTTATAACTATATAATGCAATGTTCTTTGTATCTTCCAACTCAAAAGTGAAAAGTCTACCTGATTTTTCCCCTTTAGCTATCCTTTTGAATCCATGTCTTGGGTCCTCCACAAATGTTCCATATTGATTGAATCTGACCTGCAACCCTTTCTCTACAATCTGACCAACACTCATTAAGTTCTTTGTAATGGTTGATACATAGAGTACCCTGCTCAACAAATTCTGATTACCATCACAAGTCTTAACATTACCAACTTTAACTACAGAATGCTTTGTATCATCACCTGTTTGGACTTGGTGTTTACCTTTTGGTTCCTCAAGATGAGAGAGTAGTGCAACATTACCAGCCACATGATTTGAACACCCTGAATCAATATAAAATAAGTGATCATCATTTGTACCTGACTTTGAGGTCATGTTCATGATCAACCAATAATCAAACAAATGATACAAACAGCCATGGATACGCAATAACAAATGATGGAAACAGACACAGATTACGACAAGGCCATGAGAGAAAAGAATCAATTTCAAGTGATGAGTGAACAACTGTCGGCGCAACTAATACAGGTTCAACAGGTGGTTTTAGCTAAAGAAATGGAAATAATCGAAGTCAAAGGACAATGCACTACATTAATGGAGCAGAATCACAAGCTCTAGGAACAACTGATGGAGCTACAAAAACAACATGAAGTAAGTGAAGCGGACAAAGAGAGGATGAAAGCTAGAAGCAATCTGCTGGAATCACAGCTAAAAGCATATATGGAAGAAAACGATAACCTACACAGCAGGAATAAAGAACTGATGAAGGCATTGCTATATGACCAACCAATAGAAAAACAAGAGAAAACAACAACTGACCAAAAGGAATTGAACGATCAAATTGAAAAATATGACAATTTGCTGAGACAAGAGCAGACTCTCAAAGAAGAATGGGAACGTAGGTATATCAACGAAACCAATGAGCTCAAAAAACAACTACAAAATGCTGAGAAAAAACTTGTGGTGAGCTACAATGAAAATGCAGATCAAATAGCAGAGATTGGTAATGAGCTTTTGCGGCTAAAGACGCACTCCAGATAGCCCTCCATGAAGTCAAAGAAAAGATTGAACGTCTTACACAACTCGAAGCTCAAATAGAACAAAAAACAAACATCGGGACACCAGTAGAGCCATAACCATAGAATCCTACTGAAGAGGTAGAGGTACGTCCTCTATCTCCCCTGATCTATCATTCTCCAATAGAAGAGCAGATGGCGGAACCAAGTGATGATCATCCCATGCCATATACTACAGAAATAGGTCAAAAGGAACAAGCATTATTGGTGTCCCGATTGATAGAAAATTTTGAAAATGAAGTGGTCAAAGTCATGAAAGAAGCCAAAATAAAAGGCAAAGACTTGAATACAATAATGAAGCCTTTCAATATTCCGTATGGACTCTTGAAAGAGAAAATACGACAATTTATAAAGAAGATCACACAAAAGGATCCAGATGAGCAGATGTACTTCAAAGACAATACATTCAATTACACTCAAGAAGAATTTGAAGCTGCACAACCTGTATGGCGGAGAAAATTTTTGGAGAAAAATCCTACTTTGCGGGTGCATTGGCAAGCAGCACCATATTTATTCCAAGTAAATCCTTCCTATTGCCCGACACTACGTCACAGAGAAGCACACAAATTTTTGGATATGCAAAAGAGTGGTGTGATCAATAAACAGTGGCTGAATTACCTGCTACTTCCAAGTCCACCTCACAATTACTTACCAACTGAGGATTATATGGTGAAAACCATTGAATTTTGGCTACATCCATATGCAACAGTACTAGATCTAACTATCAAGATGACTAATAAAATCCTCAGCATGATACTTACAGTTTTGAAGGTGTTCAAACATGCAGCATATACATTTTTAAATTTTATTGGCATTAACCAGGGCACAAATATTCTTATTTTTTATTTATCTATTATGCCTAGTCGACCTACAATCATGACATATTATTCAAGGCTCATGTTCTTACCAAGCCCATATATGCAAACCTTCGAGGACGCCTTTTTAACAAGATTTTTTGAAATTGATTCCGAGATTTTCTTAAAAATGTCAAGGAATCTGAATGCTCAAATGGTGGCATGTGAATTGAGCTTCTTCGCAGATCACAGACATCCACCACATGACGGTGTGAAAGCTTAACAATGGAAACACTTACTGATAGGTGAAGCTAATCTGCTTAATGAGACAGAGCAAAAGGTTTACAAAATATAATCCCGTCGCATTCCAAAGCCTGTCGGGGACGATAGAGTTCAGGAGGGGGGCAGTGTTGAGGGAGACTCCAGCAAAAATAAGAAAAGAAGAAGAACAAGAAAGAAGCTTCACTAAACGTATTATATCTAAAGATACATCTTTGCAGGAAGCCCCATAGGGGCACGCAACACCCATCTCTGCATAGAGCCCCGTAGGGGCATACAACAGGGGAAGGTACACAAGCAACAAGGGTGGATCAAGGCCAACAAGTATCCATGAAGAAGTGCAAGAAGATATCCGGTGGATCGAGAGCCCTAAGAAGGTGCTTCAACCTCTTGATCTTCCGAAGGTCCAGATCGAAGGCTGAAGATCCACACCTTCATACCTTCCACTAGTGGCGTGCATGGCACATTAGGGGAAAAAGTGAACCGTGCATGGGTCTTGTAAGGATCCCTTAATTTTTAGGGGTTAAAGAGCTTAATCCATGAGGTTATGGAACGAATTGAAACCACTAGTGGTTTTGGCGAATAAAATAATACTTCATAAAGCTTTGCATTTAATATCTCATGCATGAGGATTCGTGACCGTTAGATTCGTTAGATCGATGGCTTGATTTAAATGTCGTGGAAAGTTAGAAAGAGATGGTCCTAGAGTGAGCCTAAGGCCTCACATCTCTGCAAGATTTTCAACCCTTAGATCTTCAAGGATCCAAAGGGTCCCCGCGAATGGGGCTGAGCTAACCTTTTTGATCGAACTCTGCAACATTGTGCACCCTTGGATCTTGGGGGATCGGACGTTTCTCCACAAATGGGGCTGATATCCATGGCACGTGCGATGACATCGGTACGATGAAGAGGTTCATCCAATGGTCTATAAATAAAGGTGCAGGTTCACTCCAGATTTTATCCCCAACTGTTGGATAAAGAGCACATCCAATGCTCCATATTGAAAGGTGCCTAAATTTCAAGATCTTCATTATCTGTCGTGCGATGGAGCCTCAAATCCGACGGTCTAAAAGTGATTGTGCAATTTCAAATCACGAGTCAATCATAGCCTTTCATTATCCTCTGAATCCAGGGCTCTTTTTGTAAGTTGCTTTGAATTTTGCCATTTAACCTCAACCTTTGATCACTTAGCCAATCCAAGGGCTCTAGTTGATTTCAAAGAGTTCCAAAACCATTCACATAATTGAAACCACAAATCCTAAGTGGTTTTCTCCTCTTTGACCACAAAAAAACAAGGGAAGCCTATGCCTAGCCTGTGTGATTAAGGGACTAGACTGTGTCCACCACCCTCCTCTCATTGGTCTATTCCTAATCACTCCTTAATCTAAAAGGCCCATGCAGGGTTCATTTTTTCCCCTAATGAGCCCGACTTAACACAACAACCCAGATTTAAAGAGGTTATTAGTGAGCTAGACTACAAATCTCAGGTAGTCCATCTCCACGGGTTGCGAGCGGTGAAAAGAAAAGGCAAAACGAATGCATCAGGTCTAGAGGATGTGAAAGAAGAATCAAGAACAGGGCCATTAAAACGTAATGCCAGTCTGACAAGTAGGCAAAATTGACCAAGAGATGCATGCAGGAAACAAGCGACAGACAAGAAGTAAAGCCTGTCAAGGGATGACAGAGACAAAGAGGGGGAGAGTGTTGCAGAGCTAAGAAGAGTAAAGAGGCAGAGAAAAAGAGGAGCCCCAAAATTTTTCCAAACTGGACACTTTATTCTTGTATTATAGCCATTTTGTAATATATTTTCGGATGTAAATGCACTAGAGGAGTCCTCTAGATGCACGCCCATAAGGATTTGTATCTTACCTTTGTAAATTAGTAGGAAATTAGTCTTTTAGTTAATAAAATGCCGGTCTCTTGTGTGAAAGGGCCATTTTTAGGGCACATGTATATAAGTCAATTTGTGACTCTTTGTAGAGACTTTTTGCCATTGTGAGAATCAAGAGCACAAAATTTCGAATTTGTGTCTTCTCCTCTCTGTATCTTCTTCTTTGTGAGCTTGTGTGCATGTTTGATGCTTGGAAAGAGTGCTTGGAGGTGTTGTTTATCCATGAAAGTGCTTGTTTGCTATTGGGAAGGTGT
The DNA here is from genome assembly GCA_020310875.1 of Ceratopteris richardii. NCBI lineage: Eukaryota > Viridiplantae > Streptophyta > Polypodiopsida > Polypodiales > Pteridaceae > Ceratopteris > Ceratopteris richardii. The sequence goes on from CM035435.1 coordinate 63,682,760, forward strand.
GTGCGAAGTGTAGGAAGTGCTGAAGTCTAGGAAGGTCATTCCCGCAACTCAGTATTTTGATCACAACTTGAAGCAGGAGCGTCAGAATCGAGTGAAAAGACAAGATTGGATGCATCTTCTTGAGAGCTTCAAAATGAACCCGCTATTTGCTATATTCAGCATTTGGAGCTGAGAGAAAAGCTCGATTTACTATTGACTACTGCTCCAAATGTCGTGACATCTCAACAGATCCCTGAAACTTGTTTGGAATGGAATTACACTTGTTTGCACTTTGTGAGAGTTCATTTGCATTGACCATCATTTGAATGCACGTCTTCATACACTCGGCTAGGTTTTGATACTCCTCGGATTGATAAATAAAGCATGAATCCCCACTATATGCACTTGAGGGGGATTGAGGTATAGTCTCTTTCTCCACAAGTCCCTAAGTTGGTTCTTAGGTACACAAGGACACTCTTGAGGCAAGGGAGCAAAAGAGGCCACATAAATTTCCAAATAAATGATTGAACTAAGGATATCAAGGGATGCTAGAATTTTGGAAAACGTGATCATTTTGAACATGATTGTAGGTTTATGAATTAAAACAATAGAAAGAAACAAAACAACTATGCATCCACAAGTGCAAATGATTCACTGAAGTTGCTTATGGTCCAACATCATATGTTGACTACAATGTCTATCGATGTTTCAAAATCAAACATTTATGTCAAGTATGTTGATTCAAGTGTTTCAAATCATATGAACAACCATGCAGAATGATTTATTAGTCTATAGAAAATACTACTTCTTGGATTTGTTGAAATAGGTAACTATACATAACAACCTATTGAGCATAGAAAACATAACACTCTTCATGGAGGATGAGAAGATAAAACATCCTGATGATGTATTGCATGTTCCTAACATAACAAAAAACTTAGTTTCTATTGGACAAATGGTTGCCCAAGGATTACAAATCATGTTTGATTTCGATAGTTTATATGTAAAGGATTACAAAAAGAATGGAAGGTTGATCACCAAAGGGAAGAAAGGAGCTAGGATGTTTACCTTAAATGTGAAAATTCTTGAAATGAATGCAACCACGTTTGAAAAATTTGTAGGTGTTATTGCTGACGTAGACAATATGACACAAATGAATTGGACATCCAAGTTTGTAGAGAATAAAGTTGATACAATCAAAGGATCTTATCAATAGAATACCAAAATTCAAGGTTACAGAGTTGCAAAAGGTATGGCTACAAATTTTTCTTCAAATAAGCTTTTGACTCTATGCACCGATCATGGTGGTGAATACATGTCGCATGAGTTTAATGCTTTTCTTTGTGAAAGAGGTATTTTGCACCAATGTACGATGCCATATACACCTCAGCAAAATGGTGTTCCCGAACATAAAAATAGAATTCTCCTTGAAATGGCACGATGTATGGTTAAAGGAAAGCACCTTCCTGATAAGTTTTGGATGGAAGCGGTCATGTGTGTAAAATATGTGTTGATTGCTACCCTACAAAACACTGAGATTCATTACTCCTTATAAGGCTCTAAGTGGACATAAGCCTATGGTTAGTCATATGCGCATGTTTTGTTGTTTGACATATGCTCTTGTGCCATCACAACAATGTCACAAAAGTGATGACAATGCAAAAAAATGTATATTTGTTGGTTATAGTGCTGAAAGTAAGGGATATCATTTGTACCATCCATTGACAAACACAGTTATTGTGAGTCGATGTGTGGTATTTGCTAAAAATTTAGTTTTCCCTCTACTTGAATGCAAAAAACAACCAATAGTTAGCCCACAAGATGTGTTTGATACATTAACAACTTTGTTAAAAAGTGGTACGCTTGATTATGGCCATGAAGACCAACCAACTAAGGCTCAAAGGGCTGAAAAATTACAACAAGCTAAAAATGCAGAGATTTTCCATCCAAACATGGCTAAAAGTTTTTAGCCAAAAATGGTCGGAATTGCTAGAAATTTCTATCCACATATGGTTGAATGTTTGTGTCAAATATGGTTGAAAATGAGCATGAAATTCAGCCCATGCATGATATACATGTTGATGATGTATTACATAATGAATGCATGTCTATCAATAGTGCATAATCTATGCCAAAGTGGCTGAAACAAACTTTGCAGGACAACAAATTGAGTGCACCTTTACTTGGTAGAACAAGATCAAACTCTCACCATGCATCAAGTATTTTGTGGATTATTCTCTTATTGCAGCCACATGTAATGAAGAGCCACTTACTTTTGAAGATGCATGTGACGAGTGCTATGCAATCAGAAATGGATTCCATATATAGGAATGGTACTTGGGAATTATGTGAATTTTTCCAAAAGGAAAAAATACCATTGGTAAAAAGTGGGTTTACAAGATTAAGAGAAAGTTTGATGGTAGCATTGATCGCTACAAAGCTACATTGGTTGCCAAAGGATTTTCATAATACTATTGTATTGACTATGAGGACATTGTTGCACCTACTTCATGCATGACTACCATTCATATCGTAGTTGCATTGGCTGCCCATCGAGGTTGGAAAGTACATCAATTGGACATAAAAACACCTTTCTTGAATGGTGATTTGCAAGAAGAGGTCTATGTGAAGCAACCTCCTAGATTTGTCATGAAAGGGAAAGAGCATATAGTTTGTCGCTTGCATAAAGCCTTGACATGGTCTTAAGCAAGCTCGACGTGCATAGTATGACAAACTCCATAAGCACTTGATTGCTCTTGGATTCACATGTAGTCCAATTGAAAGCACACTCTATCTATGCACAAATGGGGCTGATCTTACAATGCTTGTTCTTTATGTCCATGACATACTCTTGACTGGGTCATGTGATGCATGACTTGACATTCTTATGGTTAATGTGCTCACCTAGGTCACTGATTTTGAACTCCTCTTGCATGTGTTTCTTGATTCTTTGAATGCCATTTAGATCATCACCTGTCACAATAATATCATCTACATATACACATAGATAGATAACCTCATTGTGACCCCTTTTGATGAATAGAGAAGGATCTGAGCTGCTAGCTTTGAACCCTTGATCTTGAAGATATGTAACCAACCTGTAATTCCAAGCTCTAGGAGCTTGTTTCAATCCATACAATGCTTTCTTAAGTCTGCAAACATAAGATGCATGATTAGGGTCTTCAAAACCTGGTGGTTGTGACATGTATACCTCTTCACTTATCCAACCATTTAAGAATGCATTTTTCACATCAAGTTGGAGGAGTCTCCAATTCCTTGCAGCAGCTACACTTATCAATGTCCTGATTGTAGTCATCTTTGCAACTGGTGAGAATGTTTCCTCATAGTCTATACCATGAGTTTGTGAGCATCCTTTGGCAACTAATCTTGCCTTGTACCTGCAAACTGATCCATCTGAATTTCTTTTAAATTTATATACCCATCTGCAACCAATTACCTTTTGATTCAGCGACATTGGAACTAAATCCCAAGTTTCCATCTCCTTCAATGCATCTATCTCTTCGTTCATGGCCTTTTCCCAATTAGGGTTTCCCTTTGCCTCTTCATAGGTTGAGGGTTCCTCTGAAATAGTCTTTTGCCAAGTAGATTGAACGCTTCGTAACAAATGTGGAATCATATCCATACCTTTCTGGTTGTTTCTTCTCTCTTGCTGATCTTTTGGGTGCTTTTTTTGAGCATTCTCCAACCTCTTGCATCTTTGCTTTGCCTCTTGACTTCCATAGCTTTTAATCTTTTTCTCTTTCATCTTGGTCATCGTCTGTATCGCTTCTTGGATCCTGGACCTGTGTATCATGCTTGCTTCCTAATTGATGAGAGTCAAAATCAAGATCATCTGGTAGTGTTACCTTTTTTTTGTCTTCATCATACCAAGACCTGTGTTCTTCAAACACAACATCTCTACTTGTGGTGAATTGCTTGGTTGAAGGATTGAAGAACCTGTAACCCATCTGAGTTGAATCATATCCAATAAACACTGCCTTTGTTGCCCTTTCATCTAGCTTACCTCTTATTTCTGATGATACATGAACATAAGCTAAACAACAAAAAACCTTGCAATGTCCAAGACTAGGTTTTCTTCCATGCCATGCTTCATAAGGAGTCATACCTTGAAGTGATTTGGATGGTAGTCTATTGACAAGGTACACAGTAGTTGAAATAGCTTCTGCCCAAAGATAATGTGGCAACTTCTTTTCTTCAAGCATTGTTCGGGATGATCCAACCAATGTCTTGTTTCTCCTCTCTGCAATTCCATTTATTTGAGGAGAGTACCTAGTAGTCACTTCCCTTTTGATACCTTTTTCCTGCAAGAACTCATCAAACTCTTTGGAGAAGTATTCTCCCCCTCCATCAGATTTGAGCTTCTTTAGTGATCTACCTGTATGATTCTCCACATGTGCAAGATACTTCTTGAAGCAATCAAACACTTCATTCTTACTTTTGATAAAGTATAGAATAGTCCATCTACTATGGTCGTCAATAAATGAGACATAATACCTTAATCCTGCCAATGAAGGTTCTTGACTTAGTCCCCATACATCTGTATGTACTAAGTCCAATAAGTTGTTGTGGATGTAGCCTTTGTGGTTGAATGGTTGTCTTTGTGCCTTCCCAATCTGACATGCATCACACTTGTTGATCATGTGTTGCTTTGATATGTTCGGCATCCCTAGAACACTTTGATCCCTGCATATATCCTTCAAGGTTCTTTCATTCACATGAGCAAGTCTCTTATGCCACACTTCAAGCTCACTTAGGGTTTGAGACCCAAAGTTGAATAGAGCTATGTTCCTGGTTTCTCCTACTTCAAAAGTAAAGAGCCTACCATGCTTCTCACCTCTAGCTATCTTCTTGAAGCCTTGACATGGATCTTCAACAAAAGCTCCATGTTGGGTGAACCTAACTTGCAAGCCTTTTTCAACTATTTGGCCTACACTTATTAGGTTTTTTGTGATAGTGGGTACATAGAGAACCTTACTTAGAATGTTTGTCCTGCCATTGGAAGCTTTGACATTACCAGTCTTCTCCACATTGTGCTTTGTGTCATCCCATGTTTGCACTTCATGTCTATGCTTTGGACTTTCCAAATCAGATAGAAGAGCAATGTTGCCTGCAACATGATTCGAACATCCTGAATCTATGTAGAACAAATGATCATCTTCTTTACCTTCTTTGTGGCTTAGATTCATAAGAAGCAAAGATTCTTCATGTGGTTGATCTTCTAAATAATTGTTGTAGTCCCTTCTATTATAGCTTCTATTGTTATTGTTGAAGTTGTGTCCATCTCTGCCTCTATTGCTGCCATATCCACCTCTTCCACTTCCTTTCTGGGTCTTCCCATTGAACCATCAATTCTGAGTGGTGTGGTTGGTCTTATCGCATATGGCACAAGGTTGAACATTTTGACCTTTGGCTTTGTCTTGCTTTGGTCCTTTCTTCTTCCCTTTCCACTTGCTCTTGCTTGCAAAGTTGGCTTGAGAAGTCTCTTCTTCATCTTCTTCCTTCTTCTTGCCTTTCTGCTTCTTATCCTTCTTATCTGCATATAGAGCACTAGTTGAATTACCATGATAAGAGTTACCTTCCTTTATGCTATTGTTGGATTCTTGATTGAAGAGTTGTCCAAGAAAGATGTTGAAGTCTGGAGTTTGCACATCCATGATGAGATCATAAGCCGTCGTGAAGGATTGCCATTGTTTATCACTTCGAATGCCGTTGAGAATTTGCCTCATGATGACCTCTTCTTCAATCAGCTCTCCAATGGATGCTAACTGATCCGCAACCTCCTTAACCTTGGTAAAAAACTCTATGATGGTTTGTTTAGGTGTTTTCTTCATTTGGTTGAACTCGTTCCAAAGATGATTCTTTCTTGCTTTGGTACTAGCAGAAAAGAACGTCTCGAGGGCATCCCAAGTCTCTTGAGATGTCTTGCATCCTCTAATATGTGGTAATAGAAAGTCAGAGATAGAGTTTAGTATGTACGGCCTTGCTTGAGCATCCCTTGCGCACCAAAGTGTGAGCTTATCTATCTCCTCTTGTGTAGGTCCTCCTTTGGATCTTGGAATAGGCATAGCTTCATCACCTTCTACAATTCCATAAAGATTTCTACCTTGCAAATAGGTCTCCATTCTGATTTGCCAAGCCGCGTAGTTGTGTCGATCAAGATTCTCGATCATTGAGGGAAAGGCGTCACCCATCTTGATCTAGCTCTGATACCACTGAAAGAACTTGGAAAAGCTTGTAGAAGGTAGAAAAGTGCGTTTCGAAGCGACGAAGTTTGGTCAAGCCAACCGGCACAAGACCAGCCCTTGAGCTTATGGAGACTCAAATAGACCTTATAAGCATGTAATAAGTGCAAATAAATGCACTATGTACTTTGGAGCATCAAGGAGAATGAGTCGATACAAAACAGATAGGTTCACGGGTCGACATTAGGGGAAAAAATGGACTCTGCATGGGCCTTGTAAGGATTCCTAATTTTTAGGGATTAAAATGCTTAATCTAGTGGTTTGAGGAAGCATACAAAACCACCAGTGGTATTCTCAAATAAAATAGTATTTGATAGCTTTCATATTTAAATTACTAAATTGGAGTGTTTTGAGCCCTTGGATATTTGAATTCAATGGCTTAGATTAAGTTGAAGGGCCTCTAGAGAGAGAAGATAAAAAAAGTCGTGGGAGTTTTGTCCTATTCAAGCAGGCTTTTTTGGCCATTCTCTGCACAATTTTAGGCCCTTGGATTGGCTCAAATCCGATGGATATCCGGATTTGGGGCTGATCTTCACAGCGCTGGCGACGTGAGCCGTTGGATGAAGTTTTGATCTAAGAGAGGAGAACAAAAGGCGCCCAAGATCATCATGGGCACCCATCCTAGCCATTGGATCAAAGCTCCATCTAAAGGACCAAATTTAAGGCGCTCAAATCCCATGGGCATCAATGAGAACCCTCAGATCTAAGCCCCATCCAAGGGTCATAAAACATAGGCGCCTATTTGAAGCCTCATTTGATCTTAGCCACAAGATCTAAAGCCAATCCAAGGGTCATAAAGCAAAAGCGCCTTGACTTTTGTCCTCTAGCCTTTACCTTTGGATTTTGAAGTCCATCCAATGGCTAAAATTCATTTCCGAAAATTCGAAAACCATTCAAGTGGAGAAAAGAAGGAGTTTTAGGTGGTTTTTTGCTCTTTGACCACACAAAAACAAGGGAAGACTAGGCCTAGCCTATGTGATCTAGGGACTAGACTATGGCCACCACCCTCTTCTCATTGGTCCATCACTAATCCCTCCTTAATCTAAAAGGCCCATTCAGGGTTCATTTTTTCCCCTAATGAGTAGCTCAAAAAACTTACTATCTATGGAAGAGACAATGAACTTCAAATGCCCATAGCGACCAACATGATTACAATTAGAAAAAATCCTTTTATGGGCATGATACACATAGTGTTGAGTGTATGGAATGCACAAAAGTATAAGGAATAAGCAAAATATGCTATAGGAATGAATGCGACATTCACCGGTGGTACTTCCTATGTTTCAGGAATATGCAGAGATTGACCCCGAGACAGAAAAACTCCGATTTCTCCCAATTTACTGAACCAAATGCTATGAAAAAATTTTATGCATAAACTAGACACTTATACCTTTCCAATGAGATATCTTGCACTCAATTTCGAGCTCTGGAGAGAGAGCCGCAGCCTCTGCAAGATTACTGTTGGCGAAGAAGATGATGCAGAGAATTGAAGGAGCAAGACAATGATGGTCACAAGTGTATGTATATTGCTTCCATGTAATGTACAAGTGATTTCAAGTCTTTATATAGCCTCTAGGAGTGTTGCACGACTTTTACAAGTTGAATTTGAATTCAAATGAAGGTGGGAATGGTTGTTGGAGGGAATCAATTCACTTTCCTACAATCTAGGAAAAGTGAAGATCTAGTTTGATCTACTTTTAGGTGATTGATTGCTTGATTGAATGCAACTCCGATCACCACAAATTCGTGGGATTTGGGCTCTATCTTTCTACCTTTACATGTGTAAAGCTCAAGGCTTTTACAACGGTAAATGAACCATCAAAAATATCTCAAAAAAATACAATAAATGAGCATATGAAAGAGAACTCTCCAACGGATATTCTTTCGACGCTATAGCCTTTGATGTAGATCGAATCCACCTCAAGCATACTGTAAGCTTGATGTTCCAACAGTGTTTCATGCATGGACCAAACATATTGAGGTGCATTATCACTATGTGAGAGAGCGCCTTCATGGAGGAGATATTGATTTGGTATATGTGCCTACACAAGATAATGTGGCAGACATATTCAACAAAGCTCTTCCAAGAGAAAAGTTTGAAGCATTCTACAAAGCTTTAGGCTTATTACCTTGTGGGGGCTGATCTATCACTCCCTGTATGTGTTCACATCATTTGCTCTAGGGGGTTTTTTATACTTATGTGTTCCTTGAGTAGCGTTGATGTGAACCTTTTCCCTATACATGGGCACTTTTTACTCTAGTGTTGGCTAGAGGTTTTTTCCCCATGTTGCCACATACTTGATACACTCATATGTGGTGGTACTTTGTACTTAGGGATATTATTCAGCTCTTACTTCGGTTTAGATCATCGTCAATAGAGAGAGCTATTCTAGCCATACCTTCTTTGTGTGTCTTGCTGCATTTGTGCTCCTTGTGTATGCTTCTCGTGTGTCTCTCGCACTTCTACACATACCCAACAATGATAATAAAGAGGTAAGGTAACTCTGTATGCAATAACTCGACATGAAAGGTCTTGGTGTGTTGTATTACTTTTTGGGCAATGAGTTTATACATACATAAATTGGTATATGGCTCTCCCAAAGACAATATGCCATGAATATGCTACAAAAGTACTTTATGGCTGATTGTGAGCCAATTTCTATGCCATTAGATTAGACTATGAAGTTGGATGCTACATTAGATGAAGGATTTCTCTTAATGTTTTTCTCTACATACTAGAATCATACAACCTTTGAAGGTGGAGGTAGTTGTTGATCCAAAACTTGCCTTGTAGGCTCCTTATTGCCTTGATTATACATAGGTTGTCTATAGAGGTTCTTTATAGTATTGCTATTGATCTCTCAGAGGGTTTTCATATGCATATGTGGGAGGATAAATAGGCCTAGGTTGATACTATTGTCTTTGCTAATATTGTTATTGTTGGTATTGATGATGAGGTTGATCCCCATCACAGTGCTTCCATCTCTTAAGTGGTTGTGGTCACTAGCCATATGGTACATTACATTGATATTTTGCATGTTCCATCTCAATATTATTTGCTATCATGTCCGTAACTTTGTGCAATCAAAGATTTCATCAAACTAGAGGAAGCGTATGCTTCACTTTGAGTTTCGGATGGTGAAACTTGAATTCTATAGCTAAATTATCCTCTAAGTCCACACACTCTGTGGTACTTTTATTTAAGGTATTGAGCCTTCAAATGTATACTAATGAATGTAACTGTGTATTAGTCAATCCCTCTAAGAATAGAGAAATCAAGTTCCTCTCTGGTGGACTTTCTTTGGGTTGACATTGTTGATATATTTCGGTAGTGATGTGTATAAACACACTTAGGACTGTTGAGGCACTTTTTTCCCTCTTTAGGAGGTTTTTTCCCTTGGCTTATATATATGCCTATAACCCTAACAAGTTACTTATCATTGTACATTCTCTTGGTAATACATTCAATATTATGTGTTGTGCTCCAAGCTTCTTCTTCTTCCTTGTGCTATTTGCGTGCTTTTGTAGACATCAAACTCCAAAAATTAGTATCAAAGCAAGTTGCCTCTTCATCTAGGGCATTGTTGACACCCCTCAGGTCACATTCTCACAATCGCATGAAAATTGGTGAGCATACTTAGGGTGATTAGCAGTTCAAAACTCTTTTGCGTTGTGTTGTCAAAATCATGATATGATCTCGTTTTGGGCTTTGAACGCACTATCATAGTGCCCGTGCAGACAATGTCATCTTTTTTTGTCAAACATATATACAAGTTTTGGTTTGACAATACAAGCATCTCAAAGTCTGCTACATGTTTAGCAAAACTTGATAGGGTAGTTATATTCAACTTTTTGGGATACACTCATTTTTCTACATCATGCTATTTTAGTCACTGGCCATGGCTGAAAGTAGTGATGTATTCCATATGTTGGTTGTTGAGGATAAGTTGGATGGTACCAATTACAAATTATGGGCATATATGATGTGTCATGTATTGGTTGCAAAAGGACTCTAGAATAATGTGTAGGGTGTTGAAAAACATCCTACTACACCTGCAAATACAGTTATTGAAGGTGATGCGGATGATGTTGAAGATGTTGATCTTTTGTTCTTGTTCGTGCTCGGTTCCTGCTGCACTTACTATAGATCAACTTTATTGGGATGGCACAGATGCTTAGGCACATGCATTGATAGCCTTGTCTATCAAACATGCCACTATTCCTCACATTCACTCTTGCAAAACAACAAAGGATGCTTAGGATACATTTACCACTATATACTAGGCAAGAAATGAGGCTCGTGCTACTTACCTCTAAAAATAGTTAGAGAGGGAGCACATGAATGAAGAAGATTCCAAAGATCAAAGATTTGAAGGAGCAGTTAATTTTTGATGATGAAGTCTTGCCAGACAGGTCACTTGTGCAGACAATTCTGAACGGTCTTCCAGATTCATATTAGAGTTTTGCTTCTACTCTTTGATTTATGATGAAGGGAAATCTAAATGCCTTAACATTCGAGGAGTTAGTCTCTATTATGTTGCAAGAAGATCAATCTAGGCAGAATAGTCCGTTATGTTGTAGATGAAGATTTCCTGGCTAGTTAGAAGGGCAAAGGTAAATGGAGCACATCTACTAGTAAGAAAAATATGCTAAATTCTACACAATCAAAGAAGGATGACAAAAACGAGAAGAAAACAGAAAAGCAAAAATTGTTTTGCAAATATTGTAAAGGAAATGATCATGTCATAAAGATTTGTCCCAAAAATCACTACAAAAGATGCAAGGAAGAAAGATGTTGGAATGGTTGTTGCAGAGGCCTCTACACCCAAAATAGAGTCTATTAATCTTGTGCAGAATGAAGAATGCACATTTACTACTGTTTGCAGTTATGACCCATCTTCTCATGAACAATGTATGTCTGCAGTAGACTCAGATGCTCGGTGCTTTGATAGTGGGGCAACCAAATATATTACATTGCATCACAATTTCTTCACTTCACTTGAGTCTACCCCTACAGGGAATATTGTCACATGTGCAAACAACTCCTCTTATCATATCATGGGTGTTTGTAAGATCATTATGACTATTACTAATGGTTCTTCTTTTGCATTTTTGGATGCTTTATTTGTGCCAAGGATCAAGAAAAATCTATTATCAATTTTAGCATTAACCAAGATTGGCTTGGTTTTTAAAAGTTGTGGATGACAAATGTACAGTTGATGAACTGTCAAATGACAACGTCATTATTGCTTCTGGCATTTTATGTTGTGGGGTGTATAAGCTCATAGATTATGCAAAGTCAGTGATTAATTCAACATGTGTAGTTCAAGATTCTCAGGCTATGTCAGATATAAAGCTTTGGTATCCATGCTTTGTTCATCTGAATTTTGCTAGTTTGCTATGCCTGTAGAAATCTTAAATGTTGTCCTCTCTGCCTAAACTTGAGGAACCTGGTAAACATGTCTATGGAGGCTGTATTTTTGGAAAAGTGCAGCATTCCTCCTTCCCAAAAGATGGTTCAACATGAGCTACTAAAAAATTGCAGCTTGTTCACAATGATGTTTGTGGTCCTATGCAAACACTTTCTTTTGGGAACTACCTTTAACTCGTGACTTTCATTGATGATTTTTCTAGGAATGCATGGGTATATCCATTGGAAGCAGAGTCCAAAGTGTTTATGTGCTTCAAACAATTTCTGGTTTTGGCTGAGAATTTGTTCGCATGTAAAATGTGCACCCTTTGTTCTCATCAAGGGGGGGGTATATGTCTTCTAATTTTAATGCATTTTTGCTTGAATCTGGGATAAAAAACATCAATGTATAGTGCCATATACACCTGAACAAAATGGATTTGCTGAAAGGAAGAATAGGTCACTCATGGAGATGGCAAGGTGTATGGTCAAGAGTTAGGCTTTACCACATAGTTTTTGTCATGAGGATGTTATGTGTGCGACATATGTACTTAACAAGTGGCCCACTAAAGCATTGCAGTCTATCACCTTGTATGAGGCTTGTCATGGTTGCAAGCCATCTGTTGCTCATCTTCGTGTCTTTGGTTGTTTGGCATATGCATTGATGCCTCATCAAGCACTGAAATGTATTTTTGTTGGGTATAGTTATAAAAGCAAAGGCTATCATCTGTATCATCCAGAGAAGAAACACATTTTGGTTAGCCATGATGTTTTTGTGGAAGATGCAATTCAGCCATTACTTTCATGTACTAAAGAGACATCACGTAGCTCCAAAGATGTGTATGATACTTTGCTCACTCTTTTTATAGGTGGAAAATCTAATGCTAGTTCAAATGAGGTAATTTCTCAGCCTTTATAGGTTTGACATGATGATGCAGATCATTTCATTTTGGATGCAAATTTACATGATGCACTTGTTGATGATAGGCTTGATATAGAGGAGGTAAAAACTATGCCTAAATGGTTGGTGCAGACTTTGCTAGATAGTAAATTAGATGCACCTTTGTCATATGGTACTCGTTCAGGCTCTCATAGTGTTTGTTTTGCATCAAATTTCTATGGTATGGCTACCTCTAGTCTTTGTGATGAAAATGAGCCTATTTCTTTTGATGAAGCACAAAATTCAAAAAATTAGATGGTTACTATACAATCACAATATGATGTTATTATATATGTTTTGAGCCTCGTGGTTTTGTGCAAAAAGGGCATGAAAACAAAGTGTGCAAGTTGAAAAAGGCATTATATGGTTTGAAGCAAGCACCACGTGCTTGGTATGACAAAATATATGCCTACTTGATTGCACATGGTTTCGAGAATAGTCCAACTAAGAGCACCTTATATATCAAGCATGAAAATGATGTGCTTCTGATCATTTTTGTTTATGTTGATGACATGCTTCTCAATGGTCCTAATGAGAAGCATGTTGCTGATTTTAAGCCTGAGTTGCATGCCTCATTTGAGATGTCAAATTTGGGGCATTTGAATCATTATTTAGGCATTCAATTTATGCAAGTTGATGGCGAGATAGTTTTCTATCAAACAAAATTGATTGAAACATTATTGCAACATTTTGGCCTTGAAGATTGCAAACATATTGCCACTCCTATGGAGATAGGTTTACGATTGAGTCTTCATGATGTTGGTGATGCATTTGATGTTGTTCTCTACCAGTAGGTTGTTGGATGCTTGATTTACTTACGCATAACTTGGTCTGATATTCAGTTTACTATCTCTCAGATGAGCATGTTTATGCGTTTCCCAAGTGTCACGCATTGGCAGGCAGTTAAGAAAATCTTTCGCTACTTGAGTGGTACCCTACGACTTGGATTGTTTTATCCCAAGGGGGGATCACTATCACTAGATTTACATGCTTTTTCTGACCCTCATTCGGTTGGTTTCTTTGACACTCATGTGTCCACCAGTGGTTTTTGCTTCATGCTTGGTAGCTCATGCATATCTTGGTTGAGCAAGAAGCAACCTACTCTGGCCACTTCTAGTTGTGGTACTGAGTATAGGGAAGCTTTCATAGCGATTGTTGAGTGTGTGTGGCTCAAAATCCTTTTGGTTGATTTGGGTGTTATTCAATCTTCTAGCACCACCATTTTCACTGATAGTCAAAGTGCATTGGGAGGTGCAACGAACCCTCTGTTCCATGCTCTCACTAAGCATATTGAGGTGCACTATCATTATGTCAGGGAGAGGTTCTCTGCTGGAGAGATCAACTTGGCATATGTGTACACACAAGAAAACGTTGCATACCTTTTTCATAAAGGCTCTACTGAGGGAGAAGTTTGAAGCTTTCCACAAATCTTTGGGCTTACTTCTTTTTGTGGATTGATTCCACGTAGCTTGGCACTTCCTTATACATGCATGCTAGCTCCTTGTTCACCGCATCACTCCAAGGGGGGATTTGTTGATATATTTTGGTAGTGATTTGTGTGAACACACTAGGACCATCAGGGCACGTTTTTCCCCGACTTATATATACGCCTATAACCCTAATGGGTTACTTATCTTTGTACATTCTCTTGGTAATACATTCAATATTGTGTGTTGTGCTCCAAGCTTCTTCTTCTTCATTGTGTTGTTCACGTGCTTCTGCAAACATCAAACTCCAATAGACATTTGTCTACATAGTGCTTGAAGTGCCTTGTTGCTACTTACATAAATTCATGAATGGCTTGCGTGAAGCTATAGATTAGAGAAGTTGAATCATGCTTAAGTCCTCATTTAGAAAATTATCCATTGAAATCTTCCACAAGAGCTTCCAAGTTTTTGAACATACCTGTTGTCAATGGTGGGAACCATGACAAGGTGATTCCGATAAGAGTTAATCCAAATTTCTCATATTGAGTGAAAAATGCAATGACTTGTTTAGCTCTCAAGACTTTCTTGAACTCAACTGCATGATCATAAGGATCAGTAGACCTATTATAATAATTCTTCATGCACTTTGCCACTTGGGATGGTCGAAGGCCACATCCTTTGTCTTGCACTCTAATAATTGGGTTTACTAATTCAAGAGTAACATGCTCAAAGGTTGGTGCTTCAGGATCATACTGTTACTGTTGTGTCACTCTCATTTGAACTCTATTTAGAAGTGCCTTTAGAAATTGAGAATTGACTTCCCCATCAATATTGTCTAAAGGAAGTTCAAAAAGGTTGTTACTTACTATAGGCCTGGACATGTGGTTTGCCTATTGGATCATTCATGTCCTGGATTTTTTCCCAATGACTAAGGATTAGGTCTTGCAAAAGACCATTTGGTTCCATGACTTCTAAGTAAGAGTTGCCTGCCTTGTGTCTAATTTCAGGCAATCAAGTAGGAGCATACTGTTTATGGTACACATGGAAAAGGAGTATGCATTATTTATCCAATATATCTTTTGCATAAAACTTTCCATATAGATGGCCTTCCATGAACGTTTGGTTTTTACTAAATGGATTATGATGATGCCCGCAACTACCATTCCTTTTGGTGGTGTAAGTGGAATTTGAGGTACGTTATGATTATCCATGCTAGCCAAGATGACTATCTCTCCTTTATGGTTTGTATACTCAAGATTGGAAATGAGTAAGTAGACATTCCCTTGTTTATCTTTGTATTGATAAGTGAAAAACTTAATTATTGGGTGTGGATCAATTCTTAAACAAGTAGGTTTTTAAGCCTAACCACTTGTTGGTTGACTCCATTTAGATATATGCCTATCCTATGGGCATTGAACTTCTGGAATTTTAGAATGGCTTGATAGTCTCTAATTGATGGTCTTGCCATGTTAGGATTCATGGGGTTTGTGTGCTTATCATCCAAAGCCACCAATGATCCCAATTTAATTCAAGATCACTACTTGATGAAGTCATTTGAATTCAAATTCAAAACTACCTCCAAAAGTAGCTATAAAAGGAGCAAGAAGGAAGTCGCCAAGGAGTGCTTGATTCGTGGCCATTTCATGCCCATTTGTAGAGATTGAAGAGCTTACTCCATAGCTCTATCATTCTACTTTCATTGTGCAAGTACTCATTGCCAATAAGGTTGTAATTATATGTGAATCTATACATTCATCATTTACTTCTTCTCTGATTTGTTCTTTGCTATACTCACTCAGAACAGTAAACTTCAGAAGCTCATATCTCGGGCTATACGTAACCTTTTTCAGAGTTTTAAAGTGCATTGGATATCTTTTTAAGTCTAGTTTATGATCACAAAATTTCATCTCCATTGATTACCATTTTTGAGAAACCTATATTTTACTTCTCACTAGTCTATCTCTACAGAGCCCAAAAATGGTAGGAGTGTTCCAGATTTTGCTAAAACTTTTTCTAAGTGCTCAGTTGATGAATTGAAGTGTTTGGATTGGGAAGCTTGCTAAGTCTATTTGCTATGTCCAAAAGGAATTTTTCTAATACCTACCAGGTTGAGAGCACTATTCATTTTTTCCAGCAGGTGTATGTACAAAAATAGCAAGTTTTGGGAGCTAGTCATTTTGTAACTAGTCTGTCTTGACTCAAACTTTTGAGATACTTGTTCCAAAGCACTGGGGTAATTTTTGTGTGGATTTAGGAAGCTCAAAGGGTCTACTAATCAATTCTAAAGTCTCAATTGGCTACTGTGAATCTGTTTGTAGTAGCACCAATTCATCTTCAGGTTGCATCCACCATATCTCTCTAGAGTCCTCAACAATGATCCTTCCTCAAATGCACTCTGAGGTGCTTCTATTTTGGTCGAATATCTTTGAGGCTATCGAGTGACTATCTTGTGTTGTTCCTTATACTGCTTGACCCAAGTATATGCATGCTGAGAAATCCTACATTAGTGCCATGCTAAGTGTCCTTCAGCATGCTAAGTGATGCTTGATGTGCTAGCCAATGTGCAGAGCTATCTTGGGAGCCATGTGATTTGGTATCTCACAGTTAGAAGACCTACTAAACAATAATAACCATGACTCTTGATGCTTGATACTCTTCAAGGAGAGCTTCAAGAATGCACCTAATTGATTAATCACCCAATCAACAGCTCCAAATGGTGTTTCTCTTCTTGCTACTTGATGTTGATGCCTTGCTATCGGTGCCCTATGCAAAGCTTGGTTTTTTCTTTGCATTCTTCAAAACTAACCTGTATGATTATCCCTAAGTGATGTTGGTGATTTTTGATCCTCTCAAAAGCTCATGAGTTTTCTTGATAGTCATGATCCAACTGCCATTTAGGATTTAAAACATGATGTTTGATATTCTAATCCTAAGAGATATATTGAGTGATGCTTACCCATTGTGCTTTGAAGAGAACTTGAATAGTTCGCTCTCAAAGTTGATCCCATCAAGCTCTCAGTCCTGGAAAAGAGATTTATGAGATTTTTCTTCAAGGAAAGAGGTGAAGGACCTTAGATAAGAAGATCCTCTAACATAGATGCTCTAGATGTGCCCAAAGAGGTCTCCTCCCCTTATAGGTGTGTTTCCACAAATGATTTTCATTCCTCTTGACCTAGTGCAAGGTGACCCTTTTTCTAATCCTTCATCGACTCACACTTACTTGTAGTGTTGATGGGTGTAGAGCAACGTGCATGTCAATTGATGGGTGGGTAAAATTTGCAAAAAATGGTGATGCTTGAAATCATGAAACTTGATCAGACGACACCTGAGAAAAGGATACCTAACATTATCATGACACTTGCTCCATGGCACCTACTAGATGTCATGATATTTGGTAAGTGTCATGGATGCCTGAAGCTCATGATACTTGGTGGTATCATGACACTTGGTTTGTGACACATGAAACTCAACACCTATGACGTGTCAATGCTACTTGTCCTCATGACACACAATATTCAACACCTAAGAGGTGTTGATGATATCTACTTTCACAATACCAATTCCTCATGGCACATGACACACTACACATAATGTATGATACATGACACCTAAGCCTAATGATACAAAATACCTATGAAAACGATACATGATCCTTGACACACAATAGGCAACACATGATAGATGACCAGTGGCACACAATAGGTGGAAAAAAATGCCTAAGTGTTGATGACACTTGTCATGGGTTGGCGATACCACAACACTAGTGGAGTGTTGATGATACTTGGAAATGACACTATGATGTAGTGATACCATTCAAGTGTCATGATACCTATAAGGTGTTGATGAAAATGCTATAGTCTCAACATGTGGCCATCATGCAATACTCATTCCCATTACCATTGGATACCTTAGGATATCTCATGAGCTAGGGACCTTGGCTTTGCTTACAACTTGTCCCACACACATGTAATGATCTCTATAGACCAATGTATAGCATAGTAAATGGGTATCTCCCATAGCTTTTGTTCCTAAGAAGAATGGAAAACTAAGATTATGCATGAACTTGAAAAAGTTAATTGGACGATCAGGGATAGCTATCCATTTCCAATCATTGATCATCTCTTGGAAAGAGTAGTAGGCAAGTGCGTAGCTTTCTTGATAGATTTTCTAGTTGTAATAAAGCTGCAATTGCACCATAAGACCAATTTAAGAATACCTTTGCTATTGAGTAGGAAATTTGTGGGTTTAAAGTGATGCCACTTGGATTGACAAATGACCATGTGACTTTATAGAGTTTGATGTGTCATTTCTTCAAATAATTTCTACTAAATAATTATATGGATTTGTCTTATGTGCATATTAGCAAAATGATCTTAGTGCATACTAAACGAATTGTCTTCATGGTTAGACAATGAAATATTTTTAGACACATAGTCTCCAAACATGGCATATCCACCAATGAAGATAAGGTCAAAGCTCGAGTATTTTTTCCAAAGCCAAAGAATGTGAATGAAGTGCAAGCTTTGATGAGACACTCTATTTATTATTGTAGACTTACCCATATTTAGAATATGGTTGAATATGCCCTATATGCTTTGATCACTAATTTTGAATGGATGAAAGAGGTTGATACGTTTTGAAGAGCCTAAGCATCGATTAGTCACAATGAAAGCTTTAAAATTAAATAATTTAAATTAATCTTCCACATAAATGTTGGTGCATCCAACTATGCCATAGGTTGTATCTTAACTCAATCAATTGATGAAGGAAATTTTGATTTTCCGATTGTGTTTTCAAGTAGAAACTTAGCAATGTGGAGAGGAATTACACAACCACAAAATAAGAAGGCCTAGGAATGATCTATGTGGTAAAGAAACTTAGGAATTATTTATTGGAAAACAAATTTAAATTCTTGTTTAAGCATGAAACCCTTCTCTATTTAGTGGACAAACAGTACTAGAATATTGGTTTGATGGTTTCTTCTATTGATGAAGTTTGAATTTGAGGTAGTAGTAAAAAATGTTGCACACATGTTTGAGTAGATCAGCTTTCTAGATTAACAAATGTTAAACCATCATAGGGGATTTTATATGATTTACCATATGCCTATTTTTTCAATTTAAAAGTGGTTCATGCATTGAGTTGACTTATTGTCCATTGAACCATTATCTTCCAATGGAGAAACACATAGTGAGAGAATCCAAAGATCTTTAAATCATAGCTAGAAGTATCTATTGAAGAGGTGAATGTGGAATTCTTCCTTGTTGTGTAGATGATGATGTGAAATGAAACCTACTTACATAGGTCCATTGATTGAGTTTGGGATTGCATTTTCCCAAAATAAGACATCGCAAAACTTATGATACTTAGTGTTCAATTGCCACACACCAGCAAAGATAATCATGAGTATTGTAGCATCTATGTGTCTTATCAAGAGAGACCTCCCCTTTAACATTTAATGTTATATCAGGTGGATAGCATTAGAATTGGATTATACCAATAGTAAATTACCTAAGAGATCAGACTCATCTTGAAGGTATTAATTCAATTTTAGTGTCAATGTCCATCTAAAGGCCAAATGTCCATTAAACACTCTTGTATATGTTTTTTCTAGTAAAACATATAATGGCATGGTTAGCCACAAATTATATAAAGACCACCCATTTGTGAAACCTTCATACAAGTGTGTGATCATAGCTTTGTCAATTTTTGTTTTTTTCCTTGGAGAACTTCATAGATGGATATAGAGGTTGATTGTGACATCATCCATAAGTTTTGCTATGAGAAGCTAAGAAGCTCCCTTTCAATGATATCATATCAATTTGACACAAAGACACACAAGTTGTTGCCAATTGACAAAGTGCAATCGAAACCTGCAACCTGCACAACACTTCGAGAAATCCGAGGCTTATGACTAAGGTGGAAATCAAGACATAGGACTTGGCATACCTTTTCATAAGAGTCAAGCCAAAGTCTAATATCATTGGCACTATTGGCTTCATGTGAGGGAGGACCCCAATGATAAAGGAACACAAAGGTTCCTTGAACTTCTTGAGAGGTCATCCATACCAGTATTGTATCCCTTAAAGCTTGTGTCACTCTAGCATAGTGGAAGTATCAAAGTGGAGGAGATCTACCTCATAAATGTCATTACATGGAGACTTGAGGATGGTATGATTACCATGAGAGAGAGGAATGCACATGTGCATCAGTGAAAATCACACTAACATGGACACACATACAAACACACATAAGGTAGAAAAAAGAGTAGAACAATGAAATCTTTCATTTAAGAACTCTTCGTACAAAGTTTCATAAAAAATCCAACCTCAAAAGTGAGATCTCTAGCTCCTTTTATAGTTTTTCACTAGCTATGTCCTAGTTTAAACCTAGTGTCTCGCCTAGTTAAAGATTAGGTTCCTAAGCTAATTTGAAGGCTCAAATGGATTTCAAAAATTATGAAAATTGAAACATAGGATCTTCTAATTCTCCTCAAGCTCGTGGAACCCTTGTCTTGCAGAAATGGGAGTCGGATCTACAAAAACAGATATTTACAAAGTGATCAAAATCATTGTTTGTTGGAAATTAGTGTTGAAAAAAACTGGCTAGGCATTGGCATTACATCCCCTTCAAAAGTGGTTAATTGCACTGCTCCATTTGTTGAAATTCTATTGATAATCATAGGTCCATAACAAGATTTCTCTAACTTATGAGCTTTAGAGTATAGATCAATACTGAATTGCCAACTTCCAAGCCCTTGTCTTTCACATATGCATGGAAATAAGCCGTCTGTCTCTTCTTAGCTGCATACATTCCTATTGCTACCCTTTGTGGCATTTCTTCTAAGCATTCTAAGTTTATAATCCTAAATTATAGCTCATGGCCTATCCATTGATGCTCTTGTGCAACCTTGAGACTGTTATACTTTATGGAATAATGGAATATTATATGGATTTTAATGTCTTGAGGTTTTTAATGTAATTTGTGTTTTCAATTTAGAAACTGAAGAATCATGAGGGTGTGAACGCACATGGACTTATTCAGATATTTTTGAAGATAATTAAAAATATACTATTTTAGATATTTTTTGTAAAAATAATAGATCGCTTTAGAAAGCGATGTTTTTGTAAAAATAGTAGATTGCTTAGAAAGTGATGATTTTGTAAATAAAGTAGATTTTTGTAAAGGCACACTTTTTGAAGCGCTACCCTCATGTATCCTCTATTCAAGAAGTAATGAGAAATACCTATAAATACACATACTCTGATAGACTCGTCCATCAAAGTATATGGGGGGAGATTGTACCCAATCTTGTGTCCAATTTCTTGTCTCTCTCTATTTTGTTTATGCTTTTGTGAGATTTCATTTTTGTACTATCTCTGTGTGCGTGCATATGCAAGATCGGATCAACGGTGGTATCAGAGCCTGTAGATGTGGTTTCTCAACATCCGGTCATGATTCACGACGTCTGCTCGTGATTCGACATCTGTTTTGATCTTCCAATCTAGGTTTTCATTTATCAAGTCCATTTTTTTTCATTGATGTGTTTTTTTGAATTTGTTATTATGCACTATGCTCCTCTCATAGTGTGCATTGTGCTCACTGTGACACTCTACTCACTGTGACACTGTGCTCATTGTACTCATTGTGCTCACTGTGCTTATTGTACTCACTGTACTCCCTATGCTCCCTATGCTCCCTATGCACTTTTCACTATTTGAGTTAAGGTTCGGTTATCAAATTCGATTATCAAGTTCATTTATCAATTCGGTTATCCATTCAGTTACTCCAAGGCATTGACTAGGGCATAGAACTATGGCATAACTTTGGCATATTTGGCTTCTTTGGCACTCATGGTTCTCTTGGTTCACTTTGGTTCCCTTTGGTTCCATTTGGTTCCGTTGGTAGCCATTAGATGTGCGCGAACCAATTCTAACTTATGAGTGGCAATATGAACTTCCTTATTTCCCTAGCTAGCCTACTTATTTCTCTACTTAGCCTACTTAGTTCCTTATTTAGCATGTAGCAGATTTGAACCCACAACCTCGCACTTACAAGAGATATGCTTTATCCACTAGCCTATTTTCACTTATTGATACCCGCAACTTCTAACATATCTTTCCCTTATTAATTAGTTAATTTATTTATTTATTTAACACTCTCATTTATTTAATTATTATTTTATATATTTCCTAGACAAAGCCTTTCTTTTCCATTTTAATTCAAATATTGCTAACATTCTTTTCACATGTTTAGTAAGAGGTTTTGGTTCTATAAAAGGCCATGGACCCTACCCATACTACTGAGGATTTTGGTAAGTTATTTATTAAATGTTATTTATAAAAGGTATTTTTGCTCATCATGGTAATTTATTTTTTTCACATCATTGTTTTCCAAAAGTTATTCTATGAGATCGGGATGTTCATTTTTGTAATCACTTTTGGGTTGCATTATTTCAAATTTGAGGTTCCAAAGTAGACTTTAACCTTGCATATCATTCACAATCACATTAACTCTGAGTTTTCCAATTCCATGCATGTGTTTTTACTTGGAACATGTTTATGATTGTTCAGAGATGGGACATGTGACTAGCTATCCATGTCTATTTTATTCTTATCAACTGAGGTGAGTTGCTCGTCAACTGGGAGGCATGTTATACTTTATGGAATAATGGAATGTTATATGGATTTTAATGTCTTGAGGCTTTTAAAGTGATTTGTGATTTGACTTAGTAGGTGAAGAATCATGAGGGTGTGAACACATGTGGAGTTATTCATATATTTTTTAAGATATTTGAAAGATAATATTTTAGATATTTTTTGTAAAAATAAGATCGCTTTAAAAGCGATGTTTTTGTAAAAATAGTAGATCGCTTAGAAAGCGACATTTTTGTAAATAAAGTAGATCTTTGTAAACACACACTTTTTGAAGCTTCACCCTCATGTATCTTCTATTTAGGATGTAATGTGGAGTACCTATAAATACACGTACTTTGATAGAATCATCCATTTGAGTATGTGGGGGGAGATTGTACCCAATCTTATGTCCAGTCTCTCTCTATTGTGTTTATCTTTTGTGAGACTTCATTTCTATACTATCTCTGCATACATGCCTCGTAATACAGAGCGGGTATCAAGAAGTCAAAGGGAAGCACTTCATTCTGACCAAAAACCATCAGAAAGGGATTTGCATTGAGTATCGTCTTGTAGGCCACTCTGTATGCCCAAACAACATGGTGTAACTATTTATCCATGCTGATATATTTAGGTAGTAATATGTGTGAACACACTAGGACCACCGAGGCACTATTTTCCCTCTTTAGGAGGTTTTTTTCCTCGACTTGTATATGCATATATAACCCTAACAGGCCACTTATCGTTGCATATCCTCTTGGTAATACATTCAGTATTGTGTGTTGTGCTCCAAGCTTCTTCTTCTTCATTGTGCTATTCGTGTGCTTCTGTAGACCTCAAAATCCAACAATTGGTATCAAAGCAGGTTGCCACTTCATCTAGGGCATTGTCGATACCCCTTCGGTTATAGTCTCGTAATCACACAAAATTTGGTGACCATACTTAGGGCAATTTTGTGTCGAAATCATGATATGAGCTTGTTTCGAACTCTGAATGTAGTATCACAATGGTTGTGCAAGAAATTTCCTCTTTTTGTGCCAAAGCTATATACAGGTTTTGGTTCACCAATATAAGTAGCTCAAAGTCTACGAGATACAATCATTTTTTGCATTAGGGTATTTTAGTCACTGACCATGGCTAAAAGCAGTGATGTATTCCATATGTTGGTTGTTGAGGATAAGTTGGATGGTACCAATTACCCATTATGGGATTATATGATGCATCATGTATTGGTTGCAAAAGGATGGTGAAATATTGTGCAGAGTGTTGAAAAACATCCTATTTCATTCGCAAACACAATTGCTAAAGATGATGCAGATGGCATTGAAGATGGTGATATTGTTTTGGTTCCTGTTTGTGTTGTAGTTCCTACTGCACCTACTATAGAGAAACTTTGATTGGATGGCAGAGATGCTCAAGCACATGGATTGATAGCCTTGTCTATCAAATGTACCATTATTCCCCATATTCCCTCTTGCAAAACAGCAAAGGATGCTTGGGATACACTAAGTTCTTTATACCATGCAAGGAATGAGGCTCATGTTGCTTATCTCTGAAAAAAGTTGGAGAGTGAGAACATGAATGAAGGAGATTCCATGGACAGTTTTTTGACAATGATCAAAGATGTGAAGGAGCAGTTGATTTCTGCTGAATGAAAACTTGCTTGACAGTTCACTTGTGTAGACTATTCTGAATGGTCTTCCAGATTCATATCAGAGTTTTGCTTCTACTATTTGATTGATGATGAAAGGCAATCCAAATGCCTTAACATTTGATGAGTTAGTATCTATTCATTCTAAGTAGAACATGACCATTATGCGTGTTATAGATCAAGCTTTCCTAGCTAGTTAGAAGGGCGAAGGTAAATTGAGCTCTTCTACTAGTAAGCAAAAATTTGCTAATTCAGTACAATCAAAGAAGGATGATAGAGATGAGAAGAAAAAAGAAAAGAAAAATTCTTTTGCAAATACTGTAAAGCAAATGATCATGTCATAAAGAGTTGTCCAAAACTGGCTGCAAAAGAGGCAAAGAAGAAACATGTTGGAATGGTAGTTGTGAGGCCCCTACACCCAAAACAGAGTCTGCTAATCTTATGCAGAATGAAGAATGGGCATTTACTACTCTTTGCAGTTATGGCCTATCTTCTCATGAATAGTGTATGTACGCAATAGACTGAGATGTTTGGTACTTTGATAGTGGGGCAACCAAACATATTACCTCGCAGTGCAATTTCTTCACTTCACTTGAGCCTGCCCCTACACGGGATACGTCACATGCACCAACAAATCCTCTTATCCTGTTATGGGAGTTGGTAAGATGATTCTGAATACTGCTAATGGTACTTCTTTTACATTTTCAGATGCTTTATTTGTGTGAGGGATCAAGAAAAATCTATTATCATTTTCAACATTAGCTAAGATTGGCTTCGTTGTGAAATTTGTTGATGACAAATGTGCAATTTGTGATCTATCAAATGGCAACATCATTATTGATTTTGGAATTTTATGTCGTGGGTTGTATAAGCTCATAGATTATGCAAAATATATGAATGATTCAGCATGTGTAGTTCAAGATTCTCAGGTTATGTCAGATGTGAAACTTTGGCATGCACGTTAGAGTTAGATGTCTGCGTAAGCACGCAAACAGCACAAGGAAGAAGAAGAATCTTGGAGCACAACACACAATACTAAATGTATTACTAGAGAATGTACAAAAGATAAGTAGCCCGTTAGGGCAATAGGCATATAAACAAGCCGGGGGAAAAAAACCTCCTAAAGAGGGAAAAAAAGTGCCCCGGAGGTCCTAGAGTGTTCACACACATCACTACCTAAATATATCAACAAATCCCCCCTGGGAGTGATGCGGTGAACAAGTAGCTGGCACTCATGTATAAGGAAGTGCCAAGCTATGTGGAAATCACTCCACAAAAGGAAGTAAGCCCAAAGCTTTGCGAGAAGTTTCAAACTTCTCCCTAGGTAGAGCCTTCATGAAAAGGTCTACAATGTTCTCCTGCGTGGGCACATATGCCAAGCTGATCTTCCCAGTAGAGAACCTCTCCCTGACATAATGATAATGCACCTCAATGTGCTTAGTGCGAGCATGGAACACAGGGTTCCTCGCAATTGCCAATGCACTTTGACTGTCAGTGAAGATGGTGGTGGCAGAAGCCTAACCAACACCCAAATCAGCCATAAGGCATCTGAGCCACACACACACACACTCAACAGTCGTTGTGAAAGCTACCCTATACTCAACCTCACAACTGGAAGTGGCCACAATAGGCTGCTTCTTGCTCAACCAAGATATACATGAGCTACCAAGCATGAAGCAAAATCCACTAGTGGACACACGAGTGTCATAGCAACCAGCCCAATCAGAGTTAGAAAAAGCATGCAAATCTAGCGGTAGTGATCCCCCCTTGGGATAAAACAACCCAAGTATCCGAGTACCACTCAAGTAGCGAAAGATGCGCTTAACCGCCTGCCAATGCTTGACTCTTGGGCAATGCATAAACCTGCTCATCTATGAGATAGCAAACTGAATATCTAGCCGAGTAATGCATAAGTAAATCAAGCATCCAACAGCCTGCTGATAGAGAACAACATCAAATGCATCTCGAGCATCATGAAGACTCAGTCGTAAACCTGTGTCCATAGGAGTGGCAATAGGTTTACAGTCTTCCAGGCCAAAATGTTGCAATAATGTGTCAATATATTTTGTTTGACACAAATCCATTCCACCATCAACGTGCATAAACTGAATGCCCAAATAATGATGCAAATGCCCCAAATCAGACACCTCAAATGAGGCATGTAAATCAGCCTTGAAATCAGCAATATGCTTCTCATAAGGGCCAATGAGTAGCATGTCATCAACATACACCACAATGAGTAGAAGCACATCACTAGCACCGTTGACATATAAGGTGCTTTCAATTGGACTATTCTCAAAACCATGTGCAATCAGATAGGCATGTATCTTTTCATACCAAGCACGTGGTGCTTGCTTTAAACCATATAATGCCTTCTTTAACCTCCACACCTGGTTTTCATGCCCTTTCTGTACAAAGCCATGGGGCTGAAAAACATACACTTCTTCATGCAAGTCACCATTGAGAAATGTTGTTTTAATGTCCAAACGATGTACATTCCAACCATGATGAGCTACAAGTGCACAGATGCTACAAATGGTAGTCATTCGGCAAGTAGGAGCATGGCCTTATACTTGTCAACTATACCATCAGGTTTATGCTTCAGCTTGTATACCCACTTAGTGCCAATGGCCTTCTTGCCAGGAGGCAAGTCACATAAAGACCAAGAACCATTCTTCATTATAGCATCATATTCAGATTGCGTAGCAGCCATCCAATTTTCTGAATTTTGTGCTTCATCAAACGAAAAAGGCTCAGTCTCATCACAAAGACTAGATGCAGCCATAGCATAGCAATCGATGCAAAAGAGGCACTATGAGAGCCTAATCGAGTACGATATGACAGAGGTGCATCTAATTTGCTATCACACAAGGTTTGCACCAGCCATTTTGGCATAGTTCTTGCGTGCTCAATATGAGCTCTCTCATCAATAAGTGCATCATGTAAATCCGCATAAGAAATGGAATGATCTGCATCATCACATGAGACCTGCAAAGGTTGAGAAGTTGCCTCATTAGGACTAGCACTAGACTGTCCACCTGTAAAAAGAGGTTGTAAAGTATCATACATGTCTTTGGTGCTAGCAAATGTCTCCTTAGTACATAAAAGCAATGGTTGAATAGCATCTTCCACAAAAAACAACATCACGGCATTTGGTATGTGGATGATACAGACAATAGCCTTTACTTTCAGAAGTGTACCCAACAAAAATACATTTTACTGCTTTATCATCTAGTTTTATGTGATGTTGTTTAAGCACTAATGCATATGCCAGACAACCAAAAACACGCAGATGAGCAACAGATGGATTACGATCATGCCAAGCCTCATATGGAGTGATAGACTGCAGTGCTTTAGTGGGACACCTATTAAGTACATATGCTGCACACATGACAGCCTCAAGCTAGAAACTATGTGGTAAAGCCTGACTCTTGACCATACACCTCACCATCTCCATGAGTGACCTATTCTTCCGTTCACAACTCCCTTTTGTTGAGGTGTATACGGCACTGTACACTAGTGTTTTATCCCACGTTCAGCCAGAAATGCATTAAAATCAAAAGACATATATTCCCCCCCTCAATCAAAATGGAGGGTGCCTATTTTACATGCTGATAGATTTTCAGCCAAAACCAAAAACTGTTTGAAGCACATGAACACTTCGGACTTTGCCTTCAATGGATATACGCATGCATGCCTGGAAAAATCATCGATGAAAGTCACGAAGTAAAGATAATTTCCAAAAGAAGGTGTCTGCATTGGACCACAGACATCACTATGTACAAGCTGCAATTTCCAAGTAGCCCGAATGGAACCATCTTTTGGAAAGGAGGAACACTGCATTTTGCCCAAAATACAGCCTTCACAAACATGTTTTCCAGGTGCCTCAAGTTTGGGCAAAGAGGAAACCATTTCAGATTTCTGCAGGTGTAGCAAACTAGCAAAATTCAGATGACCAAATCATGCATGCCAAATCTTTCATCTGACATAGCCTAAGAATCATGTACTGCACATGCTGATTCATTTACAAATCTTTCATAGTATATGAGCTTATATTGCCCACGACATAAAATGTCAGAAGCAATAATCACATCGCCATTTGATAGATCATGAACTGTACACCTGTCATCGACAAATTTCACAACCAAGCCAATCTTGGCTAATGCAAAAACTGATAACGGATTTTTCTTGATCCCTGGCACAAACAAAGCATCTGACAAAGTGAAAGAACTACCATCAACAGTAGTCAAAATGATCTTACCAACTCCCATAATAGGATAAGAGGAGTTTTTGGTGCATGTAACAGTATTCCCTATAGAGGCAGGCTCGAGTGAAGAGAAGAAACTGCGCTGTGAGGTAATATGTTTGGTCGCCCCACTATCAAAGTACCAAACATCTGAGTCTACTACAGACATGCACTACTCATGAGAAGATGGGTCAAAATTGCAAACAGTAGTAAACACCCATTCTTCTTCTTGCACAAGATTAGCAGACTCTGTTTTTGGTGTAGAAGCCTTTGCAACAACCATTCCAACCTCTAAGAAAGTCCTCTTCATGATTAACCATCAGATACTGATACATCAACATCTGAAAGAGACATAAGAATCATTATACATGATAATAGATACTAATCTTTTTGATGAAGAGGATAATACTTTACATGTTGATTCTACTAATGATGAAGAGAAAATACCAGAAATTGATATTTATCCATCAATAGATGATGTCATTCATGAGAACATATATTTAACAATAGAAGAAATAAATGAAATCAATAAGGATAATGAAGATGAGACTATATTGATGTCTTATAAAAACGATGGCAATAATGAAAACATATGAGTAGATTAGATAGTAAATCCTACTCTAGTTATCGATCAATAACTTGAATCATTTGAATAGATATCAGATAATAGATTCTTCTTTATTCAACTAGGACATTGAGAAATCCTACTAGAGAGATGAAATCATGTTCTTTTAAGTTAGAACATGAAGCTCGGGGGTATGCCTAATTATTTTATATATAGATTTATCTTCGAGGAGCAAATTTTTGTCATGTATGCATGCATGTGTTGTGTGTATTCATGTGTATTATATGTATACAGGTGTTAGTATGCACATACATGTGTTTCATTATATGTATGTGTGTGCATGTGTGTGATATATGTATACATGTGTTGGTATGCACATATATGTGTTTCATGTATATGTATGTGTGTGCATGTGTGTGATATATATGTATACATGTGTTAGTATGCACACATGTATATATGCATATGCATTTGTGTAATATATGCAAGTGTGTTTGTAATTGTGTATGCATATATAAGTATACATGTGTGCATGTAGGCATGTATATGTGATGTGTACATGTATATATGTATATGTGTCCTTTCATCATCAACCGAAGAGTAGAAGCAAAACTCTGATATGAATCAGGAAGACCATTCAGAACGGTTTGCACAAGTGAGCTATTTGGTATGACTTCATCAGCAGAAATCAACTGTTCCTTCAAGTCTTTGATCTTTGTTAGAAAATTTTCCATAGAATCATCTTCATTCATGTGCTCACTCTCCAACTATTTTCGGAGGTAAGCAACACGAGCCTCATTCCTAGCTTGGTACAATGTGGTAAGTGTATCCCAAGCATCCTTAGTTGTCTGCAAGAGCAAATGTGAGGAATAATGGCACGTTTGACAGACAAAGTTATCAATGCATGTGCTTGGGCATCTCTGCCATCCCAACGAATTTGCTCTGAAGTAGGTGCAGCAGAAACTGTAGCATGAATAGGAATATGTAGAATATCATCATCTTCAACACCTTCT
Organism: Ceratopteris richardii; assembly: GCA_020310875.1. Classification (NCBI taxonomy): domain Eukaryota; kingdom Viridiplantae; phylum Streptophyta; class Polypodiopsida; order Polypodiales; family Pteridaceae; genus Ceratopteris; species Ceratopteris richardii. The sequence goes on from CM035435.1 coordinate 63,712,887, forward strand.
ACATCAACTTCAGTACCTATAGTTGTAACAGTTGTAGGTGTGATAGGATGTTTTTCAACACCCTACATAATGTTCCATAACCTCCTTTTGCAACCAATACATGTAGCATCATATAATCCCATAACGTGTAGTTGGTACCATCCAACTTATCCTCAACAGCCAACATACGGAATACATCACTGCTTTCAATCATGACCAGTAACTAAAATACCTTGATGCAGAAAATTGACTCTATCTCAAAAAGTTGAACAGAACTGTCCAGATGAATTCTGCTAGACCTATAGCAGACTTCGAGACGCTTATACTGGCGAACCAAAACTGGTATATACCTTTGGCACAAAAAGATGAAATAGCATTCATAAGCATTGCGATAGTGCGTTCGGAGGCCGAAACAATTCTGAGACTACAATCGGAGAGGTGTCAACAATGCCCTAGATGAAGTGGCGACCTGCTCTAATACCAATTGTTGGAGTTAGACGTCTATGGAAGCACGTGAACAACACAAGGAAGAAGAAGAAGCTTGGAGCATAACACACAATACTGAATGTATTACTAGAGAATGTACAAAAGATAAGTAGCCCATTAGGGCAATATGCATATATAAAAACGGGGGGAAAAAATTCCTAAAGAGGGAAAAAAGTGCCCCGACAGTCATAGAGTGTTCACACACATCACTACCTAAATATATCAACAATGCACACTTTGTTCATCTGAGTTTTGCTAGTTTTCTATGCATGTAGAAATCTGAAATGGTGTCCTCTTTTCCCTAACTTGAGGCACCTGGTAAACATGTATGTGAAGGCTATATTTTGGGCAAAATGCAGCGTTCCTTGTTCCCAAAAGATGGTTCAATTTGAGCTACTCGGATATTGCAGCTTGTTCATAATGATGTATATGCTCCTATGCAGACACCTTCTTTTGGGAACTATCTTTACTTCTTGACTTTCATTGATGATTTTTCTAGGCATGCATGTGTTGGGTGTGTGTAGAAGTGCGAGAGACACACGAGAAGCACACACAAGGAGCACAAATGCAGCAAGACACACAGAGAAGACGATGGCTGGAATAGCTCTCTCTATTGACGATGAACTAAAATGAAGTAAGAGCTGAATAATATCCCTAAGTACAAACTACCACCACATATGAGAGTATCAAGTATGTGGTAACATGGGGAAAAAACCTCTAGCCAGCACTAGAGTAAAAAGTGTCCATGTATAGGGAAAAGGTTCACATCAAAGCTACTTGAGGAACACATAAGTGTAACAAACTCCCTTGGATCAAATGATCTGAACACATACAGGGAGTGACAAATCAGCCCCCACAAGGTAATAAACCTAAAGATTTGTGAAAAGCTTCAAACTTTTCCCGTGGAAGAGCTTTGGTGAATATGTTTGCCACATTATCTTGTGTAGGCACATTATCCATGCATGAAACACTAGGTTTCATGCAACAACCAAAGCACTTTGACTATCAGTGAGAATATGCATAGCACCATCAATCTCCATGCAAAGATCCATCAATAGGCATCTCAGCCATATACACTCCACTATAGCTGTGAAAACTGCCCTGTACTCAGCTTCACAACTCGATGTCGCCACTGTAGGTTGCTTCTTACTCAACCAAGATATGCATGAGTCTCCATGGAAAAAGCAATTACCACTAGTGGACACGCGAGTATCATAACAACTAGCCCAATCACTATCTGTAAAAGCATGCAAGCATGGCTAAATATCTCTGCCATAAAAGAGACCTAAGCTCAAAGTGCCTTGGAGATACTTAAACACACGTTTCACCGCTTGCTAATGCTTAGTGCCAGGGCTATGCATGAATCAACTCAACTAGGAAACTGCATATTGCATATCTGGCCTTATGTTGCATGCATATATAAGGCATCCCACAACTTGTTGATAAAGAGAAGTGTCAAATGCATCACTGGAATCCTCAACTGAGAACCTGAACCCTGTCTCAACTGGTGTGGAAACTGGCTTGCAATCCTCAAAGTCAAAACATTGAAGGAGTTTTTCAACATACTTTGCTTGATGCATAATAATTCCCCCCTTAATGTGTCGGAGCAAGTCTATGACAAGCCTAAGTATTGGCTTGAGTCCCACAAAGTCATAGAAGAAGCCTTAAAATAAAGACAATGTAAATTTCACTTGTGAACTACCTCTTGTAACTTTTGAAGAGTTTACTTAATGTAAAAGTGAAAGAATCTTAAGTGGTTGAGTCCACTTGATCAAAAAGGGAAAGAGGAGCCACAAATTCATGATTTGTGGTAGGTAGAGAATCAAATCAATCACTAATTGATTGGATAGTGATTGAGGGAAGTTAGCCTCCCAAACTCAACTATAAATAGATGGCAACTTTAGTCATGGTTAGAGAGACCTATGTGAAGACCTCCAAGAGCTGAGCTTTATGCCATATCAAGGTGTGATTCCAAGGCACACATATGTATCAGTAAGTCCATTGTATTGTACAAGCAATATACTTTCATTTTCATGATCATTTGAGTTCATATTTCCATGTTCTTGTGAAGTGTACTACTCACTGCCATATCTCTCAGTTTTCTTAGTCAGATTGCAGAGATGGTTTCTCTGAGCTTGGTGCATCATTTTCAGTGATTTAACTTGGTAAAGTTAGCTCTATAAGTCGATTATATGCTCATCAATTTTCATTTGGGTATTGTAATCTTCAGTTATGCTCAGTTGACGTCAACACTGTCTGTCATTTTCACTTCTCTATCAGGTACCTGACTTTTTTACTCATCTTGTCAGAGATGTTTCTCAGTGTGTACTCATCCAAATTCAATGATTTAAAGCTTGTTGGATTCAGCTTATTGTCTAGTATAAGCATACAAATGTTCATAATCATTGGATTCCTAAAACTGGAGTTATGTTCATTTTTCTGCTCACTGGTCTCAAACTATAGCAGCCCGTGAAAATCGGGATGATGTCATCAGTTGCTAAACATCATTCTCGGTGTGTAGTTCATTATTTTTTATGCGATTACTCTTGAAAGTTAGCTCTTTAAGTTAAAATAGACTTCCCCAAGAGGAATTAAGCTAATTACTGCTGTGCTCAGAGAATTATGCAAAACACTGGACAGGTGTATGAACCAAAAATAGCAAGTTCTTCACCTTTGAGCTAACTCCAACTTATCTGTTTTGAACTATCTTTTTGTGAGTGATCTTCCAAGGTACATAGGGTGTCTAATACATCCATTGGCAAGCTAAAAGGGCCCACCACATACTCCTGGAGTTCATTTGGCTGGTGTAGATCAAGGATTTTGCAACACCTCTTCATCTTCAAGCACATACCTATCCATCTCTTCACAGTGGTATCAGAGCAAGGTTGGACAACATGGAAGATGGATTTCCTTCATCAATCGACAAATTGGACAGAGGTAACTACTCAACTTGGTCATTAAGAATGGAAGCTTATCTCCAAGGTAGAAGTTTATATGGTTATGTGGCTAGAGATGAAGTTATGCCAAGTTTTAGGAACAAAAGTCAACCAACACAAGAAGAGCAAGAGAGATTGAGCACATGGTGCTCCAAGGATGCACTTGCAAGGTCTTGTATCCTCAAATATATCTCAGATTTTTTTGTTGCCTCACATTAGAAGGTGTAAGACATCTCAAGAAGTGTGGGATGCACTTGAAGCCTTCTTCTCTTCAAGTACCAAAGCTAGGAAGCATCAACTATGGCTGGATTTCACAACTCTCAAGAAGGCTCCCAAACAAAATGTGACTGATTTTGTCACAAAGCTCAAGGACATAGCGGATCAGTTGGGAAGCATTGGAGAGGTAATAGATGAAGAGCAAATTGTAAGGCAGGTCATCAATGGCTTGAAGGCAGATGACAAGTGGGAAGCATTCACCACAGCTATGGATTTGAACATGGACATGCATGTACCTGATTTCAATACACTCATTGGACAACTACTTACTCAAGAGGCAAAGCTTATCAAAAATGGAGAAATCTCTAAAGGTAATCAATCTTCAGCTTTATACACTGATAAAAGCAAGTCCAAAGATAACAAAGGAAAGGCAAAGAAAGTGGATGATGAAGCAGGTACATATCAAGCTAACTATGCAGGTAGAGGAAGACATGGTAGAGGTAGAGGAAGAGGAGGTAGACAAGGCAGGGGGAGATCCCAAGACTCGGAATTCGAGGAATCAAAGAGGCAGAGGATACAATACAGGAAGCTATGGCTACTCAAGAGGAAGGTTCAACAATTATCATGGCAACTACAACAACTACAATCATTCAAACTATCAAGGAGGATACAAAGGAAGGAGAGACTTCAATAACTACACAGAAGACTCAAACAAAGAAGATTCATTATTGATCATGAACATGGCTATGCCACAAGGTAAATCTGATGAGCATGTTTTCTACATAGATTCAGGTTGTTCAAATCATGTGGCAGGAAATGTGGCACTCTTATCAGATTTAGAAGATTCAAGGAATAAGCATGAGGTACAAACAGGAGATGATACAAGACATCTTGTGGAGAAAATAGGCAATGTCAAAGCACCTGATGGAAACATCAACCTACTCAATAAGGTACTATATGTCCCTACCATTACAAAGAATTTGATAAGTGTTGGGCAGATAGTAGAGAAAGGGTTGCAAGTCAGGTTCACAAAAGCAGGAGCATTTGTTGAAGATCCAAGTCAAGGATTCAGAAGAATTGCAAAAGGTGAAAAGGCAGGTAGATTGTTCACATTTGAATTACAAGACACTAGAAACATTGCTTTCTTTAATTATGGTAGTCAGACACTCACAGAATTGGAAGGATGGCACAAAAGGTTAGCACATATTGGTGAAAGGTCATTGAAGCAAATTTGCAGGGACCAAAGTGTACTTGGACTCCCTAATTTGTCAAAACAACATATGATTTATAAGTGTAGTGCATGTCAATTTGGAAAGTCTCACAGGTTACCATTCATGAAGAAAGGTTATATGCATGGAGATCTCTTGGAGTTGGTTCATGCAGATGTATGGGGACCTAGCAAGGAAGCTTCAATATCTGGATCAAGGTATTATGTCTCCTTTATTGATGATTGCAGCAGATGGACTATCCTATTCTTTATGAAACACAAAGATGAAGTTTTTTCATGTTTCAAAAGATATTTGGCTCTTGTGGAGAATCAAACAGGTAAATCACTAAAAAGGCTAAGGTCAGATGGAGGGGGAGAATACTTCTCCCATGAGTTTGATTCTTTTCTTCAAGAAAGAGGACTCAAAAGAGAGGTAACTACAAGGTACACTCTTGAGAAAAATGGAGTGGCAGAAAGGAGGAATAGGACAATTGTTGAAGTTGCACGGTCCATGTTAAATGAAAAGCATTTGCCTAATTATCTATGGGTTGAGGCTGTATCTACAGCCACTTACTTGATTAACAGGTTGCCTTCAAAATCCATTGATGGGATGACTCCATATGAGGCTTGGAATGGAAGAAGACCAAGCTTAGATCATTGTAAAATTTTTGGATGTATTGCTTTTGCTCATGTTCCTTCACAGGTTAAAGGCAAGATGGATCCAAAGGTAGAAAGGTGTGTATTTATTGGATATGACAACAATCAAAAGGGTTACAGGTTATACAACCCTACCAACAAAGGATTCTTGGTAAGCATAGATGTAGTTTTTTATGAAAACAATTCATGGTATGAAGATTCATGCAGGAAGGTCAATTTACCATATGATCTTGAAGAAGATTTTCCAAATCTTGGTAGAGAACAACCAAAGATTGAACCTCAGAGGATGATGAAGAATCTCAGATGGAAAAGATCAAAGCATGGAAATCTAAAGGTAAAGAAAAATTGCAAGAACTTGGACATGAGGCAGAATCATCACATCATGGCCTAAGAAGATATATGAGGGAAAAGAAAAAACCAGAAAGGTATGGGTTTAACACCTCATTAGTAACTAAACATTCTATCTACATAGCACAGGACATAAAACCAAGAGGAGCCATCATCCTTTGAAGAGGCCAAAGCAAAATCAAAATGGAAGCATGCAATGAAGGAAGAGATTGAAGCACTTGAGGAAAACAACACTTGGGATTTGGTGCCCAAGACTTCATCCATGAAGGTAATAGGCTCAAGATGGGTCTATAAACTCAAGAAGAATTATGATGGTTCCATTAATAGGTATAAGGCAAGGCTTGTAGCAAAAGGCTTTGCACAAACTCAGGGAATTGATTAGGAGGAGACCTTCTCTCCTATGGCAAAGATGCCTACGATAAGGGCTTTGCTTAGAATTGCCTCTTCCAAGAATTGGAAGATACTTCAACTAGATGTAAAGAATGCATTCTTGAATGGTTGGATAACAGAAGAGGTATATATGACACAACCACCTGGATTTGAGAATCAAATTTATCCTGATTATGTGTGTAAACTTAACAAAGCATTGTATGGTCTCAAGCAAGCTCCAAGAGCTTGGAATTTCAGACTTGTTTCATTCTTGCAGGACAAAGGCTTTCAACCAAGCAAGGCAGATCCTTCACTGTTTATTAAAAAGAGTAATTCTGAGATCATCTACCTATGTGTATATGTAGATGATATTATATTGACAGGAAATGATGCAGATGGTATGAAGAAGATCAAAGATCAAATGAGAGAAGAGTTCAAGATAAGTGATTTGGGTTCACTTACCTACTTCCTAGGTTTGGAAGTTGTCTACAAAGATCATGGTTTGTTTCTCACTCAAAGAAAGTACATTAAGGACATGTTGGCAAAATTCAAGATGCAAGATTGTAAGATTACAGGTACTCCAATGGAGGTCAATCACAAATTGAGCTCACATGAAGGTGAACTCATAGAGGACATCACATCATATCAAAGTCTAGTGGGTAGTCTCAACTATGCCACATTGACAAGAGTAGATATATGTTACAGTGTGAGTGTGCTAAGTCAATTTATGCACACACCAAGGAAACCACATATGGATGCTGCCAAAAGGATTCTCAAGTATCTCAAAGGAACCATAAATGAAGGACTTTATTATCCTTATGTATCTGATTTAGGGTTGAAGCTATTTTCTGATGCAGATTGGGCTGGCTCCAAGGAAGATAGAAGGAGCACTTCAGGTTATCTTACCTTTGCAGGTTCAAAGCTTATTTCATGGTCATCCAAGAAGCAACCCACAATTGCTCTCTCTTCTACTAAAGCTCAATATAGAGGTCTTGCCATAGCTACACAAGAAGCTATGTGGATGAAGACATTGTTCAAAGATCTTGGATTGGAGTTTGGAACTCCAACTATTTTTGGTGACAATATGAGTTCTATTCATTTGGCTGATAATCCTATTTTTCATGCAAGGACTAAACATATTGAAGTTCATTATCACTATGTACGAGAGAAGGTTCTAAGTAAAGAGATTCAAATATCATATGTGTCCACTCATCAACAATGTGCAGATATTCTAACCAAAGCATTGGATTGTACAAAGCTTTGCAAATTCAAGGCTATGATTGGTTTGCAGGAAATCTTGGAAGATTGAAGACCTCAAGCATACTTGGCTTGAGGGGGAGCTGTTGGAGCAAGTCTATGACAAGCCTAAGTATTGGCTTGAGTCCCACAAAGTCATAGAAGAAGCTTTAAAATGAAGACAATGTAAAGTTCACTTGTGAACTACCTCTTGTAACTTTTGAAGAGTTTACTTAATGTAAAAGTGAAAGAATCTTAAGTGGTTGAGTCCACTTGATCAACAAGGGAAAGAGGAGCCACGAATTTTTGATTTGTGGTAGGTAGAGAATCAAATCAATCACTAATTGATTGGAGAGTGATTGAGGGAAGTTAGCCTCCCAAACTCAACTATAAATAGATGGCAGCTTTAGTCATGGTTAGAGAGACCTATGTGAAGACCTCCAAGAGCTGAGCTTTATGCCATATCAAGGTGTGATTCCAAGGCACACATATGTATCAGTAAGTCCATTGTATTGTACAAGAAATATACTTTCATTTTCATGATCATTTGAGTTCATATTTCCATGTTCTTGTGAAGTGTACTACTCACTGCCATATCTCTCAGTTTTCTTAGTCAGATTGCAGAGATGGTTTCTCTGAGCTTGGTGCATCATTTTCAGTGATTTAACTTGGTAAAGTTAGATCTATAAGCGTACTATATGCTCATAAATTTTCATTTCATTTGGGTATTGCAATCTTCAATTATGTTCAGTTGAAGTCAACACTATCTGTCATTTTCACTTCTCTGTCAGGTACCCGACTTTTTTTACGCATCTTGTCAGAGCTGTTTCTCAGTGTGTACTTATCCAAATTCAATGATTTAAAGCTTGTTGGATTCAGATTAGTGTCTAGTAGCATACAAATGTTCATAATCATTGGATTCTCAAATTTGGAGTTATGTTCATTTTTTTGCTCACTGGTCTCAAACTGTAGCAGCCCGTGAAAATCGGGATGATGTCATCAGTTGCTAAACATCATTCTCAGTGTGTGGTTCATTATTATTTATGAGATTACTCTTGAAAGTTAGCTCTTTAAGTTAAGTAGACTTCCCCAAGAGGAATTAAGCTAATTGCTACTGTGCTCAGAGAATTATGCAAAACACTAGACAGGTATACGAACCAAAAATAGCAAGTTCTTCACCTCTGAGCTAACTCCAACTTATCTGTTTTGATCTATCTTTTTGTGAGTGACCTTCCAAGGTACATAGGGTGTCTAATACATCCATTGGCAAGCTAAAAGGGCCCACCACATACTCCTGGAGTTCATTTGGCTGGTGTAGATCAAGGATTTTGCAACACCTCTTCATCTTCAAGCACATACCTATCCATCTCTTCACATAATGGATACAAATTGGATGCCAAGATAGTAGCTCAAAAGACCAAGATAAGTGACATCAAAAGTATGTTGCAAATCAGCCATAAGAATGTCAATTTTTGCATCACATGACCCAATCAAGAGTATGACATCGACATAAAGAACAAGCACTATAAGATCAGCCCCATTTTTACATACATAGAGTGTACTTTCAATCAGACTACATGTAAAGCCAAGAGCAATCAAGTGCTTATGGACTTCGTCATACCATGCACGTGGAGCTTGCTTGAGATCATACAAGGCTTTATGCAAGCAACAAACCATATGCTCTTTCCCTTTCATAGCAAATCTAGGAGGTTGCTTCACATAAACCTCTTCTTGCAAATCACCATTCAAGAAGGTTGTCTTTATGTCCAACTGACGCACTTTCCAACCTCGATGGGCAGCCAATGCAACCACAGTACGAATGGTAGTCATGCGTGAAGTGGGTGCAAATGTTTCCTCATAATCAATGCCATATTGTTGCGCATATCCTTTGGCAACCAATCTAGCTTTGTAGCAATCAATGCTACCATCATATTTTCTCTTAATCGTATAAACCCACTTTGTACCAATGGCATTCTTTCCTTTTGGCAATTCACATAACTCCTAAGTACCATTCCTATGTATGGAATCCATTTCTGATTGCATAGCACTCATCGATTGTGGATCGTCACATGCATCTTCAAAAGAAAGTGGCTCTTCATTCCATGCTATAGCAATAAGAGAATAATCCACAAAATTACTTGATGCATGGTGAGAGCTTGATCTTGTTCTACCAAGTAAAGGTGCACTCAATTTCCTGTCCTCCAAAGTTTGTTTCAGCCACTTTGGCATTGTTTGTGCACTTTTGATAGACATGTGTTCATTATGTAAAACATCTTCAATATGTACATCATGCGTGGGCTGAATTTCATGCTCATTTTCAACCATATTTTGATGCAAATGTTCATCCATATGTGGCTAGAAATTTCTAGCAGTTTTGATAATTTTTTGCTAAAATTTTTCAACCATGTTTGGCTGGAAATTCTCTACATTTTCGGCCACTATTTGGCTTGAATTTTTCAGCCCTTTGAACCTCAGTTGACTGGTCTACATGGCCATAGTCAAGTGCACCATTTTGGAACAAAGGCATGAGTGTATCGAACACATCTTGTGAGCTAACTATTGGCTGTTTTTTGCATTCAAGTAGAGGGAAAACTGATTTTTCAGCAAATACCACATCTCGACTCACAATAATTGTATTCATCAATGGATGGTACAAATGGTATCCCTTACTTTCACACTATAACCAACAAATATACATTTCTTTGCCTTGTCATCAGGTTTGTGACGTTGTTGTGATGGCACAAGAGCATATGCCAAACAACCAAACACACACATATGACTAACCATAGGCTTATGACCATTCCAAGCCTCATAAGGAGTGATGAATCTCAATGCTTTTGTAGGAAGTGTGTGTATGACTATCTTTTGGAAAAGAAGCACGATGCATTTTTCCAAGAATGCAACCTTCACATGCATGCTTTTCAATGGACTCAAGTGTAGGCAAACCAATAACCATGTCCTTCTTTTGCAAGTAAAGCAAACTATTGAAGTTCAAGTGACCAAAATGAGCATGCCAAAGCTCCATTTCAGCCATGGAAGAAGTATGAGAAACCAAGGCATTTGAGACAACCCTCTTGTATGTATCCATGCGATACAAACCAGTACATAATGTATCGGACATCACGATAACATCCCTATTGCTGAACTAATGAACCATACATTTATCATCAACAAAGTGTACATGAAGTCTAGCTTTGGCAATCAATGGAACTAAAATTAAGTTCTTCTTTATACCGGGCACATATAATGCATTTTTCAAGAGAATCACACCTCCATTTGTAGTCGGAAGCTAAATTTCTCCTACTCCAATGATAGGATAAGAGGCATTGTTTGCACACACCACATGTCCTCCTTTCAGTGCATCTTTCAAAGAGGCAAAAAATCTTTTGCATGATGTTATGTGCTTTGAAGCACCACTATCAAAGAACCAATCCGAATCAGCCTCGCTCGCAACCATAAATTTAGAATGCAAAGAAGCATCATAATGACATGTAACAACACATGCCCAAAAATCTTGAGCCATGTTAGCTTTATCATTCTTTGCATTTGCTGAATTTTCAGCAATAGACATGCTGGATTCCTTCTTCTTTTCATTGCATTTAGCAAGCTTTCTACACTTATCAATAGTATGACCAGCCTTTCGACAATATTTGCATCTCTTCTTCTTTTGCAAATCACTATCATTAGAGGAATGAGTGGAAGAGGGAGATTGAGGCTTTGGTTTTGATGAACCCAAAGTTGAACCATACTTGCTTTTCTCCTTTTGTGAGATAGCAAGTGCTTGCTTTCCCTCAATCAAACCACTCCTATTCACTCTAGATTTCTCTTCTTGCAAAAGAAGAGACACAACCTCATCAAATGCTTACATATTAGGATTTTCTTTTGCAACCAAATGGAGTGTAGTGGCAAAGCTTTGAAAAGATTCTGGTAATCCTTTCAACAATGTAGAAATGAGTGATGCATCCGGAATAATCTCATCTATGTTTGCCAATTGCTCTTTCAAGTCCTTGATGCGAGTCACATACACATCCACCGACTCATTTTCAACCATACATACATCCTCAAGTTGCTTCCTCAAATATGCAACACGTGCTTCATTACGCACGGCATACAAAGAAGCAAGAGTGTCACATGCCTATCGTGATGTAGAACATCACCGAATGTGTGAAAATATATGATGCTTCACAGAAAGTGCAATCAAAGCATGAGCTTGGGCATCTTTTCCATCCCATCTAAGCTGGTCCTGTGTAGGTGGAGAAGGTGAAACCACTGTACTCGAAGAAGAAGCTCTGTCTATGACAGTAGATTGTGAAGTAGAAGCACTTGCGGGTCTTCAATCTACATCTGCCACTATGTTCCAAAATTGTTTAGCAACAAGAACATGCTTCATCATGTAAGACCACATCGGATAGTTGGTCCCATCAAGCTTATCTTCAGCTTGAAGCATGCCAAACAAGTTATTGTTGCCCGCCATTTCACAAAAGAACAAGAATGTGACAAAATCTTCACTTCGACAAAAGCTGAAATGAATGCTGAAATTTTGGCTCACAAACCGTCACACTGATGGCAATTCTGACTACACGAATGGCTTCGAAATTGGGGTAAAACCTCAATCCACCTAGTGGAAATGTTTCTAGGCGACTGAAATTCACAGTTCTATGCTCCGAACTCGATTTGCATTGTTAAAAGGGTGCGTGTGTCGCGACGCAAAAAACCGAAACTTGAGGAGGAGCTGAACCTGCTCTGATACCATTGTTGGGTGTGTGTAGAAGTGTGAGACACGCACGAGAAGCACACACAAGGAGCACAAATGCAGCAAGCCACACGGAGAAGATGATGGCTGGAATAGCTCTCTCTATTGACGATGAACTGAACTGAAGTAAGAGCATAATAATATCCCTAACTACAAAGTACCACCACATATGAGAGTATCAAGTATGTGGTAACATGGGGAAAAACCTCTAGCCAGCACTAGAGTAAAAAGTGCCCATGCATAGGGAAAAGGTTCACATCAAAGCTACTCCAAGAACACATAAGTGTAACCGCATGGGTATATCCATTAAAAGCAAAGTCCAAAGTGTTTATGTGCTTCAAATAGTTTCTAATTTTGACTGAAAAGGCCAAGAGTCAAGCTTTACCACATAGTTTTTGGCTTGATGTTGTTATGTGTGCATCATATGTACTTAACAGGTGTCCCACTAAAGCATTGCACTCTATCACTCCATATGATGCTTGGCATGGTCGTAAGCCATGTGTTGCTCACTTGCATATTTTTCGTTGTCTGGCATATGCATAAGTGTCTGAACAACAATGCAAGAAATTGAATGATAAAGCACTAAAATGTATTTTTTTTGGGTATAGTTCTGAAAGCAAAGGCTATCGTCTGTATCATCCACAAATTTAATGCCATTTAGTTAGTTGTGATGTTGTTTTTGTGGAATATGTTATTCAACCATTACGTTCATGTACTAAGGAGACATCTATAAGCTCCAAAGACATGTATGAGACTTTGCTACCTCTTTTTACAAGTGGATAGTCTAGTCTTGGTCCTAATGTGGCAACTTCTTAGCCTTTAGAGATTTCACATGATGATGCAAATCATTCCATTTCTTATGCAGATTTACATGATGCACTTACTAATGAGAGAAATGATCTAGAGGAGGAAAATGATATGCTAAAATGTTTGGTGTAGACTTTATGTGATAGCAAATTAGATGCACCTCTCTCATATTGCACTCGTTCAGGATCTCATAGTTCTTCTTTTGCATCACATTGCTATGCTATGGCTGCCTCGAGTCTTTGTGATGAGAACGAGCCAATTTTGTTTGATGAAGCACAAAATTTTCAAAATTGGATGGCTGCTATGCAATCAAAATACGATGCTATCATGAAAAATGGTACCTAGTCTTTATGTGAATTTCCTCTTGGAAAGAAGGCCATTGGAACTAAGTGGGTATACAAGCTGAAGTGTAAGCCTGATGGAATAGTTGACAGGTATAAGCTTAGGCTTGTTGCAAAGGGTTATGCTCAAGAAAGAGGCATTGATTTTGATGAGACCTTTGCTCCTACATGCCGAATGACTACTGTTCATAGCATCTGGCATTTGTAGCTCATCATGGTTGAAATATACATTAGTTGGACATTAAAAGTGCATTTCTGAATGGTGAATTACATGAAGATGTGTATGCTTTTCAGCCACGTGGCTTTGTGCACAAAGGGCATGAAAACCAAGTGTGCATGTTGAAAAAGTCATTATATGGTTTGCAACAAGAACCATGTGCTTGGTATGAAAAGATACATGCCTACCTGATTGCACATGGTTTTGAGAATAGTCCAACTGAGAGCACCTTATATGTTAAACATGAAAATGATGTGCTTCTGATCATTGTTGTGTATGTTGATGACGTGCTGCTCAGTGGTCCTCATGAGAAGCATATGAGAGAGGTATGACATAGGTGCATCTAATTTGCTATCACATCAAGTCTGCACTAGCCATTTTGGCATAGTTTTTGCCTCCTCAATATCACCTCTCTCATCAACAAGTGCATCATGCAAGTCTGCATCAGAAATGGAAGGATCTGCATCATCACATGAAACTTGTAAAGGCTAAGAAGTTGCCTCATTAGGACCAGCACTAGACTGTCCACTTGTAAAAAGAGACAGCAAAGTATCATACATGTCTTTGGAGCTAACATATGTCTTCTTTGTACATGAAAGTAAAGGATGAATAGCATCTTCCACAAAAACAACATCAGGGCTAACCAAAATGCATTTAATATGTGGATAATACAAACAATAGCCTTAGCTTTCAGAACTGTACCCAACAAAAATACATTTTACTACTTTACCATCCAATTTCATGCGATGTTGTTCATGCACTAATGCATATGCCAGAAAACCAAAAACATGCAGATGAGCAACAGGTGGCTTACAACCATGCCAAGCCTCATATGGAGTGATAGATTGTAGTGCTTTAGTGGGACACCTGTTAAGTACATATGCTATACACATGATAGCCTCAAGCCAGAGACTATGTGGTAAAGCCTGACTCTTGACCATACACCTCACCATCTCCATGAGTCACCTATTCGTTTGTTCAGCAACTCCATTCTATTTAGGTGTATATGGAACTTTACATTGATGTTTTATCCCACGTTCAACCAGAAATGCATTAAAGTCCGACGACATATATTCCCCCCTCGATTAGAACGAAGGGTGCCCATTTTACATGCTGACAGATTTTCAGTCGAAACCAAAAACTGTTTGAAGCACATAAACACTTCGGACTTTTCTTTGAGTTGATATACCCATGAATGCCTCAAAAAGCATTAGTGAAATTCATGAAGTAAAGATAGTTTTCAAACGAAGGTGTTTGAATAGGACCATAGACATCACTATGTACAAGTTGCAGTTTCTGAGTAGCCCCAACTGAACCATCTTTTGGAAAGGAGGAACATTGCATTTTGCCAAAAATACAGCCTTCACAAACATGTTTTCCCGGTGCCTCAAGTTTGGGCAAAGAGGACACGTTTTCAGATTTCTACGGGCGTAGCAAACTAGCAAAATTCAGATGACCAAAGCATGCATGCCAAAGCTTTGCATTTGACATAGCCTGAGAATCATGTACTGCACATGCCGAATCATTCACAGATCTTTCATAGTCTATGAGCTTATATAGCCCATGACATAAAATGCCAAAAGCAATAATCATGTGGCCATTTGACAAATCATGAACTGTACATATGTCATCAACAAATTTCACAACCAAGCCAATCTTGGCTAATTGTAAAACTGATAACAAATTTTTCTTGATCCCTAGCATAAATAAAGCATCTGACAAGGTGAAAGAACTACCATCAGTAGTAGCTAGAATGATCTTACTCACTCCCATGACACGATAAGAAGAGTTCTTAGCACATGTGACAGTATTCCCTTTAGGGGCAGGCTCAAGTGAAGTGAAGAAACTGCGCTACAAGGTAATATGTTTGATTGCCCGACTATCAAAATACCAAACATCTGAGTCTACTATAGACATACACTGCTCATGAGAAGATGGGTCAAAACTACAAACAATAGTAAACACACATTCTTCATTATGCACAAGATTAGTAGACTCTGTTTTCGGTGTAGAGGCCTCTGCAACAACCATTCTGGCCTCTTTCTTCTTTGCCTCTTTAGCAGCCAGTTTTGGATAGCTCTTAATGACATGATCATTTGCTTTATAGTATTTTCAAAACAATTTCTGCTTTTCTGATTTCTTCTCATCTTTTTCTTCCTTCTTCGAATGTGCAACATTTGCATATTTCTACTAACTAGTAGATGAGCTCCATTTACCTTTGCCCTTCTGACTAGCCAGGAAAGCTTGATTTGCAACATGCATAATGGACTTGTTCTACCTAGATTGATCTTCCTGTAGTAGAGTAGAAACTAACTCTTCGGATGACAGGGTATTTGGATTGCCTTTCATCATCAAACGAAGAGTAGAAGCAAAACTCTGTTATGAATCAGGATGACCATTCAGAATGGTCTGCACAAGTGAGCTATCTGGTATAACTTTATCAACAGAAATGAATTGTTCCTTCAAGTCCTTGATCTTTGTCAGAAAATTGTCCATAGAATCACCTTCATTCATATGCTCACTCTCCAACTATTTTCAGAGGTAAGCAACATGAGCCTCATTCTTAGCTTGGTACAATGTGGTAAGTGTATTCCAAACATCCTTAGCTATTTTGCAAGAGCAAATGTGAGGAATAATGGCACATTTGATAGACAAGGCTATCAATGCATGTGCATGAGCATCTCTTCCATCCCAATGAATTTTCTCTACAGTAGGTGCAGCAGAAACTGCAGCACAAAGAAGAATCTGAAGAATATCATCATCTTCAACGTCATCTGGATCAGCTTCAGTACCTGTATTTGCAAGTGTAATAGGATTTTTTCAACACCTTGCACAATGTTCCACAGTCCTTTTGCAACCAATACATGTCACATCATATAAGCTTACAACAAGTAATTGGTACCATCCAAATTATCCTCAATAGGCAACATATGGAATACATTACTGCTTTCAGCCATGGCCACTAACTAAAATACCCTGATGTAGAAAAATGATTGTATCTAAAAAAGTTGAACAGAAGTACCCTCATGAGTTGCACTAGACCTGTAGCAGACTTCGAGATGCTTATACTGGTGAGCCAAAACCTATATATATTTTTGGCCCAAAAAGATCAAATAGCTTGCACAAGCACTGCAATAGTGTGATCTGAGGTCGAAACAAGCTCAAATCGTGATTTTGGCACGACAAAGAGAAGCAAATTTGATCTCCTAATTACCCTGAGTATGCTCACCAATTTTCGTGCGATTCTGAGATTGTGACCCAAGGGGTGTCGATAGCACCCTAGACAAAGTAGGGACCTACTCTTATACCAATTTTTGGAGTTAGACGTTCGCAGAAGCATGTGAATAGCACAAGGAAGAAGAAGAAGCTTGGAGCACAACACACAATGCTGAATGTATTACCACTAGAATGTACAAAGATAACTAACTCATTAGGGCTATAGTCATATACACAAGTCGGGGGGAGAAAAACCTCCTAAAGAGAGAAAAAAGTGCCCCGGTAGTCCTAGTGTGTTCACACACCATCACTACCTAAATGTATCAACATAAACTATACCTCCCACCTAATGGGCATGTTACATAGTATACAAGTGACTGTGTAAAATCATGAATCAAGAAACCCCCATCAAGTGACAATAGTGTCAAAAATCCTAGTAAAATTTTGGTAGAGTATCCCCTATAAATTGAGGGGTCAAGACAAGATAACCAATAGCAAACGAAGGATGAGTAACCTATCACCACCTATAAGTGATCCATGCATATACAATAGCCGGTACACATGCCAAAAAATTGATGGAAATCAATGCCAATGCAATGGTGATACAACTCCCACTCACAAACAAATCTCACAAGATGATCCACCTATCTAGCATAAGATTTGATGAAATTCCGACATCATCTCCTTTGAAAAACGGACTTTAGAATAGAATAACCATGTGGGAATCACCATGCACATATGCCAAGAATCAAAATAGCCAATGATCATAAGCTAATATAATGGCCAATAAAGATGACAACATGTGTGAAGCTTGGGCTTCAACTTGGATTATCTACTTGCAAAGAAAATAAGAAAATGCAAGTACCAACCCAAGATCCAATCAGTATCTCACATTTTTTGTGCATCCAACAAATAACGCCATAGCCAAGTGGCATGAAACCAAATATAAACACAACTCCACTATACATGCATTGAAAAAATCATGATATGAAATCATAGATGAAATGGCATAAACAAAAATCAATACCATAATGCCATCATACATGTCAAACATGACATAACCCGCTCTACTCTCATATGGAGGAGCATCCATATAGGTCATACATATTCAATACCTTCAAGAGCTAAACTAAAAGCTTTCACACCAGAAATCTCTCTCACAGAAGTTCCAAAGCAAAATAAACCTCCAAAAGCAATTAGGGTTCCTGTTGGAGTTAGACGTCTCTGGAAGCACGCGAACAGCACAAGGAAGAAGAAGAAACTTAGAGCACAAACACACAATATTGAATGTATTACTAGAGAATGTACAAAGATAAGTAACCGATTAGGGCAATAGGCGTATATACAAGCCGGGGGAAAAAACCTCCTAAAGAGGGAAAAAAGTGCCCCGACAGTCCTAGTGTGTTCACACACATCACTACCTAAATATATCAACAAATCCCCCCTAGGAGTGATGCGGTGAACAAGGAGCTGGCACTCATGTATAAGGAAGTGCCAAGCTATGTGGAAATCACTCCACAAAAGGAAGTAAGCCCAAAGCTTTGCGGAAAGCTTCAAACTTCTCCCTAGGCAGAGCCTTCGTGAAAAGGTCAACAATGTTCTCCTGCGTGGGCACATATGCCAAGCTGATCTCCCCAGCAGAGAACCTCTCCTTGTCATAGTGATAATGCACCTCAATGTGCTTAGTGCGACCATGGAACACAGGGTTCCTCGCAACTGCCAATGTGCTCTGACTGTCAGTGAAGATGGTGGTGGCAGAAGACTGACCAACACCCAAATCAGCCATAAGGTGTCTGAGCCACACACACTCAACAGTCGCTATGAAAGCTGCCCTATACTCAGCCTCACAACTGGAAGTGGCCACAGTAGGCTGCTTCTTGCTCAACCAAGATATACATGAGCTACCAAGCATGAAGCAAAAGCCACTAGTGCACACACAAGTGTCATAGCAACCAGCCCAATCAGAGTCAGAAAAAGCATGAAAATCTGGCGGTAGTGATCCCCCTTGGGATAAAACAACCCAAGTATCGAGTACCACTCAAGTAGCGAAAGATGCGCTTAACTGCCTGCCAATGCTTCACTCCTAGGCAATGCATAAACCTGCTCACCCGTGAGCAAACTAAATATCTAGCCGAGTAATGCATAAGTAAATCAAGCATCCAAGAGCCTGCTGATAGAGAACAGCATCAAATGCATCTCCAACATCATGAAGACTCAATCGTAAACATGTCTCCATAGGAGTGGCAATAGGCTTACAGTCTTCAAGGCCAAAACGCTGCAATAATGTGTCAATATATTTTGTTTGACACAAAGCCATTCCACCTCCAACTTGCATAAACTGAATGCCCAAATAGTGATGCAAATGCCCCAAATCAGACATCTCAAATGAGGCATGCAAATCAGCCTTGGAATTAGCAATATGCTTCTCAATAGGACCAGTGAGCAGCATGTCATCAACATAGACAACAATGATCAGAAGCACATCATTAGCACGCTTAACATATAAAGTGCTTTCAGTTGGACTGTTCTCAAAACCATGTGCAACTAGATAGGCATGTATCTTCTCATACCAAGCACGTGGTGCTTGCTTTAAATCATATAATGCCTTTTTTAACATGCACACCTAGTTTTCATGCCCTTTCTACATAAAGCCACGGGGCTGAAAAACATACACTTCTTCATGCAAGTCACCATTCAGAAATGATGTTTTAATGTCCAACTGATGCACATTCCAACCATTATGGGATGCAAGTGCACAAATACTCCAAACAGTAGTCATACGACATGTAGGTGCAAAGGTCTCATCAAAATCAATGCCTCTTCCCTGCGCATAACCCTTTAAAACAAGCCTAGCCTTATACCTGTCAACTGTACCATCAGGTTTACGCTTCAACTTGTATACCCACTTCGTGCCAATGGCCTTCTTGCTAGGAGGCAAGTCACATAAAGACCATGTACCATTCTTCATTATAGCATCATATTCAAATTGCATAGCAACCATCCAATTTTCTGAATTCTGTGCTTCATCAAAAGAAACAGGCTCATTCTCATCACAAAGACTAGACGCAGCCATAGCATAGCAATCTGATGCAAAGGAGGCACTATGAGAGCCTGAACGAGTATGATATGACAAAGATGCATCTAATTTGTTGTCACGCAAAGTCCGCACCAGCCATTTTGGCATAGTTTTTGCCTGCTCAATATCAGCTCTCTCATCAACAAGTGCATCATGTAAATCTGCATCACAAATGGAATGATCTGCATCATCATATGAAACCTGCAAAGGCTGAGAAGTTGCCTCATTAGGACTAGCGCTAGACTGTCCACCTGTAAAAAGAGGCATCAAAGTATCATACATGTCTTTGGAGCTAACAGATGTCTCCTTAGTACATGAAAGCAATGGCTAAATAGCATCTTCCACAAAGACAACATGACGGCTAACCAAAATGCGTTTAGTTTGTGGATGATATAGACGACAGCCTTTACTTTCAGAAATGTACCCAACAAAAATACATTTTACTGCCTTATCATCCAATTTTCAGCGATGTTATTCAGGCACTAGTGCAGATGCCAAATAACCAAAAACACGAGCAATAGATGGTTTGCGGTCATGCCAAGCCTCATATGGAGTGATAGACTGCAACGCTTTAGTGGGACACCTGTTCAGTACATATGCTGCACACATGACATCCTCAAGCCAGAAACTATGAGGTAAAGCCTGACTCTTGACCATACACCTCGCCATCTCCATGAGTGACCTATTCTTCCGTTCAGCAACTCCATTCTGTTGAGGTGTATACGGCACTGTACACTGGTGTTTTATCGCACGTTCAGCCAGAAATGCATTAAAATCAGAAGACATATATTCCCCCCCTCGATCAGAACAGAGGGTGCCCATTTTACATGTTGACAGATTTTCAGCCAAAACCAAAAACTGTTTGAAGCACATGAACACTTCGGACTTTGCTTTGAGTGGATATACCCATGCATGCCTGGAAAAATCATCAATGAAAGTCACGAAGTAAAGGTAATTTCCAAAAGAGGGTGTGTGCATAGGACCACAGACATCATTATGTACAAGCTGCAATTTCTGTGTAGCCCGAACTGAACCATCTTTTGGAAAGGAGGAACGCTGCATTTTGCCCAAAATATAGCCTTCACAAACATGTTTTCCAGGTGCCTCAAGTTTGGGCAAAGAGGACACCATTTCAGATTTCTCGGGCGTAGCGAACCAACAAAATTCAGATGACCAAAGCGTGCATGCCAAAGCTTTGCATCTGACATAGCCTGAGAATCATTTACTGCACATGCCAAATCATTTTCAGATCTTTCATAGTCTATGAGCGTATACAGCCCATGATATAAAATGCCAGAAGCAATAATCACATCGCCATTTGACAGATCATGAACTGTACACCTGTCATCAATAAATTTCACAACCAAGCCAATCTTGGCTAATGCAGAAAGTGATAACAGGTTCTTTTTTATCCCTGGCACAAATAAAGCATCTGACAAAGTGAAAGAATTACCATCAGCAGTAGTCAAAATGATCTTACCAACTCCCATAACAGGATAAGAGGAGTTGTTGGTGCATGTAACAGTATTCCCTGTAGGGGCAGGCTCGAGTGAAGAGAAGAAACTACGCTGCGAGGTAATATGTTTGGTTGCCCCACTATCAAAATACCAAACATCTGAGTCTACTACAAACATGCACTGCTCATGAGAAGATGGATCAAAACTGCAGACAGTAGTAAACGCCCATTCTTCTTCCTGCACAAGATTTGCAGACTCTGTTTTTGGTGTAGAGGCCTGTGCAACAACCATTCCAGCCTCTTTCTTCTTTGCCTCTTTAGCAGCCAATTTTGGACAGTTTTTTATGATATGATCATTCCCTTTACAGTACTTACAAAACAATTTCTGCTTTTCTGATTTCTTCTCATCTTTATCTTCCTTCTTTGAATATGCAGAATTAGCAGATTTCTGCTTACTAGTTGAAGAGATCCATTTTCCTTTGCCCTTCTGACTAGCCAAGAAAGCTTGATCTCCAACTCGCATAATGGACCTATTCTGCCTGGACTGATCTTCCTGCAACAGAACAGAGACTAACTCCTCAAATGATAAGGCATTCGGATTACCTTTCATCATCAACCAAAGAGTAGAAGCAAAACTCTGATATGAATCAGGAAGACCATTCAGAACGGTCTGCACAAGTGAGCTATCTGGTATAACCTCATCAGCAGAAATCAATTGTTCCTTCAAGTCTTTGATCTTTGTTAGGAAATTGTCCATAGAATCACCTTCATTCATGTGCTCACTCTCCAATTGTTTTCGGAGGTAAGCAACACGAGCCTCATTCCTAGGTTGGTACAATGTGGTAAGTGTATCCCAAGCATCCTTAGCTGTTCTGCAAGAGCGAATATGAGGAATAATGGCACGTTTGATAGACAAAGCTATCAATGCATGTGCATGGGCATCTCTGCCATCCCAACGAATATGTCTGCAGTGGGTGCAACAGAAACAACAGCACGAACAGGAATCTATGGAATATCATCTTCGACACCATCTTCATCAGCTCCAGCACCTGTATTTACAATACCTATAGTCAGAGGTGTAACAGGACGTCTTTCAACACCCTCCACAATGTTCCACAATCCTTTTGCAACCAATACATGTCACATCATATAAGCCCACAATGGGTAGTTGGTACCATCCAACTTATCCTCAATAGCCAACATACGGAATACATCACTCCTTTCAGCCATGGTCGGTGACTAAAATACCTTGATGCAGAAAATTGATTGTATCTCAAAAAGTTGAACAGAACTGCCCATACGAGTTCTGCTAGACTTGTAGCAGACTTCGAGACGCTTAAACTGGCGAACAAAAACTGGTATATAGCTTTGGCACAAAAAGATGAAATAGCCTGCACAAGCGCTACGATAGTGTGTTCAGAGGCCGAAACGAGCTCAAATCGCGATTTCGGCACCACAGAGCGAAGCCATTTTGATCTCTGAAACACCCTGAGTATGCACACCAAATTTCATGCAAATTTGAGACTGCAAACGGAGGAGTGTCAACGGCGCCCTAGATGAAGCGACGACCTACTCTGATACCAATTGTTGGAGTTAGACGTCTGCGGAAGCATGCGAATAGCACAAGGAAGAAGAAGAAGCTTGGAGCACAAACACACAATACTGAATGTATTACTAGAGAATGTACAAAGATAAGTAGCCCATTAGGGCAATAGGCGTAAATACAAGCCGGGGGAAAAAAACCTCCTAAAGAGGGAAAAAAGTGCCCCGACGGTCCTAGTGTGTTCACACACATCACTACCTAAATATATCAACAGTTCCTATGGTAAAAATATGTTACTCTATATTTTGATATTTTAGCAAATAGAAGCTTTGAATTTCAAATTTTCTCTTCATCAAAATTCCAAAATCTCTCTTGACCATGCAAGAACACTTGAAACACCTCAATCAGAGGTATGTAACTCAAGATATATGGAAAACACACATATGCTATCATTTTCATCTTGAGCTACCACACTATATCTCTATATTTTGCATTTTGAGCGATGTATAACTTTGAGCCTACAATATCTTCTTCTAGGAAATTGTATACGCTTTCGTAATTTATGCACAAAAATCCGAGTCACTTCAATCCAATATGTAGAACTCAAGTTATTGCCAAACTTTTGACATGGTATCAAATGATTGTAGATCTGACGTCTACATTGCTCTATGCTTTTCAAATTTTCGTCAAAGTAAAACTTCAAAACATATCATGTAGACCTTTGCAAACTTGTTATTATACTCATAAGCTACATACAAAACTTTGGGTTATCTCAATCCTAGCTTCCTCGCTCGAGTTATAGCCAAAATGTGGACCTACTATAAAGAAGATGTCGATATGAAAATTCATCTTTTCACCCTAATCTTCCATTGAAGCTCCTTGCACTTTAGCCTTCAACATGCTATGATACCAATGAAAGCATTTGGTGGACTGAACAAGAGGAGCAAGGAGGAGATGGAGGGAGCGAGAGAGAGAGAGAGAAAGAAGAGGAGAGATGCACACATTTTTGTAGGAGCCTCAAAACCCACATAATGATCTTTTGAGGCAATACTCTATAAAATCTATATGTATATAATTATAGGATATCATTCATTTTTACAATCTAAACCATCAATCTTTTAATATAAATTAATATCATGTGTTCTTGTATACCCGTCTTTTTAAGCCCTCATGTATAATCCATTTATGTAACCCCTCCTCCCGGGATGTAATCTACTTCCTGCCTAAGAACATCTAATAACATATTGCTATTATTAAAAAATTTCCCTCCATGAATACTTTGGAACAAGGAAGAAATATAATAATCATTACTAATTCAAAAAGGAGAGAAAGACATAATGAAAATGAACTAGTTCCCCGAATCTTTTCCCAAGCTTGACTTCTTTTTGTAGGTCAATGTGGGCTTCCTTTGGATGATCCATTACTCCACAAGCACATTCACGATCATTGTTTAAATGCTTTGATTTGGTCTCTAGGTCTTCTTTGGAGTTTCTTTTAGTATACTTCCTCACCTAAAAAAAAGTGAGAAAATATCCTTGTCGGTTAGTCTGGTGGATTATCTTTCATTACCCAAGAGTTTTGGTGAAGATGGCTTGAGAAAGTACTTCAAAAATCTTCTTCAAAATGCCTTTTAGCTCTGGATCACTAAAATGTGGAGAGATTGAACTTAGCACAGAGAGAGAGGGAGAAGGAAAAATACTCCATGCATTGTCGTTGAGGCTTTTCATGATGCCATATGTGAGGCTTTTAGGTTTTTGAGGAGGCTATATAGGCAAGACTCTTATGTTCATTCTCCCAACTCCTAAGGAGAGAGACAACTCGTGGGCTTCTCCTTCTTGCATCTGCACACCACAAAACACTTGGGCACTGAGGGATGGCCTTTCAACCACCCGCATGGTGGTTGGGGGGTTGCCCCTCGTGATCTTTAGGAGGAGTCCTATGGGACCCCCCTAAATCCTCCTAGAAAGCCTTTGTGGGTTTCTAACTTAAGCAATCTCATGGGCTCCCATGGAACCACCACGTTGTTTCTTAAGATAGGAGCTCTATATTTGTATGTGTGTACACCCTTATGGGGCCTTGACTTGAATTATTCAATTAATAGAGTGCCATACCTTAGGATCAAAATCCTAAGGTTTAAACTATTCAATTCCCAAGGGTTCATAAATGAAACCCAAGAGTTCTCTAAAGGTTTCCCAAGGTTTGTCTAGGAAACCCAAGGGTCTTAACCCTTGGAACCCATGCAATTAACCCTTGATGGGGAGTTTTAATCTCCAAAAGAACAAGATACTCTTTAATTTAGAGCACCTCTATATCAAGAGTAACTCAAAACATTCACTATTTTGGAGGCTCAATGAAAATTTTGGATAAACTGTGAAGAAGAAGACTCTACAGAAAGTCTGCTCCACATAACTCTCTCATTGACTTATCAAATGTGTAAAGTTTTTTATAAAACTTTGCACAAGATGTCCCCTATAGCTTGCTCACCTCCTCCAAGTTAAATCATTCCAAAAGACTCAATAGATCTTGAGAAATGATCTTAACAAGTCATCTATGTCTAAAACTGTTCTTCTCAAAAGTCCATTCAGACACCTGTAACTTCTAACAATTGGTTCTCTCAATCTAGAACCCATTTATGCAAATGTTTTTAGCCAAAGGTATCTTACCTTCCAACTTAAAGAATGAGTGCTTGCTTGCTCAAAACTTTACATTGTGGAAGGAGAATTGACCAAAACATTAGCATCAAATTTTGCGCCACTTGCAACTTCTTTATTTTTCACTTACACATACAAATGTTCCTACACTCAATTCTCTCAGCCTGATCACAATTAGAAGCTGAAACTTTGTACAGAGGTCAAGCAACTATATACTTAGACTTGTACAAAAGCATTTCACAAAAGATTCAACACAAAAGGAGAATACTCAGAAAGATCGGGCACAATATTTTTCCATTTCTGAGAAATTTACATCTGAGTAATGAGAGAGATTCTACTCACTTCTAAAAATGTCTAATGACATCTAATTCTCCTCAAAACTTATTCTAACACATTCTCTCTTTTTTGCCCCAACATTTTCTTTGTATATATAGGAAAATATTTACAAGCTCATGACCATACAAAAGTATATGATGAACTGACTCTAAATTAATGTACATATGTATACACATCTTCATCTTCTGGATATGCACTTCCTTCATGCTTCATTACTTGATCTTTCCTTCAATCCTTAACTTCAAAACCTTCATCAAAACTTCAATTGTTGATTGCCCTACACCAACAACCCTAATTATACAAAAATGGTTGGTGCATTGGTGAACCCAAATGGCATCGCACAAAAGGCATAGATAACCCACTTAGTGGTAAAAGTTGTCTCGCATTGGTCTTCTGAGGCTATTAGTACTTGATTGTAGCCTTCAGATCGATCAAGGAATTTATAAAATTCCTTGCTAGCAACTCTCTCAATGGTCACTCTATATGACCATCAACCATCTAGAGCTTCATTCTTGTGGGTCTCAAGGTTAGTTTGCCCCACCTCATAAGGATGTGGTAGAAATGGCAACACTTGTGCCTAAATCTATGATTGTCTTGCTAGTGTAACCGTTGTGGGCTATGGGAAGATAGGTATTACATTCTTCACCTTTTTTCACATCTACTATCTTATCTTTAGAGATCTCTTGCACATTTTCTTTGGAACCTATTTTGATATGTGTGGAGCCAAGTTCTAGAACTTGATTCACCACATGTTTCCATAACTCTAGATTGACCTTTAATACCTCTTTTGATGTGAGATGACCCTATACATTAGCATTTCTTAGAGCATCCTTGTTTCTAGGTATAATTAAGTCTTGGTTTCTAACTAACATGGTGGGTGCTCTCATCTAAAATGATTTAGGTTCCCATGGTCCAATGAATTGGGCAATTTGTGTAAGGAGTTAGACTCAAAAGTCTAAACCTTCTTCTTATTGATGTTTTATTTGATCTTCATATAGAGAGGGGATTGCTTCGGATATTGGTCATGTAAGTCATCTATTTCTTGAATGGGTGGGGGGTTCCCTTGTTCCTTGGCCTATTTTTCTTCGTAGTTTTCCTATAAGAATGCTTGTGAGTACTTCTTGATGCTTAGTTGAGTTGGAAGCATCAGCTTCTTTGTGATAAAAACTTCCTTTCTTGTTTTGAATGAAAGCAGCATTTTGTGGGGCTTGTTGGGGTTCCAAGACTACCGAAGCACAAGGAAAACACAAGGAAGAAGAAGAAGAAGCTTGGAGCACAACACAATGCTGAATGTATTACCAAGTGAATCTACAAATATGAATGAGCTATTAGAGTTATAGGTGTATATACAAGCAAGGGGAGAAAATCTCCTAAAGAGAGTGAAAAAATTGCCCATGATGTTCCTAAGTGTGTTTACACACATCACTACCAAAATATGTCAACAAATCCCCCCTCGGTGTGATGTGGTGAACAAGGAGCTAGCACTCATGTATAAAGAAGTACCAAGATATGTGGAAAGAGAAAAATCCACAAAAGGAAGTAAACCCAAAGCTTTGTAGAAAGCTTCAGACTTCTCCCTAGCCAGAGCCTTTGAGAAAAGATTTGCAATGTTATCCTCTAGGTACACAAGAAAAACTGATATCTCTAGTAGAGAACCTCTTCCTAACATAATGATAGTGCACCTCAATATGCTTAGCATGGAACACAAAATTCCTCCCATCTACCAATGTGCTCTGACAATCAGTATCTAAAATTTTCCCTATAATCAGCCTCAAAAGTAGAAATGGCCATAGTAGGTTGCTTCTTGCTCAACAAAAATATGTATGAACTACTAAGCATGAAGCAAAAACCACTAGAGGTTACATGAGTGTCATAGCAACGAGCTGATTTTGAGTCACAAAAGCATGTAAATCTAGCAATAATCATCCCCAGTTTGGATAAAACAATCCAAGTAGTAGAGTACCACTCGAGTAGGGAAAGATGCACTTAACTTCCTACCGATGCTTGACACCTAGGCAATGCATGAATTTGCTCATCTAAGAAACAACAAACTAAATATCATACTGAGTTACACACAAGTAAATAAAGAATCAAACAGCCTAGTGATAGAGAACAACATCAAATGCATCTCGAGCATAATGAAGGCTCAATCATAAACATGTTTCCAAGGGAGTGGCAATAGGTTTGCAATCTTCAAGGAAAAAACACTACAATAATGTGTCAATATATTTTATTTTACACAAAATTATTCCTCCATAAAGGTGCATAGCTTAATGCCCAAATAATTATGCAAATGCCCCAAATATGACATCTCAAAAGAGGCATGCAAATCAGCCTTAAATTCAGAAATATGTTTCTCATTAGGACCGATGAGCTTCATATCATTAACATAAATAATAATGATCAGAACTACATCATCTACATGCTCAGTATAAAGTTTCTCTTAGTTGGACTTTTCTCAAAACCATGTGCTATCAAGTAGACATCTATTTTCTCATGCCAAGCATGTGGTCTTGATTCAACCATCTAAATGCCTTTTTTCAACCTATGCACTATGTTTTCATGATATTTTTGCACAAAACCAAGGGGCTGAAATACATACACTTCTTCATGTAATTTACCATTTAGAAATGCACTTTTAATGCCCAAAGATGTAAATTCCAACCAGTGCACAAATGCCATGAACAATGGTCATTCGGCATGTTGGAGCAAAGGTCTCATCAAAATCAATGCCTCTCTCTTGCACATAACTTTTGGCAAGAAGCCTAGCCTTACATCTATCAACTGTTACATTAGGCTTATGTTTTAGATTGTATATCCATTTAGTGTCAATGGCCATTGTGCCTAGAGGAAAATCATATAAAGACTAAGTACCATTCTTCGTAATAGCATCATATTTTGATTCCAAAGCAGCCATTCAATATTCTAAATTCAATGCTTCATCAAAAGAAACAAGTTCATTCTCATCATAAATACTAGAAACAACCATTACATAACAATCTGATGTAAAGGAAGCACTACGAGAGCCTCAACGAGTATGATATATGAGAGCTGCATCTAATTTTCTCTTTGTCAATCATTGCACCAACCATTTATGCACAGTTTTTGCCTCTTCTATGTCAACCCTCTCATAAATAAGTGAATAATGTCACCTTGGTACATGAAAGTAAGGGGTGAATTGC
Source organism: Ceratopteris richardii (assembly GCA_020310875.1). Taxonomy (NCBI): domain Eukaryota; kingdom Viridiplantae; phylum Streptophyta; class Polypodiopsida; order Polypodiales; family Pteridaceae; genus Ceratopteris; species Ceratopteris richardii. The sequence goes on from CM035435.1 coordinate 63,741,899, forward strand.
ATCTTTCACAAAACAAAATCACGACCAATGAGAATGTGTTTACTCTAAGGATGATGTAGACATTAACCTTTGCTTTCAAAATTGCACCCAACAAAAATACTTTTCACTACTTTATCATCTAGTTTCTGTGTTGTTGTTCAAACACTAATGCATATGCCAAACAACCAAAGACACATAGATGATCAACTGACGGCTTGTGACCATGCCAGGTCTCCTATGGAGTGATTAATTGTAGTTCTTTGGTGGGACATCTATTAAGTACATGTTGCATAGATAACAACCTCAAGCTAGAAGTTATGTGATAAACCCTAACTTTCGCCCATACACCTCCCCATCTCCATGAGAAACCTATTTTTTCTTTTAGCAACTCCATTTTATTGATTTGTATATGGAATTGCAGACTAATGTTTTATCTCATGCTCAACCAGAAATGAATTAAAATTAGAAGACATGTATCCCCCCCGATAAGAAAGGAGGGTTTCCTATTCACATGCTGACAGATTTTCAGATGCAACCAAAAACTATTTAAAGCACATAAACACTTCACATCTTGCTTTGAGTGGATACACCCATGCATGCATGGAAAATTCATCAATAAAAGTCATGAAGTATAGTTAGTTTCCAAATGAAGGTGTCTACATAGGACCACATACATTACTATGAACAATCCATAATTTATGAAAAACTCTAGTTGAACCATCTTTTGAGAAGGAGGAATATTGCATTTTGTCTTCGCTAATTCTAAAAATGATAACATTTTTTTCTTGATCCCTTGCATATACATAGCATCTAACAATGTGAAAGAACTTCCATCAGCAATAGTGAAAATGATCTTTCCAACTTCCATTACAGGAAAAGAGAAGTTGTTCGCACATGTGACAATATTCTCTATAGGGTCAAGCTCAAGTGAAGTGAAGAAATTTTGCTATGAGGTAATAAGTTTATTTCCATCATTAACAAAGTATCGAACATCTAATTCTACAATAGACATACATTGCTCATGTGTGTTGGAGATAGATGTCTGCAGAAGCACTCGAATAGCACAAGGAAGAAGAAGAAGCTTGGAGCACAACACGCAATACTGAATGTATTACTAGAGAATGTACAAAGATAAGTAGCCCATTAGGGCAATAGGCATATATACAAGCCGGGGGAAAAAAACATCCTAAAGAGGGAAAAAAGTGCCTCGGTATTCCTAGAGTGTTCACACACATCACTACCTAAATATATCAACAAATCCCCCCTGGGAGTGATGCGATGAACAAGTAGCTGGCACTCATGTATAAGGAAGTGCCAAGCTATGTGGAAATCACTCCACAAAAGGAAGTAAGCCCAAAGCTTTGCGGAAAGCTTCAAACTTCTCCCTAGGCAGAGCCTTCGTGAGAAGGTCTGCAATGTTCTCCTACATGGGCACATATGCCAAGCTGATCTCCCCAGCAGAGAACCTCTCCCTGACATAATGATAATGCACCTCAATGTGCTTAGTGCAAGATGGAACACAGGGTTCCTCGCAGGTGCCAATGCGCTCTGACTGTCAGTGAAGATGGTGGTGGCAGAAGACTGACCAACACCCAAATCAGCCATAAGGTGTCTAAACCACACACACTCAACAATCACTCTGAAAGTTGCCCTATACTCAGCCTTACAATTGGAAGTGGCCACAATAGGCTGCTTCTTGAGTCAACCAAGATATACATGAGCTACCAAGCATGAAGCAAAAGCCATAGTGGACACATGAGTCTCATAGCAACCAGCCCAATCAGAGTCAGAAAAAGCCTGCAAATCCCGTGATAGTGATCCCCCCTTGGGATAAAACAACCCAAGTAGCCGACTACCACTCAAGTAGCAAAAGATACGTTTAACCGCCCGCCAATGCTTGACTCGTGGGCAATGCATAAACTTGCTCATTTGTGAGACAGCAAATTGAATATCTAGTTGAGTAATGCATAAGTAAATCAAGCATCCAACAACCTGCTAATAGAAAACAGCATCATATGCATCTCCAGCATCATGAAGACTCAATCGTAAACCTGTCTCCATAGGAGTGGCAATAGGCTTACAGTCTTCAAGGCCAAAACGCTGCAATGATGTGTCAGTATATTTCGCTTGAGACAAAGCCATTCCACCATCAACGTGCATAAACTAAATGCCCAGATAATGATGCAAATGCCCCAAATCAGACATCTCAAATGAGGCATGCGAATCAGCCTTAAAATCAGCAATATGCCTCTCATGAGGACCAATGAGCAGCATGTCATCAACATAAACCACAATGATCAGAAGTACATCATTAGCACGCTTAACATATAAGGTGCTTTCAGTTGGACTGCTCTCAAAACCATGTGCAATCAGATAGCCATGTATCTTTTCATACCAAGCACATGGTGCTTTCTTTAAAGCATATAATGCCTTCTTCAACTTGCACACTTGGTTCTCACGCCGTTTCTGCACAAAGCCACGAGGCTGAAAAACATACACTTCTTCATGCAAGTCACCATTCAGAAATGCAATTTTAATGTCCAACTCATGTACATTCCAACCATGATGAGCTGCAAGTGCACAGATGCTCCGAACAGTAGTCATACGGCATGTAGGTGCAAAGGTCTCATCAAAATCAATGCCTCTTTCATGTGCATAACCCTTTGCAACAAGCCTAGCCTTATACTTGTCAACTGTACCATCACGTTTACGCTTCAACTTGTATACCCACTTAGTGCCAATGGCCTTCCTGCCAGGAGGCAAGTCACATAAGGACCAAGTACCATTCTTCATTATTACATCATATTCAGATTGCATAGCAGCCATCCAGTTTTCTAAATTTTGTGCTTCATCAAACGAAACAGGCTCAGTCTCATCACAAAGACTAAATGCAGTCATAGCATAGCAATCTGATGCAAAAGAGGCACTATGAGAGCCTGATCGAGTACGATATGAGAGAGGTGCATCTAATTTGCTGTCACGCAAGGTTTGCACCAGCCATTTCGACATAGTTCTTGCGTGCTCAATATGAGCTCTCTCATCAATAAGTGCATCATGTAAATCTGCGTCAGAAATGGAATGGTCTGCATCATCACATGAAACCTGCAAAGGTTGAGAAGTTGCCCCATTAGGACCAGCACTAGACTGTCCACTTGTGAAAAGAGGCAGCAAAGTATCATACATGTCTTTTGAGCTAACAGATGTCTCCTTAGTACATGAAAGCAATGGCTCAATAGCATCTTCCACAAAAACAACATCACGGCTAACCAGAATGTGTTTAGTATGTGGATGATACATACGATAACCTTTGCTTTCAGAACTGTACCCAACAAAAATATATTTTACTGCTTTATCATCCAATTTTCTACGATGTTGTTCAGGCACTAATGCATATGCCAAACAACCAAAAAGTACATATGTTGCACACATGATAGCCTCAAGCCAGAAACTATGTGGTAAAGCCTGACTCTTGACCATACACCTCACCATCTCCATGAGTGACCTGTTCTTTTGTTCAGCAACTCCATTCTGTTGAGGTGTATATGGCACTGTACACTGGTGTTTTATCCCACATTCAGCGAGAAATACATTAAATCAGAAGACATATATTCCCCCCCCTCAATCAGAACAGACGGTGCCCATTTTACATGCTGACATATTTTCAGCCAAAACCAAAAACTGTTTGAAGCACGTGAACACTTTAGATTTTGCCTTCAATGGGTATACCCATGCATGCCTGGAAAAATCATTAATGAAAGTCACGAATTAAAGATAATTTCCAAAAGAAATTGTCTGCATAGGACCACAGACATCAGTATGTACAAGCTGCAATTTCTGAGTAGCCGGAACTGAACCATCTTTTGGAAAGGACGAACCCTGCATTTTGCCCAAAATACAACCTTCACAAACATGTTTTCCAGGTGCCTCAAGTTTGGGCAAAGAGGACACCATTTTAGATTTCTGCAGGCGTAGAAAACTAGCAAAATTCAGATGACCAAAGCATGCATGCCAAAGCTTTGCATCTGACATAGCCAGAGAATCATTTAGTGCACATGCCAAATCATTTACAGATCTTTCATAGTCTATGAGCTTATACAGCCCACGACATAAAATACCAGAAGCAATAATCACATCGCCATTTGACAGAGCATGAATTGTACACCTGTCATCAATAAATTTCACAACCAAGCCAATCTTGGCTAATGCAAAAACTGATAACAGATTCTTCTTGATCCCTGGCACAAATAAAGCATCTGCCAAAGGGAAAGAACTACCATCAGCAGTAGTCAAAATGATCTTACCAACTCCCATAACATGATAAGAGGAGTTGTTGGCACATGTAACAGTATTCCCTGTAGGGGCAGGCTCGAGTGAAGAGAAGAAATTGCGTTGCGAGGTAATATGTTTGGTCGCCCCACTACCAAAATACCAAACATCTGAGTCTACTGCGGACATGCACTACTCATGAGAAGATGGGTCAAAACTGCAGACAGTAGTAAACGCCCATTCTTCTTCCTGCACAAGATTAGCAGACTCTGTTTTTTGGTGTAGAGGCCTCTACAACAACCATTCCAGTCTCTTTCTTCTTTGCCTCTTTAGCAGCCAGTTTTGTACAGTACTTTATGATATGATCATTCCCTTTACAATACTTACAAAAAAAAATTTGCTTTTCTGATTTCTTCTCATCTTTATCTTCCTTCTTAAAATATGCAGAATTAGCAGATTTCTGCTTACTAGTTGAAGAGCTCCATTTTCCTTTGCCCTTCTGACTAGCCAAGAAATCTTGATCTGCAACTCGCATAATGGACCTATTCTGCCTGGACTGATCTTCCTGCAACAGAATAGAGACTAACTCCTCAAATGATAAGGCATTCGAATTTCCTTTCATCATCAACCGAAGAGTAGAAGCAAAACTCTAATATGAATCAGGAAGACCATTCAAAACGGTCTGCACAAGTGAGCTATCTGGTATAACCTCATTAGCAGAAATCAACTGTTCCTTCAAGTCTTTGATCTTCGTTAGGAAACTGTCCATAGAATCACCTTCATTCATGTGCTCACTCTCCAACTGTTTTTGGAGGTAAGCAACACGAGCCTCATTCCTAGCTTGTTACAATGTGGTAAGTGTATCGCAAGCATCCTTAGCTGTTCTGCAAGAGTGAATGTTAGGACTAATGGCACGTTTGACAGACAAAGCTATCAATGCATGTGCTTGGGCATCTCTGCCATCCCAGCAAATCTGCTCTACAGTAGGTGCAGCAGAAACCGCAGCATGAACAGGAATATGCAGTATGTAGAATATCACCATCTTCGACACCTTCTGCATCAGCTTCAGTACCTACTGTTGTAACAGTTGCAGGTGTGATAGGATGTTTTTCGACACCCTACATAATGTTCCACAATCCTTTTGCAACCAACACATGTCGCATCATATAAGCCCATAATGGGTAGTTGATACCATCCAACTTATCCTCAACAGCCAACATACAAAATACATCACTGCTTTCAATCATGGCCGGTGACTAAATACCTTGATGCAAAAAATTGAATGTATCTCAAAAAGTTGAACAGAACTGTCCAGACGAATTCCACTAGGCCTGTAGCAGACTTTGAGATGCTCATACTGGTGAACACAAACTGGTATATACCTTTGGCACAAAAAGATGAAATAGCATGCACAAGCGCTGTGATAGTGCATTCAGAGGCCGAAACGAGCTCAGATCACGATTTCGGCATGACAGAGCGAAGCAGTTTTGATCTCGCAAACACGTTGAGTATGCTCACCAAAATTCGTGCGATTCTGAGACTGTAAAGGGAGGAGTGTCGACGGTGCCCTAGATGAAGCGATGACCTACTCTGATACAATTGTTGGAGATAGACATCTGCGGAAGCACGCGAACAGCACAAGGAAGAAGAAGAAGCTTGGAGCACAACACACAATACTGAATGTATTACTAGAGATTGTACAAAGATAAGTAGCCCATTAGGGCAATAGGTGTATATACAAGCCGAGGGAAAAAAAACCTCCTAAAGAGGGAAAAAAGTGCCCCGGCGGTCCTAGAGTGTTCACACACATCACTACCTAAATATATCAACGATGTGAAGGTGGATCATACCTGCGAACAATAGTAAATATCCATTCTTCATTCTGAGCAAGATTAGCAGACTCTGTTTTAGGTGTAGAGGTCTTCGCAACAACCATTCCAATCTCTTTCTTCTTTACCTCCTTTGCATCCAGTTTAGGAAAACTCTTTATGACATGATTATTTACCTTATAATAATTGCAAAACTATTTTTGCTTTTTTGTTTTGTTATAATCTTTGTGTTCCTTCTTTTATTGTGAAGCCTTAACATAATTTTTCTTAGTAATGGATGAGCCCCATTTACCTTTGCCCTTCAAATTAGCTAAGAAAGCTTCATATGCAACATGTATAATCAAACTATTCTTCCTAGACTGGTCTTCTTGTAACAAAACAAAGAGTAACTCCTCAAATGATAAAGCATTTGGATTACATTTCATCATCAATCAAAGAGTAGAAGAGAAACTATGATATGAATCTAGAAGACTGATAAGAACAATCTGCACAAGTGAACTATTTGGAAAGATTTCATCAACAAAAATCAACGTCCTTCAAATCTTTGATATTTGTAAAAAAAAAGTATCCATAGAATCTCCTTCATTCGTATAACCACTGTTTGATTGTTTTGGGAGGTAAGCAACATAAGCCTCATTTCTTGCTTGGTATCCTAAGCATATTCTATTGTCTTGCATGAGAAAATGTGAGGGATAATAGAATGTTTGACAAACAAGGCTATCAATGCGGTGACTTTCTTGAGTAGCACTTCCTACCGATGAAATCATACTTCTTCAGCTACTTAGCACCCGTCCTGACCTCAAGTTCATCCACCCTCCTGGGCTACTTTGGTTCCTAATTATGCCCTAATTGGCTTCTTAATGGCCTCAAATTTTGCCTTTAAAAAGACTCAAAATGTTCTGGGCGATACCACCCTGGCGATACTGCACTAGGTGATACTACTCTTTCCACGATACGATACCACTTTTTACAGTGATACGATACTTCTACAGGTGACAATACAATACTTGGGACAGTCGATGATACGATACCACAATTCCCACGATACGATACTGCTTTCTACATGATATGATACCAGTGCACTACACGATACGATACTATATGGCTCAGGTGATATGATACCTCCTTAATGCACGATATGATACTTCGAATCCTCGCGATACAATACCGGTGTGAGTCGCGATACGATACCGCAACTTTGCACGATACGATACTCCTATTCCTCACGATACGATACTAGGTACACGATATGATACTAGTGTTCTACGCGATACGATACGGCTTGATCGACGATACGATACCGTGACCAGGGCGATACGATACCAAGTGGACCATGATACGATACCACTAGCAAATCACGATCGCGATACCAACTTGACGATACGATACCAAAAGTGGTATCGCGATACCTCAAGTGGTATGCAACGATACGATACTCGGCGAGTATCCCAATCCTATGGAATTTTGGTATCACGATACCAAAACTCAACCGATCGCGATACTACAGCCAAAATCGCTTCAAACACAAAAATTTTTGTACCCCTTAGCTTATCTTCACTCCTCTTCACTCCTGACCCTTTGTCTCACTCAAAAAACCTCTCAAAACTCTTTGTCCCACCCCGCGATACTGAATATGTCTTTACTCACATGTAAATACATTTTCACAATACTTTTCATGTTGAAATCTTAATGTAGCTTACCTTTGGGATATCTTACTTAAGTCTTGGGCTCACAAGGTAGCTTTTTGGGCTTGTAGGGCGCGATACTTCTCAGGCAATACCGGTCGTTGTTTCCATGCAATATCAATTCCAGAGCAAGTGTCAAATGAACTAATTTTTTTTGTTTTTATAGTTTGTGATTCCTTGGACCTATTCTACACTAACTTGGCAATTTTTTTGGGGATTTTTCTTGGTAATTTCAACTTACTCCTACTCCACTTCTCTCCTTGACCTAATCGTAACTCTTCCTTCTCTCCCCCTCTCCTAACCCTAAACCTAAAAACTCATTACACACACCTCAAGGATGTGAGGTAACCGTCTGACTACTTGCCACTGAACGAATTCACTCCGACAAGTATGATTCCTTCACTCTAGAGCTATAACCATCATGAAGGCACCTTGGTTGAGTTTGCTTCCCAGCAACGGCGCCAAAAACGTGTGTACCTAAGTCACGAGGTCTTAGGGACTTGTGTCAAAGAGACTAAATCTCATTTTCCATACAAGTGCGTATAGTGGTGGATTCACACACGCTTAATTATCAATCCGAAGAACCACATGAACCAAGTGTATGAGGACGTGTGAACACATGATGGAAAGTGAAGTGGTTCAGCTAAAATGCATGAGAAAAGACTAAACTACCTCTCCAACTCACTTAACCTCTAAAAGTGTCTGCCGCGATACCACTTATAGTAGTAAATACAAATTCAAATGTTTCTCCCAGCTCCGAACTCTGAATATGGGCAATAGAGGATTTCTTTCGAAGCTCTCAACAAGACGCATCCATTGATGGTATTTTCACTCAAATCTGACAACCACTCTTCAAGTTATGGCCAAAACAATGAATGGCAAGAAACACCTTCACTCACTCCACAACTCGTACTTGCTCACACACACACTACAGTAGTCCAAAAGTGATGGGGAGGGGTAGAGAACAGTCCTACACACACATTCCAAGCTTCACACACACACATAAGATCATAGAGAAGATGAAAATCAGCAAGAAAGAAGCAAATTCGAAAATTATGCCCATTAATTTGAAAATTTTGGGGCTCCTCTTTCATGCCTCTTTTCTCTCCAACAGACATGAAAGGAAGTTGGGATACATGAAAGTATAATACATATGTACAATGGTGGCTCATGCATGGGATTCACAACTATGTCTATACATGGCCATATAGTGGGGCTTTATAGTTTATGCATATTGTGAAAATGCAAGACCTAAATGGTGCAAAGAACATGGATGTGTGATGAGCATAGGGCTCCACACGTTGAGGCTTTGGTTCCTATCATGTCACTTCAAGAAACAAAAGTAAACGCTATATTAAGGTATTGATTGGATCTTGAAATGGGTCAATCACTGGATGATCAAATGAGACCTCATGAATCTTCTTTATAAGGATCCAATTTTTGACAATTTTTTGCTTCTTATGTGTCGATGTTTTCTACTTTGTCTGTTGGTGATACTTGTGCTTGGGTATCCATCGTGGTTGGATCTCTCGTGCTATGGGAGGCACTAGTGTCTTTGGCTTCTGAACCCACTTCATTGTTGATTATCTTCTTACTACAAAAGATGAAGTGAGTTGCCCTACCTTGCTTTTCCTTTTCTTCTTTATTGAGCTTTTCTTCTGTAGAGGCATCACATGTTTTGATGTATGTAAAAACAAAATTGGCACCCATATCTATGACATTCCTTGTTGAGTTGCAAGACATTGCTTAGGCACTTTTTTGCATTCATTGGGTTGGTCTCTTGTCTAATTATGTTTTTACCTTGTTGTTTAGGTACACACATTTGTGATTTCCCTTTGTGTACTTGAAATGGAGCCTCTAGGATCTAGATTTGTCGACTCTTGCTAGGTGGAGGATGATGATATGGATGAGATTTCTTCTTCAATTGTCTTGCACATGGTGGAGAGTCAACAATAGCTTTCTACGGATCTTGCTTGTTTGTAATGTCCAAAATATATGTTGAAGGTTCTAGCTTTGCTATTAGCCTCCTCTCTATGAGCTTGAGACTGGTCCTCACATCCACTCTTGATGGGATATCATCATAAGATGCATTCATTGTATGCATGGAGGAGTGAAAATCATTATCATGAGAAGAAATCAAGCATTCAGGTCTAGATGTGAATCGTTGGGGATCAAATAACAAATGCCATTCCAAATCCTATATATAGAATAATCAACAATTGCAGTATGCTTTCATAGAAGAATCTTGCTAGAAGAATTCTTCTTTCTTTGAGAGGATAATTAAAGATTATGCATATCCCCAAACATGACCTTCTTGACGTATTCCATTGTACATGAGCCTCTTTTTCTTATGGACATCAAGAAAAAGTACTCAATAGGATTCAGATCCCACCATCCCATACCATTGGATTCTTCATCCAATCCACAACACTAGATCTCTATACTTTTCTATCTCACCTTCTCTCTCCTTTTCAATGCTCTCTATATGCTACAATCTACGGTACCAAATTATGAGAGCAAGGACTAAGGTTCTTGGATACATCACAACTAATCTTACTTTATTTTTAAGAATATTTGGCTAACCATTTAATGTGGTGTGATTAATCTTGTCAAATTTTATGTTTGACTTGATCTTTGATCCAATTTTGGGCCTTTTGGCTTTTCTTTTCTTCTTTATCCAAATAAGAGATAAGACTCAATTAGATCCCTTTTCCTCATCTCAAGTTCAATGTTTTACCCATAGGTTTTATTTGGGGATCTAACTTTTATGCTTCACCCATGAAACCTTTTTTCTTAGGTCTTGACTATTGGAATCCACAACTTAATGTTGTGTTATCCCATGAAGCATCAAGTTAACTTAACTTTAGGATTATGCGTTTATAGCTCATCCTACTTCTTTTCCTAACCCACTTAAGATTTCTACAATCCTTATGGTTTATGAAAGTCTTCTCTTGCATCGGGGTTCTTTGAGAGCTCCCCATCCCTGAGAACTTCATCTAGGTTGGAAGATGTAATGAAAGAAGTATGAAGCACTAGAATGGGAGGAAGTAATTCAACTTTATCTATTTCTTGCATGTACTTTACCTTGCAGTAGCTTATTTGGTCTTCTCTTTCTATTGCTCTTTATTAGAGTTTGAAAGAGTTTATTTTCAACCTTTCATTGTTCCCCTCAGTTAAAATAACTATTCAAAGCTTTTTACTTTCTCTCCTCTTATTGAACATATGTTTCCAAGTATAAGCTTTGATTACCCATAGATCCGGTGTTCCATACCACCAAATCCACTTAAGTGGCAATGTAATCCTAGATCTCTCATACCATCTAACTTACATTTTCACTTTAGTGAAGGTAATGTTAGCTTTAATCTTGGGATAAATCCTTCTTTTAGTCTATTCAAATAAGAATTATTACATCTTAGACATTGCAAGTGTTATTTCCATTGCAGAGCATATCTAGTTCTCATGTCACAATGAAATTTTAACCCATCAAGTATTGGTAATAATTGCAACTTGAAAAGACTTAATCTTAAAGATTGGCTTTTCAATAACTCCTTTGTTTGGATGTACTCTAAAAGCTAGTTTATGTCTCAACTAGGTATTACCTCTTGACATAATTAGGAATCTGAAATACAAAGATATAATTGATTAGCCAATCACATTGTTCATCTAAAGAAGATAGCAACACCCTTTACCATTTGGAGATTGTCTTTTAATTTTAGGACATAAGCAAATGGTATTTAGGGTTTGTTACAACCCTTAATTTCTACCTTTTCTTCAAGTCTTCAATTTGCTTGGAAAAATAATGTAAAGCTCCAAATAGTTCTTTAATTGTCTCAAATAGAGAACTTACTTGATAGGAAGAATTTATACTTCCATCTTCCAACACTATGTGGATTCTCTTCTTTCCTCTTCCTAAGAGTTTCATAATAGCCACTCTAAATTACCACTATTGTTTTGTGGTTACGGAAGAGAAAAGTTGATCTCTCACTTAAGTCATTGGCCTTGTTGATCAAGCACATCATGGGCTTTATGGTATAATTCCATCAAAAGGAATTTAAGCTTAAGGTATTTTAGGAACTTAAGATTATTTGGATTTTAGTTAATAAGCCAAAAATAAAGGAATTAAATGGTTTATAATGACCAATTGGCCTCATGAACATTATTTCTAGAACTTATAAAATTCAAGTCTTGCTTAATCTTTTCAAACTCAAAAACCCATGCAATATGTTCCATATGCATACATTATGTATGCCCAAACATTTACACCTTTAGGGGAAGACGTGTAGCATGCATAAGGTTCAAAAACTAAACCCCTCCTTAAAGCATGCAAAAGTTTCTACTTGGAACTTTGTTTGTTCAATGGATGGTGCAAAATTTCACCATGACCATGGTCAAGTATAACCAATCTTTTTCCAGAATTCGATGCATACTCAGGTCAAAAGGAAACATCTACCAATAAGTATGGTGCATTGTGCCAATGTACACTGACAATTGGGTTCTTTTCCAAATGCTCATTTCTACATATAAGATCTACCTCATTGAATTGTTCTTCTATATACTTAAATGTGTTCATTGTAAAATTGGGGTCATCGTCTGAATATTTTTGACTTGTCATGTAGATATATCTTTTTGTTTGTTCTTTGATAATTCCATATGGTACATTGAGCGGCTTCATTATCTTTTCCAAATCTTTAATCTTGATTTTTTCATCCTTCATGCATTTGACCACTACCTCTTCAAACTCTTGAATCATTTGAGCCACCAAGATTGCCTGTTCCTTTTGGCCTAGCTCTCAGTCTTTGTCGTATGCCCTTTAAGAATAGGCGATACAGTTTGCCCCATGTTCATTGTTTGATTGTCATTTTGTGCTATCATTTGTGCAATATGTACCCTTAGTTCTTTTATTATTTGATCTTGGTCCTTTAATAGAGCCATTTGTGCTTAAAGCTCTCTTTCTACCTCTAATTTACTCTTATAAATTTCTTTCAATTCTTCTGCATCTTGATTGCATTCCTCTACATAAAGTTTTAATAATTCCTTCCATTTCTTATTGATTTCCTTAGTGTCTATATTGTACTTTCCTTCTAAATGAGATCTTAAAGCTTCCTATGCAGTGAGTTGAGACTAATAATCCACTACTTGCCTTTTTAATGACTATATTTCTCCATTTTCACTTGGTGAAGCCTCCACAGTTTGTTCTAGTAATAAGGAGTTCATCAACTCTTTATTTCGACTCCTCAATGTATCTGCTTTCTCAAAGTAAACCTTGATTTTGTACTCAATCAATTTTTCTCTATTCACCATTCGTACTTTTTAAGACTCTAGTTGTGCACACTTTTCCTTTAATTCCACATTCTCTACTACAATTTTTTCATAATCCACTGCAACTTTTTTTGCCTTTTTCCATGTTGCATTTTGAGAAATAAATGAATCAATTCTAATCATTTCTTCTTCTAGTTCATTTTTTCATTTCTCATAATGACCTTGTGATTGTATCAACTGCTCTAAAAGTTATTCACTAAGATTCTTATATCTATTTATTTCTACATGAGCTTGCTCATACTCTTTATCCGCCTTCATGAGTTCCTATTGGGTGTCCATTGCACTTTGAATCATATTTTCTCCTATTCATTTTAATAATATCACATCTACATTCAACCATGTTGTCAAGGAAATTGGGGATTGTTTAGTTCTTACTTGTTTTCCCTTTACAGTATGAATGGTCTCATTGGATGGTTGTTATATATGTAACTGCATTTTTTGTTGTTCTTCCACTTTGGTATCTCCTTCTTTATTAGAACATTTAGCATGACTAGTTGCTACTTTCTTTGTGCTTATGATATATTCTTTTATTGTTACTGGGATTAGCGAAATGGGTTCTTCATGATGATCCTCTTGCTCCTCTTCATTATCATGTTTAGTATCTACATACACTATTTGTTTTGCTTGATTATTTGTAGTTGTCTTTAAAAAAATTGTAAAATCCATGCATGGTTGAGGTGTCCTTAGTTGTTTATCTTCTTCATATGGTTGTTGTTCTTGTGTCTAAACATATCTAGATAATATTCACTGAACATGAACTGGAATAATCCAACCACATCTAAACATATCTAGATAATCTTGTAATTTTCTTTCCTTTTCTTTCCCTATAATGATGTCCTTAGATAGTTAGATTCACTTGACCTTCTATATAGGCGTGAGTGGCTTGAACTGCCTCTTCCATTGGTGGTAGTTGAGCTAACGTTGAGGTTTGTAAATGGTGAGCTCTCTTTGCTGAGGAAGTGGTAGCCTCCTCTTCATATTCTTGAGCTCTCTTTGAGCCCCTCATCTTTGGTGTTGCATTTGTTTCAGCTCCTGATGAACTAACCACTTTTCTCTTCTTGGACATGGATGTAGACTTTACAAATTGAACCGTCTAATTTGGTTGGCATTAGAAGTAGCTTGCATCAAATCTTCAATGCATGATATATTAATATGGTGATGGCAATACTCCCATTCAACAACTTCTTTAGTCCCAATTGTTGCTTAACTTGAAACAATATTTCTTGCACATATGGAGTAAGGTTTATCTGATTCCCCACTTGCTTTACTGCATGTGATAGTAGTTGGATGGAAATCTTTTGAGGCATTCTTTATCTACTCATGCTTGGGAAGCAAAAATGTTCGTGAATCAATATGATTGCTTCCTCGATATCAATTTTGTTAATATCAATAAATGTCCGCTTCTTGGCATCATGGTCTTCATCCTTCAAGTCCACCATTCCATCCTTAACCCATTTGAAAGCTTCTTTTATTAGATCATGCATGAACCTAATTGTCTTGGTCTCCCTTTAAGGACTATTATTGTTTTCTTCTAGCATAGCAAGTATGTCGACTGTTGGATGTAGTGTGTTCATGACCCGAGCACATCTCTTGAAATCCAACATGTATATGGGCATCCTTAAATATTCATCCACCTCCTTCCTTCCAAACTTCTTGGGTGAATGGCATCAATCTTGACTCATCACTATGAACTAATGGTCTTTGTCCATTATATGAATGATCACCAAAAACAAATGCTCCTATGTGAGTTGCCCATCTCTTAGCCAATTTTCTCTTGCTTTAGTAGCACATTCAAGTGACAAAGATCCTACTTGTGATATTTCGTTGGTTTTCTCTTGTAGCCATCTGCATTCAAAGCATGTAAAACTTCATTAGTATTCTTAGGACATTAGGACTAAATCAATTTTGTCAGATTGGTTCTCGTGTAGGTGGTCGCATTACCTTTATTCTCATACTCCCCTTGATGTAGATTATATATTATAACCTTTTTAATCCAATTTTTTTACTTTTTAGGTAATGAAATATCAGATTTAGTAATAGCCAAAGCGATTGTGAAAAGAATTGTTGGTGTTAGTGGAAGATTTTCCTACTCTAAAAGTACATGTGAAGTTCTATTCTTTTCTATGGACATGTGCACCACTAGATAGATCAAGAGAAGCAACATGCCAAATGCAAGGCCTTGTAGTGTGGCCCTATTATGTGTACTCTAGGTGCATTCAACTCATTATGTGTGCAATGAATGCAATGCTTCTCCCATTGTTGACTTGAACAACTTTTCTTTGGTTTCCACACTTTTTTCTTGGTCGTCCGATGTTGATTTTGTTGTCCTTTTATCTTTGGTTGTGTCTCCTTGGCTTTAATTCTCCATTAAGGAATGCTATGATTGTTCCTCTTTCGTAAGTGCTTTTCTCAAGTGATCTTTCATTAGTTGGAGTCCTTTGTTGAGCTCTCTTTTTGTATGCGGGCTCCTTATTCCTAGCTATTGTGGCTTGATTCTAGTGGTTGCTTTATTGATGATTGATTGTCCTTGAGGTTGTCCTTAGGGATCCACATTTGCTTTACTCCAATGGTATAAATACCTTTTGACTATTGAACTCTCGTTTCTTGTATGGTTTTTTACTCTCTCCTCTCTTGGTATTGTTGCCTTACTAGCACTCTCTTGAATTGACTCTAGGTAAGGAGGGATTGGTAATCAGCATTCATGGAGGCAAGATTTTTTTAGAGAGAGATGATGGGTTGAGGATTGAGTTCAACATGATTAGAATCGTCTCTTTTATTTAATTCATGCACAAAAAAACTTGACATAGTAGGTTTTTCATTGTTGGGTTTTGTTATATGCTTTTCTTCCAGAAGACTAAACACTTATTTATGTTTGATTTTCAAAACCTTGAGCTAATTTCAGGCCAACCTCATATTTGTACATCCAATCTTGACCTAAGATGAGCTCTTCTAGAAATTTCATGTCATTGTAGACTAGAAATTTATGTTGCATGGTGTTATTTCCTAGGTATAGATACAAGGTTACCTCTCCTAAGCACTCGATGAGATTCCCTCCTATTCCAACCATGTATGCTTTTGTTAGGGTGATTGGCATCTTTAGTTTGTTCACTAAGGAAGCATGAATACTGTAAAGGGGGGCTCTTGTATCTATTAAAGAATCAACCAAGAAATACCCTTGGTTTCCAATTCCTAGGTTTAAATATGGTTATCTTGGCATGTTGCCGAGTTTTCTTATATTCATCATGATGGTAATTAGTTATAGGGATGGATCTCTCATCTCATTCTCGAATCCACTCTTTATGTTTGTGTATTCTCTCTATGGCTTTTTGTCTCCCTTCATCTCGAATTCATTTTTTTAATATAATTTTTGCTCCTAAGAGTCTCTCTAACATTAGTTAAGTGAGAAGTTTGGTATATCTTTTTACTCAACATCCACTTACATAATTGGGTAGAATATCTCCATCTAGTGTTCCTAGATTAATGGCGCCACCTAAAGAGATGCTATTAGTAATCAATGGAGCATAACCTCTTCGTTGGAGTTTCTTAGAGTTTTGTTTCAAAGTACATACCAGTACTTAATCTCCAACATGAAGACCTTTGTCTTTCATATATGCATCAGAGTAGGCCTTTTTCTTTTAAGAACTCATTCATTAGGGATTCAATTACTTCATTGATGAAGTGTATACCTCTATCATTGACTATCTCCATAGGTAGTCCAAACCTAGTAAAGATATGTTCAAATAAGAATTTAACAGTAGTTTGCAGATTACTTTTCTTCGTGGCTTTGGCATCTATCCATTTTGTTCAAATAAGAATTTAGCAGTAGTTTGAGCATCACTTTTCTTTGTGGCTTTGGCATCTACTACTCAGACTAGGGATCAAGAAGAAATTACCTCCATCTACTACAGGTGAGAAATTACCTCCATCTACTCCTACATGTGCCATTTCCAAGATTGGAAGATATTCTCCTTCATGGATAGATATTCATAGTTAGTTATCCTTTCCCCATTTAAATAGTTGTTTGCCTATTATGACATGGTCCTTACTTTGCTCAACTATGGCTCATTTTTTGGCTAGGCTTGTGCCTAGTAGGTATGTTCGTGACTTTAGGAATACAATGATTAGATTGCTCCACTCGGGTGCTATTATGAAGTAGCTCATAGAGGAGTGTTCCCCCTGGTAGGATGCTTGATATGTTATAGTTAAGCACATATTCATGTACTCCTCTCTACATATCATGAAAATACACTCCTAAACATCACAATTCTTGAGTGGTCCCAATTATACCTTTATGCATGTTCTAGTCATTCACATGACCTTGCTGAATTGGGCTTGTTTTCTTTTCATCCTCTACACATTGTTGGAGTTAGACGTCTGCGGAAGCACGTGAACAGCACAAGGAAGAAGAAGAAGCTTGGAGCACAACACACAATACTGAATGTATTACTAGAGAATGTACAAAGATCAGTAGCCCATTAGGGCAATAGGCGTATATACAAGCCGGGGGAAAAAAACCTTCTAAAGAGGGAAAAAAGTACCCCGCCGGTCCTAGAGTGTTCACACACATCACTACCTAAATATATCAACAAATCCCCCCTGGGAGTGATGCGGTGAACAAGTAGCTGGCACTCATGTATAAGGAAGTGCCAAGCTATGTGAAAGTCACTCCACAAAAGGAAGTAAGCTCAAAGCTTTGCGGAAAGCTTCAAACTTCTCCCTGGGCAGAGCCTTCGTGAAAAGGTCTGCAATGTTCTCCTGCGTGGGCACATATGCCAAGCTGATCTCCCCAGCAAAGAACCTCTCCCTGACATAGTGATAATGCACCTCAATGTGCTTAGTGCGAACATGGAACACAAGGTTCCTCACAACTGCCAATGCGCTCTGACTATCAGTGAAGATAGTGGTGGCAGAATTCTGACCAACACCCAAATCAACCATAAGGCATCTGAGCCACACACACTCAACACTAGCTGTGAAAGCTGCCCTATACTCAGCCTCACAACTGGAAGTGGCCACAATAGGCTGCTTCTTGCTCAACCAAGATATACATGAGCTACCAAGCATAGAGCAAAAGCCACTAGTGGACACAGGAGTGTCAAAGCAACCAACCTAATCAGAGTCAGAAAAAGCATGTAAATCTGGCGGTAGTGATCCCCCCTTGGGATAAAACAACCCAAGTAGCCAAGTACCACTCAAGTAGCGAAAGATGCACTTAACCGCCTCCCAATTCTTGACTCCTGGGCAATGCATAAATCTGCTCATCTGTGAGACAGAAAACTGAATATCTCGCCGATTAATGCATAAGTAAATCAAGCATCCAACAGCCTGCTGATAGAGAACAGCATCAAATGCATTTCCAGCATCATGAAGACTCAATCGTAAACATGTCTCCATAGGAGTGGCAATAGGCTTACAGTCTTCAAGGCCAAAACACTGCAATAATGTGTCAATATATTTCGTTTGACACAAAGCCATCCCACCATCAACTTGCATAAATTGAATGCCCAAATAGTGATGCAAATGCCCCAAATCAGACATCTTAAATGAGGCATGCAAATCAGCCCTAAAATCAGCAATATGTTTCTCAATAGGACCAGTGAGCAGATTGTCGTCAACATAGACAACAATGATCATAAGCACATCATTAGCACGCTTAACATATAAGGTGCTTTCAGTTGGACTCTTCTCAAAACCATGTGCAATCAGATAAGCATGTATCTTCTCATAACAAGCACGTGGTGCTTGCTTTAAACCATATAATGCCTTCTTTAACCTATACACCTAGTTTTCATGCCCTTCCTGCACAAAGCCTCGGGGCTGAAAAACATACACTTCTTCATGCAAGTCACCATTCAGAAATGCAGTTTTAAGGTCCAACTGATGTACATTCCAACCATGATGGGGTGCAAGTGCACAAATGCTCCGAACAGTAGTCGTACGGCATGTAGGTGCAAAGGTCTCATCAAAATCAATGCCTCTTTCCTGCGCATAACCCTTTGCAACAAGCCTAGCCTTATACATATCAACTGTACCATCAGGTTTATGCTTCAACTTGTATACCCACTTAGTGCCAATGGCCTTCTTGCCAGGAGGCAAGTCACATAAAGACCAAGTACCATTCTTCATTATTGCATCATATTCATATTGTATAGCAGCTGTCCAATTTTCTAAATTTTGTGCTTCATCAAACGAAACAGGCTCATTCTCATCACAGAGACCACATGCAGCCATAGCATAGAAATCATATGCAAAAGAGGCACTACGAGAGCATGAATGAGTACAATATGATAGAGGTGCATCTAATTTGCTGTCACGCAAAGTCTGCACCAGCATACTTTCTGTCTGCTCAATATCATCTCTCTCATCAATTAGTGCATCATGTAAATCTGCATCAGAAATGGAATGATCTGCATCATCACATGAAACCTGCAAAGGTTGAGAAGTTTCCTCATTAGGACCAGCACTAGACTGTCCACCTATAAAAAGAGGCAACAAAGTATCATACATGTCTTTGGAGCTAACAGATGTCTCCTTAGTACATGAAAGCAATGGCTGAATAGCATCTTGCACAAAAACAACATCACGGCTAACCAGAATGCATTTAGTCTGTGGATGATACAGATGATAGCCTTTACTTTCAGAACTGTACCCCGCAAAAATACATTTTACTGCTTTATCATCCAATTTTCTACGATGTTGTTCAGGCACTAATGCATATGCCAAACAACCAAAAACACGCAGATGAGCAACAGATGTCTTGCGGTCATGCCAAGCCTCATATGGAGTGATAGAATGCAGCGCTTTAGTGGGACACCTGTTTAGTACATATGTTGCACACGTGACAGCCTCAAGCCAAAAACTATGAGGTAAAGCCTGACTCTTGACCATACACCTCGCCATCTCCATGAGAGACTTGTTCTTCCGTTCAACAACTCCATTCTGTTGAGGTGTATATGGAACTGTTCACTGGTGCTTTATCCCACCTTCAGCCAGAAATGCATTAAAATCAGAAGACATATATTCCCCTCCTCGATCAAAATGGAGGGTGCCCATTTTACATGCTCACAAATTTTCAGCCAAAACCAAAAACTCTTTGAAGCACATGAACACTTCGGACTTTGCCTTCAATGGATATATCCATGCATGCCTGGAAAAATCATCGATGAAAGTCACAAAGTAAAGAATACCATCGAACGCTGCATTTTGCCAAAAATACAGCCTTCACAAGCTTGTTTTCTAGGTGCCTCAAGTTTGGGCAAAGAGGACACCATTTCAAATTTCTGCACGTGTAGCAAACTAGCAAAATTCAGATGACCAAAGCGTGCATGCCAGAGCTTTGCATCTGACATAGCCTGAGAATCATTTACTGCACATGCCAAATCATTTACATATCTTTCATAGTCTATGAGCTTATATAGCCCACGACATAAAATGCCACAAGCAATAATCACATTGCCATTTGACAAATCATGAACTATACACCTGTCATCAACAAATTTCACAACCAAGCCAATCTTGGCTAATGCAGAAACTAATAACAGGTTCTTTTTGATCCCTAGCACAAATAAAGCATCTGACAAAGTGAAAGAACTACCATCAGCAATAGTCAAAATGATCTTACCAACTCCCATAACAGGATAAGAGGAGTTGTTGGCGCATGTAACAGTATTCTCTGTAGGGGCAGGCTCAAGTGAAGAGAAGAAACTCCGCTGCGAGGTAATATGTTTGGTCGTCCCACTATCAAAATACCAAACATCTGAGTCTACTACAGACATGCACAGCTCATGAGAAGATAGGTCAAAATTGCAGACAGTAGTAAACGCCCATTCTTCTTCCTGTACAAGATTTGCAGACTCTCTTTTTGGTGTAGAGGCCTCTGCAACAACCATTCCAACCTCTTTCTTCTTTGCCTCTTTCTTCTTTGCCTCTTTAGCAACCAGTTTTGAACAGTTCTTTATGATATGATCATTCCCTTTACAGTACTTACAAAACAATTTCTGCTTTTCTGATTTTTTCTCATCTTTGTCTTGGTTCTTCGAATGTGCAGCATTTGCAGATTTCTGCTTACTAGTAGAAGAGCTCCATTTTCCTTTGCCCTTCTGACTAGCCAAGAAAGCTTCATCTGCAACTCGCATAATGGACATGTTCTGCCTGGATTGATCTTCCTGCAACAGAACAGAGACTAACTCCTCAAATGATAAGGCATTCGGATTGCCTTTCATCATCAAACAAAGAGTAGAAGTAAAACTCTGATATGAATGAGGAAGACCATTCAGAACGGTCTGCACAAGTGAGCTATCTGGTATAACCTCATCAGCAGAAATCAATTGTTCCTTCAAGTCTTTGATCTTCGTTAGGAAACTATCCATAGAATCACCTTCATTCATGTGCTCACTCTCCAACTCTTTTCAGAGGTAAGCAACACGAGCCTGATTCCTAGCTTGGTACAATGTGGTAAGTGTATCCCAAGCATCCTTAGCTGTTCTGCAAGAGCGAATGTGAGGAATAATAGCATGTTTGACAGACAAAGCTATCAATGCATGTGCCTGGGCATCTCTGCCATCCCAGCGAATCTGCTCTATAGTAGGTGCAGCAGAAACTGCAGCACGAATAAGAAACTGCACAATATCATCTTCGACACCATCTTCATCAGCTCTAGCACATGTATATGCAGTACCTGTAGTTAGAGGTGTAACAGGACGTCTTTCAACACCCTGCACAATGTTCCACAATCCTTTTGCAACCAATACATGTCACATCATATAAGCCCATAATGGGTAGTTGGTACCATCCAACTTATCCTCAACAGCCAATATACGGAATACATCACTGCTTTCAGCCATGGCCGGTGACTAAAATACCTTGATGCAGAAAATTGATTGTATCTCAAAAAGTTGAACAGAACTGCCCAGACGAGTTCTGCTAGACCTGTAGCAGACTTTGAGATGCTTAAATTGGCGAACAGAAACTGGTATATATCTTTGGTACAAAAAGACGAAATAGCCTGCACAAGTGCTAAGATAGTGCGTTCGGAGGCCGAAACGAGCTCAAATCTCGATTTCGACACCGCACAGCAAAGCTGTTTTGATCTCGGAAACACGTTGAGTATGCTCACCAAAATTCGTGCGATTCTGAGACTGCAAACGGAGGAGTGTCGACAGCGCTCTAGATGAAGCGACGACCTGCTTTGATACCAATTGTTGGAGTTAGACGTCTGCGGAAGCACGCGAACAGCACAAGGAAGAAGAAGACGCTTGGAGCACAACACACAATACTGAATGTATTACTAGAGAATGTACAAAGATCAGTAGCCCATTAGGGCAATAGGCGTATATCCAAGCCGAGGGAAAAAAACCTCCTAAAGAGGGAAAAAAGTGCCACGGCGATCCTAGAGTGTTCAGACACATCACTACCTAAATATATCAACACACATCTCAATAGAATTCTATATGAATCTTTGAAATACAAGCCACCTACCACAATGTGAAGGTTTCTTGTTTTCTTGATACGAAGAGAATAAAAAAGAACGCATTGTTGCTTCTAACTCAACAAATCTATTGACTCCATGTTCCTTGCCTATCTTGGGGTTGATCTTATGACTTGGTCCATGTGTAAGCATAACACCAACTTTTCAGCCCAAGAAGGACACACTTCTAGGTTGAAAAGATAATGACCACTATTAGCTTAGTTTTGTAGCCAAGCCTTATGATCAAGGGAAGGGCATGAATTTTGAGGAGGCATTTCTCATACATGCAATATGCTATAAACTAAAAACTCAATTGCTTATACATTAAATGGGGATAATCACATTCAAATTGATGTGCATCTCAAAAAATATCAGTTTTAAGTGCGTAAATGCTAAAAACAATTACCATATAACACATAGAAGGGAAGATATTCTCAAATTAAATTGCCATTCTCTTGTGCATAATCATTTTACGCTGTCAATAGTTGATCCCCAACTCTCTTGAAGTGAATATTCACCATTTGTAAAACAAATCTAATCAACAACAAATTATACACTATGGAAGTCAATAGGCTCTAGGATTTTCATGAGCTTATGGAGTCTTTTGGGAACTTTCACAAAATTAATGCCACCCTGATCATAGTAATCTCTTATGAACTTTGCGCGTTGCACCTTAATTATTGATTTTACAAATATTGTTCTAACTTTCATTTGACGCACTAACAAAGCTTCAAACGTTTAGAACAATTTGAGGATTCAATATCAAACATAAAATGGAATAAGGATTCAAAATAGGGAGAACTAAATTTGAATCGGGCTTTTCTAATTAAAGACTATGAAGCAACTACTTTATGGCTAGTTTTGGGTTTCCTATTAGAAGTGTAAATTTATCA